>JAPXFQ010000524.1:0-38119 GCA_028564705.1 Apricaphanius iberus
TTGTCTCTGCTTGAACATGCATTGAATTAATTATGATAATTATTTAATTCAACAGATGCTAATTACCTTTTCTGTTATGGAGAGAACCATGGTGTCAGCTTCTCTTGCTTTGCTCATGGTGTCTTTAAAATAGTTAGGAAAAGTAAATTATGATTAAAGTCACACACAAAAAAAACCTCACCATCATCCATTATCGATCCAGCGCAGATGCGGCTGCGGAAGGCCTCCTTCTCTCCCATTGCTCTCCGGCCAGTAGGCGGCTATAAATGCAGCCTCTTTGTTCTAACTACTTCCAAGTTTTTCAGCTTGACCCATTTCACCGTTGTCGTCCTCCATGGTGCCGTAATTGCACTTCAGCTTTCTCTGTTTCTCTGAGTATTTTGGCGCTGGTAGCCATGAGAAGACATCAGCTCCTACACCTCCTTTAAAACCCTCTCACAGCCAGCAGGTTCATCCAGCTTCCACTGAATCTTCTCTTCAGCCAACAATCTAAAAAGACGCTGTACCTCCGATTGGACCACAGCACTGGTTTTGGTGTTGTCTTGCTCTTCAGCAAACACTAAACACATCCAACCGCTGTAGTGAGGTTTAAAAATGGCAGTTCGATTGTTGTTATAAAAAGTTGTTAAGTTGCCCAGCCAGTGACCCTCTAACCAATCAGTGACTGACAGCCATCTGACTGCAATTTTGAGTCCCTGTTGTGCCCTGATTGAACCGCAGCAAAGCTGGTACCAAAATTGGTATCGACTTGGCCCGACGTCTCCAAGTGGGAAAACCATGAATCAGGGCTGAATCAGGCTGAGTACGTACTAGTGGAAAAACACCAATAGTCCCTCAAGCGTGTCCTGGGTGTTCCTGTGGGCCTCTAAAGATTGTTAGGTGAGGGACTTGCCCAGAACCAGGTCAGAAGCCATACTCACCAGATGCCAGAGCCCCCTGAACTGACTCCTCTCAATGTTGAGGAGCAGAGGCTCTACTCCAAGCCACCTCCAGATGATTGAGCTTGTAACTCTATCTAAGGGAGAGCGCAAACACCCTGTGAAGGAAACTAATTTCAGCCCTTGTATCTATGATGTAATTCTTTCTGTCACCACCCAGAGTTCGTGACCATAGATGAGGGTAGGAACGTATTTCGACCGGCAAACCGAGCTTACCACGATAGACCGGTTGAGAGCTGGCATAACTGCTAATGCAAAAAAGCTTTTTAAATATTTTTTTATTGTATTACTTGAGCAATATCATTATGATTTATCGCTAATCCTACTTCATTATAATTTCTGGATGCTTTATACACTGCGTCGACATTTACACTTGTTTTTTGCCTACGTCGATCGATTCCAGTTTCGCCCTCTTTGTCGTGCTGGAATACACTCTGGTTTCCTGGTTATCTTGGTTGGCGTCTGGGCTGGAGTGTGCTTGAAGCAGCTCTCTTCTACTCTCGACAGAATCCATGCTTGCAACGCTAGCTCTGCTCTGCAACTCTAGCTAACACTAAATGCTACGCCCAATGGCCGCTGGCTGCTCTGCTTTGTGACCGCATATCCTGGAGGCCGCCATTGCTCCTCCATTGCTGTAGTACCTCCATTGCTGTAGTACTTCCATTTTGCCGCTAGGCCCCCATTGAAAAGCATTGGACTTTAGACACATTAAAAACAACTTTAATGCCTGGTTTAAATTTTAAAAAAACTTTCTATGGCTACATATTCCTCCTGAGATAACGCTGGGCTAGTCAAAAAATATAGAAACCAGGCCGGTTTTCGTAAGATAATTTTTTGAAATCTTACATAATTAATGAGGGGCCGGACTTTGAATAACAAGCTGTTTCGTTTGAATTTAATTATAGTAACACTACATTTTAATAATTATTTCAAGTTACTCGTTCTTATCTTTTGAGAACCATCGGAGGAGCGCAGTCTATGGCTACGCCCCAGCATGAACGCGCATGACGTATTCACACACTAGGCTGCCTCCGGGAGGCGCCGAGGGAGCGCTGCTTTTTTGACCCGAACAGTAATTATTTATAACTAATAAAGTGATTTTACAGGCATATAGAGTCAACCACGGTGAAAAGGACAGGGCTCTTTTTACTGATTAGGACATTGCTGGATCATGTATTAGGAAGAAATTTAGCATTTTTATAAATTTGTTTGCTGTTAAACTTCCTTAGAGTCCCTTTAAAAACTTGAAAATGTCCATGGACGAGAGAGAAGGAAGAACAGATTTACGGAGCCATTTCACATATAACAGGAAAAACAAAACCAAGAGCAAAGAATCCAGAGCAGCTTTTAATAGAGAGAACACAACAGTATGAAGAGACATTTAAACCTTCAATATTCTGAAATAATCACTACTAGACCAAATTAGATAACACAGATTGAGTCAAAAATAAATAAATTCAGTTCAGTTTATTTGTATATCTCCAATTCACAATATATGCCAAGGCACTTTACAAGAGAAGTAATTTCAGTTTACAGTTACATTACATACAGTTATACAAAATTTCCAATCAGTTAAAAGTTTTTTATGTAAGGAATCTCAGCAGATTGCCTTGAGTCATTGACATGAAGTTGTGCCCAGGAAAATGCAGACTCCAACCACAGCAGTCCCTCAGTTATCCCGCATACTGAGTAAGTATGAAGCAACAGTGGAGAGGAATAACTCCCCTTTAACAGGAGGGAACCTCCAGCAGAACAAGCTCATTACAAGCGGTCATCTGCCACAACTGTCTGGGGGTTTCAAGGAGACAGACAGAGAAGAGATCCCGGAATGAACAAAAGGAACCAATGTAGGAGTACATTACATATATATATATATATATATATATAAACTGATGTAAGAGTTCTCTATATAATAAAGAGGGTAAAAAGTTGACAAGGACATGGAAGATGTTCAGTCACTTGGAGCATTATCTGAATTGACCTCCCCATCCAGCAGGGCGTTGTAGCTGAGCAGGATACCAGACCAGGTAGAGCTTTTATGGAGAGAACAGAGAAAAGGTTCAACACAATCACAATAACAGCAAAAAAAGAAACTGGGGAGTAGTAGAAGAGAGAAGAAAAGTGGTCAGTCTGTCCTCCAACAGCAGCTAACATGTCTAACATTGGTCTAACAGTTTTATCTGATACTGCCTCATTTACTTAGAGATAAATAATCGTGTTTGGAAGAATGCCAGTGATGTTATCTGTAATATAATTTATTTTACTTATGAAGAATCCCATAAAGTCATCACTCCTGAGAGAAGGGGGAACAGTTGGCCCAACAGAGCTATGATTCTATGTAAGTTTTGCAGCTGTACAAAAACGAAACCTAGGATTTTTTTCATTTATCTCTATTAATAACGAAAAATATGCTGTTCTACCTTTTCAAAGGATCTTTTTTATACAGTTGTAGACAATTTTTCCAGCTTAATAGGAATCCTCTAAGTGTGTAGAGCACCATTTAATCTCAGTTTCCTAGTGTTCTGCTTTAAAGTACACAACTCTGCATTAAACCAGTGAGCCAACTTCCTATTGACGATTACCTTCTTTGTTAAGGGGGCTACACTGTCTAATGCTAGACACTTTGAAGGAGTGATGCTTTCAACCAGACCATCAATTTCTGAAGGCTTAGTGATGGAATTGCTGCCATCCGCTGTGTTATTCTGAGACACACAGGGAAGCAAAAATGGAATAGATTCTTTAAAACTTTTTACAGCATTTTCTGATAAAGTTCTACTACAAATAAATTTCCGTTCAGATTTGGGAAAGTCAGGTGAAGTAAATTCAAAAGTTATCAAAAAAATGGTCAGATAGGACTGGATTATGTGGGAGGACTGTCACTTCCTCAGGCTGCCATATGTTTGTGAAATGTCTAAAATGTGCTGACCTGAGTTTTTTTGTGCCTTCAATTTTTGAGTAAAGCCATTTTATTCTAAGATAACATTAGAGTCTGCAGTTAAGCTATCACGTTCAGTGTCCACATGAATATTGAAATTCCCTGCTATAATTAACGTATCAGTGTTGGGGATAACGTCCTCACAAGCTGGCACCATAAACATGTTGGGTATTTGGAGGAAATGCAGCCATGGTGAATAACTTAGATGAAGGAATGAGTTCTAAACGTGCTACATATATGTGTGCAGAATAAATAAGTCAATCAAATCAAAAATACTTTATTGATCCCACAAGGGGAAATTCAGTTTACACTACAACCTGTCCAAGATCATGACAAACAACAATACAAACAGATCCAGGTTACTGAAGGGCTTGCAGCCACAGAATGTTGCTTCCATGTATGCAGATAAGAAAACAGATATGAGGTCAGGGAGGGTCCACGGAGGGAGGAAAAGAAGTGGTCAGCTGTATTTTGATTTCTTAGTCCAAAGTCAAGACGGAAAATATAAAAAAAACAAAAAAACACACACCTTAAATATTTAAGCACATATTCTGACATTGACAATAAATGGGTGACGCAGGACAATGGGACTGGTGTGTGCGTATGTTTCACATGCGAGTGTGTGCGTCAGTAGTTTACAACCGTGATTTTCCAAAAACAAGTGTATTTACAAAAGGAGAAAAAGGCAAACATTTAATCACTTAAGCTTGTAACTAACAAACTACTGATCACCACAAATGAATAACCAAAATAAAGGAACAATGAATGGATAAATATGCAATAAAAATAGGAACTATGAATTCTTCTGTAGGAATTTGGATGCTTTAAAGGACAAAGGCTTATTTTGTAAAGGGTTATTTAGCATGAAAGCTAAATTAGTTTACTAATTTTAATTAGTTTTAACTAATTCGCACCATTGATTTATGTATAAACACATAAACAATGTAAGGAAAAATAAAACATTCAATAAAACAGATCAAGAAATGCTTGTTTAAAATGTATCTGGATAAGAAGTCACTAACCTTTTGAAAATTGCCTGTATTTAAATTGATCACAGCAATAAATAATCTAATTCCAGTATTTTGATGCATTAAGGGATACAAACACTGGTAATAAGATTAGTTTCTGTTCCTAATCTGTTTTGAACTTATCTCTATTTGAACACCTCTGACGTACTGAATGCAGGCCTGGGCCGAACACGTAGGCTTATTTAGCATCTAGCTTCAGGGTAGCCCATGTGGCGTGGTTGGAGCAGCTGAAATAGATGTATTAAACATTTAAACAAGGAAAAGAAACTCCTGTCAGATTGAGTAACTCAAATTGCAGGATTTGAAACTTCTCTTTGACTGGAAAGTCTGTTAAAACACTGGTTAAAACTTCAGGATGAGCGGCCTGGTCTACCCAAACAGATGGCAGATAAAATATTACTCACTGTAACAAATTTTAGTGAAACACAACCCTTAAATATAAGTTATCCTAAACTAATTTGCCTTTGCCCTGAACAGACCTTATGAACGTTTAAAGTCCTGACGTCTCCGTGTCGATAGGGAAGGGGATCGGGCGATGGTAGCCTAGGGCTAACAATGACTGCGGTGGCTACTTAGTGAGCCTCATGGCCGTTGGAGATGCAATTGGCTCATCCTTCTAATGGCTAAGCAGCGATCAGCACCAACTTTCTTTCATTGAACAGTACCTTTTGGCAGTTTGGCAATTCTTATCAGCTCTGTGGCGGTGAATGAATGCGGCTTCTGCTGGTTTAGACCCCACTGCATGCTGACTTTTAGCTCCCGTATCTCAGCGGTCAACACTCTGAAACTCAGAAGGGGTATTGTCCGGCTTTGAGGATAAAACAAGGTATTTGTTTATCAATGTTTAAGATTCACCTGGTATCGCCAGTCTTTGAGCTCCTTGGGGCAAGTTTCTCCCAGAAACCCATGCTTTTTCTCACCGGTGAAGGAAGGTGGTTGCTTTCGTCTTCCTGTTGCAAGCCGGCCTCTATCCACCTTGAAGAGGGGCGAACTTCCAGTCCAGGGGCTGCTTATATAGACTCTGCCCCTGCCCCACTTCCTGCGGGAGTGGGGTTTCTTCTTCTGTGGAGCTAGAGTATAGATTAGCACCACCCGAGGGCTGTATGTGACCCAACATCAGTGTTTCATGCTAAATTAAATAAAAAATCTGAGATCTGATTCAAGAATTGAGAGTAAGGGCCTGATGGACGATACAAAACCACAAATAAAAGTGGTTTTAATGTTTTACAGTTTGGATGAGGAAAAGTAAGGATTAGATGTTCAAAAGAACTGTTGCTGTTAATTGGTCCAGGGTGAATTTGTGAATATAAATGAAAGATGGTTGCAACTCCTCCTCCTCACCCAGTACTTTTAGGAATGTGAAAATTTAAATAATTGGAAGGAGTTTACTCATTTATAATTACAGAATCCTCCTGCTGCAGCCAGGTTTCCGACAGAATTATTCAATTTTATCATCAGATACCAAGTTATTTACTATTAGTCTTTGAGGAGAGGAATCTTATGTTTAATAAACCAAATTTAACTGCCTTTTTTTGTTAAATCAGTTATATTTACTTTAATGAGATTTTTATAATCTTATTTTGTTGGGTTAACTTTTGTCCTATTTTATTTTGGCTGTGGGCAAGACATTGTCGCAATGGGCTATTGAGTAGGTTACAGTACAGAAGCTGCATAGAGATGGGGTAAACTACAACTCTGCTTCACAGCCTGGACCCTGATTTGGAATTAGCTTGGGTGATTACTTGATAAACTCAGAGTTTATCAGAAAAAGTCATTCACAACTGCCTGTAGGATAAAGGTTAATACCATCCCTTTATTTCATTTTATCTTGTAGGCTGGTCCACGGGGAAGTGAACAGGACATAGCCCCAGTTAGGGGTCCATTACATTTGACATTAAGATAAGACTAAAGTAAAAACATTTCACAATCATTGGTATTCTAACACCTTGGGGTAATCTTTTGAAACTTGTTCATAACTTGTGGATTATGATAATAAAATGCCTGGGATATATTGTAGGCTTCACATTAGGAACAGCCCCTCAAAATTCTAAACACTAAGGACAAGTCTTACAAAAAATAGTAGCTTCAATCTCACCTGAAGATAGACCGGCACAAAGCCATAAATCTCTCAAACCCACATAAAGCAAGGTTTAAAGATGCGTCCAACAACAAAGGCTCTTCAGTGTCATAAATGCTGCTTAAGTGGTCTTTAATAAAGGTAGGCTTTACATGCCTCAAGGGTATTTTCTCATAAAAACCTAAAAGGTTTGGGAGAATCATTCTCTCCAGCAAGCTTGTAAATCTATACCATCCTCCTTTGACCTCACAGAAAACAGAAATGCCCCTAGTAGGCTCTTGTTAGACATGCCTTTGACTCCAGTGCTTTTTTAACTTTCTGTATTAAATATTCCCTTAGATGAGAACTCATCCGAACATACCCTATTGCCAGTCTGTTCTGTATCCCTCTTTCATATTAGTCTGTCCACACTTCGCTGTCACTCACTATCTATTACATGATTCATTGATTTCGATATGAGAGACGGACAAAATTAAAAGGGAGGTTCTGTGAAACCTCTTTGCTCAAAATGGAGCCAGATAGCTTTATTATGTTCTGCTGCTATGCTATTTTTTGCCCAGTGTCAAGGTGGGTTGTCCAACTACTAAGCTGAGACAAAACAACAATTTTAAGCAGATAATATATTTGTTTTAATGTGGAGGGGTGTTTTAGTTTGTACAAACTGAAAACCGAAGTTTAAAAACAGCCTTTTCACATTGTTTTCAACAATTGTTTATATACTGTAGCCTTCTGTCTATTTTCTTGTTTATTTATGTGCAGGTCTCCATGATAGAAGCCAAGGAAAGGCAGTTAAGGTTCCTTTGACAAAATCCAGAGCGGTTCCAAGGTAAAGCAAGATATGTCATATGGATTTAGGGTTTAATGCAGCTATTTTGCTATTAATAGTAAAGGGACTTTTTATGGCAGTCAATGAGTTAAATCATTTATGAAAAAAGTATTATTTTGGGCACCACCTGGTCTATCAGGGACTATTTTGATAGCCAGATATCTATATCAGTATCTAATGGTATGATAGAATGAATTCTTTACCGTATGTTTATCATGAAACCTTGCCACAATAGTGTGTGTGTATGTGTGTGTACACTTTTTAATATCTTCGTGGGGACCAAAAATCAGGATTTACTATCCTCGTGGGGACCGACAGTAGTTGTGGGGACCAAAATCCTGGGCTTCACAACTTTGAAGGCATTTTTGAGGCTCAAATGTGGTTTTAGTGTCAGGGTTACAGTTATGTTATGGTTAGTGTAAGGGTCAGGGTCAGGCATTCATTTTTATGGTTGGGGTAAGGGGCTATGGAAAGCATTTTGTCAATGAGAAGTCCCCACAAAGATTTGTAAAACAAACCAGTGCGTGTGTGTGTGTGTGGGTTGAATTCAAGGGACAACAGTGACTTCCAAAATACAAAAGTTTATTTACAAAGGAGAGAAAGAAACATTTAATCACTCAAACTAATGACCAACACAGGGCTTGATTTGCAGATGCTGAAATAAAAGCTAAATTAGTTTACCAATTGTAATTAGTTTGACTAATTAGCACCAATGATTTATATGTAAGCCAGTGAAAAACATCCATCCATCCATCCATTTTCTGAATTGCGTAGTCCTCCAGGGGTCGCGGGGGGGCTGGTGCCTATCTCCAGCTGTCAACGGGCGAGGGGCGGGGTACACCCTGGACAGGTTGCCAGTCCATTACAGCCAATGAAAAACAATGTAAGGGAAATTAAAACATTATTTTGATCAAGAAATGTTTGTTAAAAATTTTCTGGATGAAAGTAATTAACCTTTGGAAAATGTCTTTATTCATGGATTGAGCACGGCAGTACACAATCTAATTCCAGCATGTTGATAAAATAAGGCGAGTTCAAACACGGCTGATAAGATAAGCTTCTGTTCTTTAACAATCTATTTTAAACAGAGTCCTGTTCGAACCGTTAATAGCGATCTTTGTTTATGAAATGCAAGCCTAAATAAAACAAGTGTGCTTGTTTAGCATTAGCTCCCTATAACGCACGTGGGGCGTTTGAAGTGGCTAAAAATCGATTTATTAAACACTAAAAAAGAAAGAAAAACTCCTGTTTGACTGAGTAGCTCAAATTGCAGTATTTCAAATGACTCTTTGTAGGGAAAAGTTTTTCAAAACACTGATAGCAGAATGAAAACGTATAGAGGTTAACAACAATAAAAAAGGGAAACACCTTAAAATTACTTATCCTAACTAATTTGCCTCTTCCCAAACAGTTTAAAGTCCTCCAAGTTGCTGCGCGTCGATGGGGGGGGTCTCCAAAGGGCATTAGCCAGCAGGCTCACAAAGCATTGCTAAACCGGCTAGCAGCGCTGGGAAGATCCTGGCTCCGGCTTCCTCTTGGCTGGCTGTGTAGCAATAGGCCCCTGGCATCCACATCTTAACAGTACCTTTCTGGAGCTCTACAGTTTGGCATTCACCTCTTATCGGCTCGGTGTTGGCAGCTGAATACGGATTTTGGCTGGTTCAGCTCTCGGCACATGTGGCTCTCATCTCCCGTTTCTCATTGAACAGTCTGGAACTCAGGGGGGGTATCGTCGGCTTTTGAGGATCACACAGTGTTTCGTTTAGCAATACTTAGGATTCAACTGGTGGTCTTTGAGTTCTTTTAAGTGGGTTTCTGCCAGAAACTCGGGTTTTTCTCGTCGCCAGCTAGGGAGAGGTGGCTGCTTTCGTCTTCCCTGGAAAAAGCCAGCCAAGACTCGGCATGAAGAAGGGAGAGCGGCTGCTTGTTGGGTGGTATATACTGTATAGACTCTGCCCCCCCCGCCCACTTCCTGTGGAGCTAGAGTGTAGATTAGCGCCACCTGATGGCTGTGTGTGACCCAACACATGTATTTCCATCACTGTGCTATGGGTCTGCCCTAGGGTGTTCTCTTGAATGGACATGTTGTCAAATGCTAACATTTGAAAGCATTCCAGTCCAACTCAGTAATTTTACCTGAAGGACCTGGAATGACTTGTACTCTTAACTCTGTAAGTCCATTCACCCCAACTATGATTTTTTGGTTTTTTTTACTACTTTACCCTAGTGTCTGATTCTCTCTGTCACTCACCACCTGTAGCCTACAATAGACTGCAATCTTGAAAAGACATTTAAACCAAGACAACCCAGCAATATCTATCATCCCCACCTGTCCTTTTGACAATGCTGCTGCCTTTACCTCACTGACCTCTGGCATAGAGCCATAGCTTGTTTCCAGCAGTATTGTGCATTTCGCTTCCAATACTCCGTGTGTCCAGGAGCTCTATTAGGAATCTGACAGAATTTTCCTCCCACTGGCTGACTTTACACTCACTTGGGGTCAGCAGTTCTTGTCCCCTGCTGAGAACAGTGTAGGCAGTGTACTTCCTCAATTTCCTGAATCATCTAATATTTTGCTAAAAACAATCCTTTCTCCAACACATCTTGAACTTTACCTTCACTCAGATTTTCCTCTCACTTAGATTGTAGTTAGCAGAAGATCCTAAGGTGTCTCAGTCAATCAAGGAACAAAAGTCTGTAAATCACCCCTAATCCCTTCCATCTCTTTCAGAAAAAGGACTCACTGTTCCAAATTTATTGTCACCCATTTTGACCAACCTACAATTTTGCAAACAAACTGATTTATGCATCTTCAGACATTAAACTATTTATTGATAGTACTTAGTAGGGAACGCAAGGATAGTAAATATAAAATCAAATGAATTCTCTATAGTTATAAATCAAGTGCATGACCTTCCCTATGAAAGCAACATTGAACAAATGACTAAAAGAAAGACAAAAACGCTCTAAAGGGTAAAAACGGAGGGCTGCTAGAAGCTATGAACTGAAAACAGACCATGTGATGCATTCACTGATCAAATATAACTCTCCTTCCAGAGAAATGATAGCCCACATTTAGAAAGCGGCCTTTATTGCAGCTTTTTATACATGCATTTTTATCTGCAAATACCCCAAGGGACTAAGACTAAAAAGGGTTGTTAAGTAAAGCTGAGGATAAGCGTGTTGGATTTCCTTGCTTTTAAACTGTGGAGTTCTCAATAACACCGACTGTCCATGCAGGTTACACATGCCGCAGATACCTCTCCGTGATGCCAGGGTCACCAGATACAATCTGCGGATCCATCAGTCAAAACGCAGTTGCTGCTGAAGTGTACTTCCCTCCCTTCTTTCGCTCCCCATGCCTTGCTGCTTCAGAAATATTTAATATGGGCACTGCGGCCACTGCAGATGCAATGCCATTGATTTTATGTCAATCATCCAAGCTGCAGTAATTTGATTTGGTATCATCAGTGGCTAAATGAGACTTCTTGAAGCCAGAGCAGAGCGATTTGGAAGACAAGGTGATGCGCAGGCAGGTTTTTAATTCTGAATGACTTCATATTAGCCACTATGAGCTTCTTGAATACTGCCTTTGTGCTGCACTTGTGTTGTTTCCTTCCCTTTGCAATAACTTTTTTCAATAGCTGATATCATGATATAATCTAAAATCATCTTGCAAGGAAGATAACCTTCGTATTATTATTGTGGCACTTTTACTTTATACTATGAGAAATCAAATTTCTCTCTTTTAGAGAAATTTTTTAAAGTTGCGTGTATAAAACTAAAAGGTTTAGGCAAAGTCCCATTAAGTTGCTTTGGCAGAAGTTACATTTTTCTTAAAGCAATATTCATCACAACTGATTCCACTCTAATGAGGATCCCAACCCCTTGTGGCACTCAGTGTTTCACTAGAGTCAGCAACGAGCGTAATGCAATTAGGCCACAGCCGTCTAACAGACCCTCTTGGACTCTGTGAGAGATGGCCAAGATGCTTCTTAAATGTCGCCACAATCAGATAGGCATCCTTGCAGAACCCTTTCTGGCTTCTTTTACTTTCCATTAAACTTTGCTCTGTTAGACTACATGTATAGAAATCAACTTGTGGAATTTATTCAAATATATATTATTTCAAAAGCTCACTATTCACTGTCTGAGATTCAAACACATGCATGCATAGGTACTCAACATATTCACAAATCTACTGATTGAAATATCACTGGAGAGTAAAAAGGCATTGCTGGAATAAAGCAATGTTCCAGTATAAGTCAAGTGCATATGCATAGCTGGATTTTACAGAGAGTAATATACAAGACACATATTGTGCTCGTATCTGCATTATGATGCTGCATTGTGATTCACCAACACCCCCCCACCCCACCCCGGCAGGGCTGTTTTGTGGGGGCCACATCACTTGAAGTATTCCCACCTCCCTGCTAGTCTGCCCTTGTCATGCTCTGACCTGTGTGTAGCTCGATTCTGCCACCAAGTGGCGGATGACAGCCACGACCGTCACAACGACAGGAGGTTAACAGCTCCAGATGCTTGCAGTCAGTGCACCACGCTGGGGACGCCACTGCAGATGCAGGTGCCACAGTGGGTTAAAAAAAAAAAAAGATGGGCAGACGTCAAATTATCACAGAGCCTGGCGGCGCTCCCACTTTTTGATGAGAAGACATCAAATCAATAATCTGTTCATTAGTCTTACATGAGCAAATCTAAGAGTGATCCTCTCCTCAGAAAATCAATACAGCATGCAGTTACTCATTGTGCCAGATCCTTTTCTCCATCCATAACAGTCTTTTATGTGTATACTCCAGTTGCAAACAGGAACACCTCCCAATTACGGCAGAACAAATCCCCATGTGTATAACCTATCAGGATGCAGTGTATTGAATCTCTTTCAAGTTGCACCACAGCATAGATTTCTGTAATTCGTTGCAGGAACAAATGACATCCTACCTTGAAGGTGTTTCATCTATCAGGCCCAAAATCTTTCTTTTCAGTGCAATCAAGGTCACAGCGAGAGAACACTAACAATGTGTGGGCTGATTTCCCTCCCGCCTTCATTACTATACAATTAGCTGCGGTGCTATTCAATTTCCCTCATTTCAGACTTTGCAGATCAATATCACTCAGGCTGCTGGCTAAATGGTTTTGCTGCTTGGAGGGCTTTTCTATAGCTTAAGGGGAGGTATCAATCACGGAGCTAAAAGAGACATTAAGTCCTGGAGTGAAAAATATCTTTGAAGAGCAATTGCAAGAGATTTGAGAGAGCACTGGTGGTGAAATAGGGGCAGTGTGAAATATTCAAAAGTGGATATCACACCACAGTTCAAGAGGAATCAGGGTCAATATGTAAAATTGATTTCTTAAATAAATCATCACCTAAATGTTATTCCTTTTTTGTCAGATTTGATGCAATCTGGGTTTCAGAAACACCACTGTACCGAAATCATATTTATGCAACATTATGTGGTGTTCTAATTAAAAGGTTTGCAGATGTAACTTGACAACATCTTAAAGAGTTAAATGATTTTGATTTTTATTTTTTCTTAGTCTAAACATGGATAAACAACTTTTAAAAATATATTTTTAAAAAGTCATCAACAGAATTTTACAGGATGAATTTCAGACAAATAGGGGCAAATATTACTGAGCCTCATATGATTAATACCTAACCCCAGTGGAGACACAAACAGGGAGTACTATTCTACAATGAATATTAAAAAAAACATACTAGCAAAACTATTTTAGTATTAAAAGGGTGGATTTAGTATTAATATGTAACTAAAACTATTTAGTTACATATTTTCAGTTTTTTCTAAATTAATTTTTTCTAAAGTTTCTAGGGATGCAACGATACCAATACTGGTATCTACAATAATTTTAAACAAAATGTTTATTTTCTCTTGCAATTTTACTTTTGTGGTGATTTTTCTTCATATTTTAAAAATCTATTTCAGCATAATTTGTTGTAACAAGCACAGAAGAAAATAAAACCGGTTTTCCAATTCATTGCATTTTTGTGTGTGGTAGAATTATTGGCATTGGTACTCTGTATCGGCAAGTACTCAAATTTAAGTATCGGTATCGTATATATTTGAAAAAAGTGGTATCGTTGCTTCCCTAAAACTTCCCGTAGTCTGAATCCTGTTTTGCTAAATTATTTCATTAAACAAAATCAAAATTTGCCTTATCAGCTGTAACTAGAGGACACAGAAAAAGCATCTCTAACCAGTCATCTTCCTCAACCAGAGCAATTCCTACATGGAGTCCTTTTGGGGATACAGAACACTGTATCCACAGAAGGAAGGAGCAAAACATCCTAAGAGGTCCTAAATGAATAAAAACGTTTGTTGATAACTCTCCGTCTACACGCACACGTAGATTAGTTACCATTGCACCAGTGCATCAGAGTGTATTTATTTTTTCCTCTAATTTGAAAACATCTGAGGTAAAATGACATACATATTCTTCTATGTGTTTCTGTGACAATTTGATAGGTGTTTCCATTATAAAGGAAAGAATTACGTGTATCTTTTCTGACTGATCATATAAAAGATCAAGGTTGAACAGCTCATTGTTAACCCAAACAGAACATTTAGCAGTATTACAGTGCAGGGGTGAGATATAAGTCAACTCAGAGGGTGGGCGCAGCTCGATCGATGTCCTCCTTTTCAACAGAACATACAGAGCAGGGGCCAGGCAATCACACACAGACATTGACTCCATTTCTAAGGATAATTAGTTGAGGCATGGACTCTGAGGCCCATCAGGACTGGTTATAAACAACAGAGAAAGACAGGCAGTGGGCACAGGATCCTGGTCGCTTAAACTCTGAGACCAGAGCTTGGATAAATGTAGGAGAAGAAGGGAACACATCTCTGCAAAGTATTCCGATCTGAAGGGGAATGACACATCGCAGACTCAGCTCTAGATCTTAATCATCACCAAAGCTCAACTTCTAACCACGCTTCATTGATTTCATTGAACTAGAGGGGAGTTAAAATTCTTTTGCTCTTTTACTTTGTTGTTACTCAGCAAATGTTCATCAAGCACATGATTTAGGAACAAAACCAGCTAACTGCGTTGTACCTCTACACAACAGGGATGCAAAAGACGTTTTTGCCCCAGATTTCTCCTTTTTGCTTATTGTCACATATAAATATTTCTTATAGTGAAACTAGTTATCATTTCACAGAAAACCTAATTAAATTCAAAATTTAGCTTTTAAATTATGACTTTAATATCAAGAGGAAAACAGCTGTTCAAACCAAATTGGCCCTTTGTGAAAAAGTCTTTGATAAATCCATTCCATCCATTTTGTTTTGTGTCAGCCATACTGAGGTTGGATTTCCCGATATGCTCAGCTTAGGCAGCTGGAAATTCTCTTGAAAGATTTCCTGGAGAAGAAAATAATTCAAGACATCAAATAAAGTTAGTTATCAAGGTCCTGAAGTAGCAATTGGCTCCAGATCATCACACTACCACCACCATGTTTCACTTTTGGTATGATCTTTTTCCTGAAATGCTGTGCAAGATGTCCAAGATGTCACCACAAGCTGTTTTCTTATGCAACAGGACTGCAAGTAAGTAAATGGTAAATGCACTGACCTTACATGGCGCTTTTCTAAAAGTAGAATGGGTGGCAGATCTTTCAGCTATCAGGCTCCCCTCCTATGGAACCGGCTCCCAGGGTTGGTTCGTGAAGCAGACAATTTGTCTATCTTTAAAACTAGGCTAAAAACTTTCCTCTTTGACAAAGCTTACAGTTAGAGATATGTTTATAGGTAGTTAGAGTCAGGTCAGACAGGTAGATAGGAAGAGACAGGTTAATGTTAGTAGTCAGGCAGAGTGTCAAAAGTTAGGAAGAGATAGGAAGAGGTAGAGTAGCTAGGTAGAGATAGATTAATGTAAGCCAGGTAAAGATCCGGAGCCGGTCGCGGCTTACCGCCGCGGAAGAAATGCGCCCCACGGGGGCCAGCCAGCGCCGGAGAGAGGTCCCTCAAGGGGATCCTCCCGCACAGTGCGGCCGCCCATTACCTGCCGGGTTGAATCCCCCGGGCAGACTGTGCGGACCCCACCCGTTTATCTCTTAAACGTTTCTCGCCCTCTTCAACTCTGTCCTCTCAGTTCTGTCTATTTTTCCTTAAGATAGTTGTCGACTATCGGTCTCTTGCCGGTATTTAGCCTTACATGGAGTTTACCACCCACTTTGGGCTGCATTCTCAAACAACCCGACTCCGAGAAGACCCCGGCATGACGGGGGCCGTTACCGGCCCTACACCGTCCACGGGCTGAGCCTCGATCAGGAGGACTCAGACAGAGTGTTGGTAGCCAGGTCTCCTAGTAGCTAGGAGACAGGTTAATGTTAGTAGCTATGCTGCTTTAGGCTAGGCTGTTGGAGGACATTATTAGGGTCTGTTCCTACTTTCTCTCCTACTTCTCCCCAACTGCATGATGTGCTGTCAATTCAAGCACTAACCTGTTTTCTATTATAGTAGGTGCTCCGGATTAGCCCTGCTTGACGACCCTGACTAAGATGGCATTGCAGTGACGGAAAATTCTCCACGTCCTGCAACAAACTTCTGCATCAGTTCTATTGCTCTTTCTGTGTCTCTGTTATGTATTCTCCAAGCCACAGACGGTCGCGGCAGATAACCGCTTGTGCTGAGCCTGGTTCTGCCGGAGGTTTCTTCCTGTTAAAAGGGAGTTTTTCCTTCCCACTGTCGCTGCATGCTTGCTCAGTATGAGGGATTGCTGAGAATTCCACGACGCAATCTTCTGTGGTTCTGTAATTTCTACACTAAACATTGTATTGTAATAACTCTTTTTGTAAAGTGCCTTGAGATGACATCTGTTGTGAAATGGCGCTATATAAATAAACTGAATTGAATTTTGTAGTCTTACCGACCACTCAAAGGGCTTTACACTGCAGCCACATTCACTCATTCACACTCAAAAACAAACACACATTTATATATTGATACGCAGATCAGTGGGTAACTTGCTCAGAGGCACTGACATGGGACAGTCAGGCACCAAGCTTTAGTTGCCCCATGCCATTGCATGGTAAAAAAAGAAGGATTTTAAGCATCCTAGTCAAAGTCTGGAACTAAAAGAAATTTAGATGGCGTAGTATGACTTTCAGCAGGCTGTTAACCGTCAAAAAAACCTCCAGTGTAGCTAAATTTACAAAAGATCTGTAAATTGTTTTTTCCCACCCTATTACTCAAAGCTCACTGCCCTGTGTGTTTTAGATGTTTCCCCACTTCAACACACTTTATTGCTGATAAGCATGCTTTTGCGGAACTGCAAACATCTGAATGTGGCGTGTAAAAACAGCAAAACATCTAAAACATGTAGGGCAGTGTGCTTTGAGGAGCAGGTCTGAAAAAGAAACCTGCAATGTATCGCAGAAAAAAATGAGTTGGGAATTTGTTTTCAGACTTCAAAATTGTATGTAGCCCAACCCTATAATCCCCCCTTGTAAAAAGAAAAAATACATATCTCTACCAGCTTTGGACACAGCAAATTCATCTTTGCATAATAGCTCAAACTCAGTCAGACTGGATGGAGAATATTCATGTTTTGCTGCGTATTCTCCTTTGTCTGGGGATTATTAGGCCCTTCTAACCTGTATATACCATAATCCTAGGTTTAGGGCAGTGAAAGCTTCACCCAAGTCTACAGTGTTTTGTGGTCTCTTGACAGTTTTTAATTCCAGGATAGTATGGTATTAAACTCGACCCATCTTCCCCATCAACTCTAGTTTACATAGCATTTTGCATTAAATACAGGACATTGTCATAAACTACAACTGTGCATCTTGAATATTTGCATTCGCTGTGATGTTTAATTCAAACAGTTTGGGCTGAAAGTGGTCCATATTCATAGTCATGACTTATTGCTGTTTGGAATTTAGGTTTTCATTTGTTTCTTCTTTTTTTTAACATTTCTTTATTGTTTATTTATTCAGATCTTGCCTTTATTGTTCACTTTTTGAATTCTTTATTTGTCCTTTCTATGTAACCTTTTTTTTTTACCAGGAATTTTAATTGAATCTGGAATTTGAACCAGGATGAGAATGTAAAAACCTTAAAGTCCCTTTCACCATAGACAGATAGAAGATTTGTGTTCATTTAATTTCATACATCATATGCCCAAGAATGCAACTGTTGTTTTTAGGAGCTAGGAGGTATTATTATTATCATTAAAATCTATTGTGCATTTAGAATTGGATTCCATTTATGAGTAAGTCTCCCCCTTTCTATTCTCCTGCCCTAACTATTTTCCGCCACTTTGCCTGCTTCTCTGCTCAGCTGTTGCTCATTACCTCATCCTCTCCTATCTGTACACTCCCTCAGCTTTCACTCAGATTACCTCTACTGGATCTCCTGTCATCTCCATTCCCTCCTCAGAGTATTTAAAGGTCTTATACACTTCCATGATAAATGTACTGTGTTATCTAGTATAATTGAATGCCTTGCGAGTTGTTTTTTTGTGGAAAAATGCTCTCGCACTCCTGTTTCTGGCCTCTAATCGGCTAACAGCAAGGCAACTCTCATGTTGCCTTCAAAAAAACGACTAACTGAACTACGTCGCTTGTGGTTTTGCAGAGACAAATTCCAACCACATTTTCCTCAGCTCTTCCTTCTTTGGTAAGAAATGCAACGCTGATGTGATATCTTCACGAAATAACACGATGCAGGCCTGATTGCGCTCCGGCGCTATGCCAGATTTCCGGCGTACTGAAGTGTTTGAGAAAAAAAAAAAAATCATGTTTGTTTGATCTGAAAATTCCCAAGATCTGAGAGGTGCTTTCACTCTAAACCATACCACTGTATGCCGATTTAAGGCTATTGGTTATAGGTTGGGAAGGGTAAGGGCTGGTCTTGGGTTTTCAATCAATCAAATAGATGTAGCAGTCACTCCACGTGCTAATGCTAGTAGGATCTTTGTTGACATCCTTGTGCGCATCCGCGAGTGGTTGGGTCGCAGAAAGCAAACAAAATTTACGGCCGCTGTAGACACTAACACTTCCAGCACGGTTAGCAGGCAAAATCTCCGATATATAACCACTTTAACAATTGAAAACTGGGAGAAGGTAAGAGAGAAACTTAAATTCGCAATTGAGTGTTAAATAGAAGTTATTTAAAGCGCCTTTTAGATATGTGAAAGACGTTAGTTTGATTCACCGGCGTCATGGCCACAAATCCGCCTGGGACATTTATCACTATTCCTATAGCCGACCTTTCACTCATAAAAAGTTTATGGCTTTCAAAAGACTGGAGGCCTGAGATTATGTTGATTAAAGGGGAGTTGGGCCGATCTCTGCGAAACAGAAAGCCGTGTTCGTGCTAAAAGCGGAGGTCAGACGAGCAGATACAGTACAGCATGATTCGTATCAGCTGTGAGGAATTGCAAAGGAGAATTGCATAATCCTCAACACGACTGCAAAGCTGGGTAAGTCCTCATTGATCATTGTCCTTATAGCCTTTTTTATGTATTTGAGGAAATACGTAAAATTGTCCTGTGACAACTTTAGTAATTCAGTGACATCTGGTCTCTGGCGAAAAACCAAATATCGCCGCTTACACGGTTTTTTTTTTTAAATCCAGTCTTAATAAAAATATGCCATAATGTTGCAGCTGAATAAATTAGAAGCAGGTGTTAGGATAGGATTTACAGCTGCTGCTACAGCGTGAATAATCAGGTGCTGATAGCTGTTTGGGACATCTGTATCAGAACGCGAAAACAATATAACGCAGAGGATTTTAAAAAACGCAAACCTCACATTTTTTTAAATGAACTTTGTCTAAATTACAAATACATGATAATTTAAAATAAATGTTGCATATTTTTCAGAAAAATTAATGTCTCCTTGTTCATGCCCTTTAGTCAATGGTTAGGCTAGTAATTAATACCTAGTTACTTTTGAGTATTATAATTGCCACCTACTGACCTGTCTTGGTATGACTGTAGTATCCGTAGTCTCAGTTTGCTATACAAGCAATACCTGTGCAGGTAAGTGACTAGTTAAAAGCAGGGCTTTATTCCTGAACAGGCCTACCAGGCCCAGGGTACCAAGAGCTCTGCTGCTCTACACATATATGCTTGTATTGGGTTTGTTCATCTCATGTCTGAATAATGTCCATTTATATACATAAAAGTTATCAGAATCTTTAATGCAATGGGTTATTTATCAAAGTGTTCTCCCAGGGGAGCACACTTCTGGATCTTGTTAAAGTTACGTTGATCAGGGCATATTTCTTGGCTTAGGGGAAAAAAAGCCAATATTTGAAAAAAAAAAATTCAGGCTCAGGATTTTTTTTTTACCATCACCCCTGACAATGTGATCTGCCATGTTGTGGAGTCGCTAAATGTTAGCTTCTACAACCAGACTTGCTCTGCTCTCTACAGTGGGCGGTCGCAAGCCACGGTAGACAACGCTTGAATACTAATTTTCTCTGTGATGCAGATGATGTTTGTTTTTTTTCCTGACTCGCTCAATTTCTTTTTGGTGGCTAATTCAGGAAATGAGAGTTGGAGAAAATGTTCACGTGCAGCATGTACATTAAACTGAGAGTGACGGATTGTGTTTTAAAAATGGACAAATATTATATGGTTTCTCAGTGAAGAAGACCTTTAAGCTTAGTCATTTTCACTGTTCTGTACCTCTGCGATCACCCGCTGCACTACCTGTTTTTTCCACGTGTGTGCTCCTGGGCCCTGTTCCAGAAAGCTTGGTCAACTTGCCATTTGGTAAACCTTGAACTCATGGTTAATCAACCAAGAACCTGCGTAGCCTGAGTATGTCAGTTCCAGAACACCTGATAAAAATCTGGTTAATCAACCGTCTCCTGGTAAAACCTGAAACATAAAGACCCTCTCAATGGATCACCGAATTCAAGAGTTACAAAGGAAACTGGAGAGAAAAAAGGACAGAAAACCTCAAAGAAGTGGAGTTGGAAGTACTAATGCTGACCTGTGAGGAATTCAAGCCAATCATTATGAAAAACAAAACAATACAGCAAAAGAAAGAATTTTGGCTGGGCAAAACAATAAGTGTGAGTTAAAGTCCAACTCACCCCCTAAAAAACCTTTTCTTGCTTCTTTGCTGATAAAATGTATAAATAAGTGTTTAGTGTCTTCATCTTTCATATTTTTAGTACATTTTAGTCAAAAATATTATTTTCTACCAAAAAACATCAGTGGAGTGCCCTCTTCAGGTTAAAACTTTACACTGCACTTGAATTTGAATAACAGAGTATTGCTACAGGCTCAACCTTATTGTAGACGTCAGCCTTAAATATAATAAACCTCAAAAATCTTCATTTTTATTTATTAATTTCCTACCCCTTATTCCCAGTTGGGGTCAAGTGGTGCTGAAGGATATATTGTATCCTATAATTTAAATTTAATTAATGTATGTTTTATCATTCTTCAAAATGTATACTTTCTTTGCACCCACTTTGTTTATGGTACAAGACTATTTTACACTGACTTAGACATATATTGGCATCTAACTTAATTAGATGCAATCCTTCAGGAGCCAGATGAACTGTATCCCCACTACCCATAACAGAAATACAAAAAAATTTCCAAAACGGTAAGATTAAAATGAAAGAGAAGTAGGTCTATGAAGTACTTTTTGTGCATTCTTCCTATCATGTAGCTATTCAAAACAAAGCTGATGCCTGTCTAACTGGTGAGAAGCCGCCACCATCTCCCCTCACCCCAGCTGAGAAGTTGGCTCTGTCCTTTAATAAAGACCATTCAGTGACTTTGTTAAATGGAAGGTTACAATATACATTAGTCTTTTCTAACTCAAAAACTATAATTGCTACCACCTAACAGCTTTTTAATGCATTTAGCATAATCATTGTTTCACAGTGCAGGATTATTACATTCAGTTGCATATAATGTGTTCTATAATCTTATTTGAAATACTCTTACATGTTACCAACATATTTGTGAAATAGTTTTTTTGTTGTTTGTAATATGTAATGGACTTTGTCCTACAGTTTCTGGTGGATGTATTGTCTTATTGGACCTTCGAGTCTGCTGTGACAGAACTGGATAAGGCCGGGGGACTCTATGCATATTATGTGATACACAGAAAAGACCCATACAAAAGGCCAAAGACGGATTTGTTACATGTTGATTATACCACATAAATAATTAAAGAATCTTTTTTTTTTATTTCCGGTGCTGAAAAAATTAGACCCTATTTAATGTAAACATTTTAATTAAACTGATTTTAACAAAATTTAAAATAACCTGTGCTTCCACATCCGCAGGATCATCATTTAAAAGGTCACACCAAGGTCAGAACCCTCTTTGGAACAAACTTACCGAGAACATACACTGGTCCGGAGCAGGTTATGTTCAGAGAATAAGTTGCTATGGTTAGTAACATACCTTGAAAGATACATCCGTTTTTAGAACCGAAAGTTGAGGTTATCCACAGACATACCCTCAAACTTATCCGCTTATGTCACATAACCTGCTTTCTGGAATAGAACCCTGCAATCATCTTTGTAAGGTTTCTTTGTTTTTGTTTATAAATAAATATTCAACTGACCACATCTCTGAACTTAAACAACACAGTAGGACATTATTCTGTAAATAAGAGCTAAACTGCATTAGTGAAATGTCTATATGAGTTTGAGATATTAAAATTCACCTTCAAAAGAGGAACTGTAGAAAATTTATGGAAATGAACATTTGTGCGTCACATGTAAAGATGAAAATCAGAGCTCCTTTATCTTAAAAAAAAACAACCCAAACTCTTACATTTTACAGTATCATTCTTATTAATCACAAACATTTTCACAAACACTTATTTAAATGCTTGCTGCACCTAATACTGAGGAATCATTAGAAAGCCACCAGAAAACAGCATAAAAACTGATAACAACCCATTGTCAGGTAGGGGGATCAAAACTGAAGGACCACATGCTCTTCGGCTATTCATGCAGCAAATAATGAACAACAAGGAGTCTCCTTCAATGAAAAAGTGGCAGTTAGCAATAAAATGCAGCTCCAAGTCTGAATTCATTTCTCCACAAAAAAGCACAAAGAATCTGAAGAAGCTTGTCAGCAACAGTGCTGTAATTTGGCGTGCTACGTTTAGAAATTATGAATATTCTACTCTGCAGAAAATATTTTGGAGACTGTGTGCAGCATACAAAAAAAGGCTAAATCCAAGTTACATTAAAAAAGATTCTCAGGAATATTTTTCTACAGGCTGCTGTCAAATAAAAAAAACCTCATTAGGCTACTTCGGTTTCACTTCCCTCTTTTGATTCCTTAAAATCTGGCAGGCTGAAAACATCGGAGTTCATTCACACTCATGGGGGGAAATCACTGAGACGTAATCCGGTCTGCTGCTCTGTGCTGTTGACGAATTTGCTGGGAAAAGGATGGATTCTTCATCTGACAGCAGCGTTTCTCTATCTCAGCTAGGTTCACAGCACTGTATACTGAAAACAGCGTGGCGGAAACTTACAGGACAGCTACTGATACTGAGAGAAACATGACGAAAACACAGCGACGTTCGGCGACCCTTCTCGCTCTAATTATAGACGTCTGAACAGTTATTTTGGCAGTTTCTTTTGTCTGTGCTTCAGGCGGCAACCACAAAGTGACAATATTTCATCCGACATCAAAATTGGTCCTTGTTGTGGCGGCGATCAAACATACCTATACATCAAAAACAAGAAAAGAAAAGAAAAACCGAGCATCTCAGATAAAAGGAGACAATAGCTTAGTCTGGGTGGCAGCTTTACATTCTCGGCAGCAACAGCACCTCTTTAATGTTGAAGAATAGACATCCACCTGAAAATGCAGAAAACTACACTGACTTTAAGGTTCCACTGAGAAAATACAATTTTACGGATTGTTTCTTTTCTGTAAAAAAAAAAAAAAATACAATAGCTCTATACATTAACACTTTGCAGACTGAATCAACACATGTCCATCGATTTAGACGGAGAAGAGTGCTGTTCCAGGATGAGTCCACCGTGTGGCAGCGTGTAGATTTTCCTGGTTGGTGTTCAGTGCAAGTTCTCCCTCAGTGTTGAGGGTTTTGATAAATACTGTGTGTTGTTCCCCCGCCTGGTTCGGGTCTCTTATTGGGCTTCATGCACACCATCTTTAGCTGGGATTCTGGAATAAGGGGGAGATGAGGACCATCGCCGCACTGTTCGTAGAAGACACCCTTCAGTTAAAGGCTCCTGCAAGAAATGTGAATCCCATCTTCATAAAAGTCAGAAAAGACAAAACATGAAAGCAGAATCTCAAATCACCTAAGGTCTATGTGACCTGGTCTGATGGAAGAATGAAACACCGTAGAAAACATGAAGTATCTGACTTTCTTTGGAGATCAACATGTCTTTGAAGATGCAATTTTGATATACAAAGTAGGACAAATGTGTAAAGATGAGCTAAAATGTATTTTTCTACAACTCATGGAGATGTTGATAACTTGTTTTCTATTATCCAAAGCATATATCTACATCATTCAGATCAAAGTAATCAAAGTTTATTCATATAGCACTTTAAAACTACTTGTTGACAAAAGTGCTTAACTTATAAAAGCTTATCATAGAAGACCATAACTGACAAGGATGATATAACAAGTAATATACAGTAAAAAAGAAGGATAATAAAAATAACAATGCTTACTCGGCTTGCGTCAAATCACACAGTAATAATTATAGCTTTAATTTAATAGTGACATTCTTTAATCCAAATTTGATTAATATAAAAATTACTAACACCCAAAACGTAACAAGATGTTCTCTAACCTCTCATTAGTTTATCCTCTTTTGACAAACTTATTATAGATGGTCAAGGCAGTGGACAGAAGAATCTCCTTTAGAGGACTGTTTTGGAGAACCTCTCAGCAAGCCTCTGACTAAAGACACACTGTTTTCAAATTACTGATCTGCAAAGA
Source organism: Apricaphanius iberus (assembly GCA_028564705.1). Taxonomy (NCBI): domain Eukaryota; kingdom Metazoa; phylum Chordata; class Actinopteri; order Cyprinodontiformes; family Aphaniidae; genus Apricaphanius; species Apricaphanius iberus. The sequence continues at coordinate 24,768 of JAPXFQ010000524.1, forward strand.
GGTTGTGCTTTGCTTTTATGAAACATTCCTCTTCAACAACAAGCTCTAAAGACCTCATGAGAAGTCCACAGAACAGTTTTCACCTCTCCAAAGAACAGATTTGTGGACTACATGTCTATAAAAGATGGGCAATCATGCAGATTTTAAGAATTGATTCGATTCTGAGATTAAATTATGGCTGTTACATGTTTTGGAGGACTTTTAGCGGTTCATGAGCCTGAATATTCTGTAGAGAATATCAATAATTTGACTTAATTCAACAACACAACAGTAGATGGGGTTAACGTTCACTGGGGAAAACTGTAGAACTGCTACGCCTCAAAATGCTAAGCTTCTAAGGCTTTCACAGTACCACTGAGTTTAGACGGAGATGAAATCCCACACAGGTGGTAACCCTAACAATTTGGGGATTTCTGGAGGCCTTATATTTTGAGGTATCAGAGTAAAGCGGGCTTTTTTGGGGTTTTATAATAAAATCAAGTGCAAATTCTGTGCTGCTTCACAATTATCTACTGGTTTGTGTTGGTCTACCACATAAAAGCTAAATAAAATACAACAATAATTTTGGTTGTAATATCACAAAATATGGTGAGGTTTATTGGAAATTAACACTTTTATATAACAGCATATTTAGTATCACTTTATAATAAAGTCAAAATATCTTAAGGCAACCATTATGATAATATGAAGCCAGAAAACATCCATTATTGCATTATACTCCAAATGTGTGAATACATTTTTCCCCCACAGCCTATTTGTTGGTTAATGTGACCATGTCATTTTGTATTCTTGTTGTTTAATCAGCCTAATTAAGAAAACACTGTTCCCCAAACTCAAAGTAAGATAATTCTCAGAGGGGGTAAGATGGTACAAAAGCAGAAGTCATCCCTCCAAAGGGAAATTAGAAAAAGAAAAAAAATTTGTTCCCGTTAGTTATCACCACTTGCCTTTTTTCTTTTAATACACTGATTAGTTTCACAAGTGAGGGCCTTTAAGAACTATTCAAATCAAACAGCCCGGGAAAAGAAAAACGCTCTTTGACTGAACTGCTCACAACTCATTTATTTATATTCAAGCTGTGATTTGAGCCTTTAAAGAGTCATTGATGTATTTCAAAGCACCAAAGGCCACAAAACCTTTTTAGAACACCTAAAGGAATTTCTGGTACGGTTACAGTTAATAAAGCTCAATTATTGATCTCTTTATTTCCATAATGCAATCCTAAAGGCAATAAACGAGGAACAGCATCTGTAATACCGTTCATGGATAAAATTGCAGGAGTCTTGTTCTTGAATGTCTGAACTACAATAACATGTCTATGCTCGTACTAGTTGTGCCCAGCTAACACCTATGCTGAGAAAATGACTGATTTCCAAACAATAAACCAATCGAGCCTTGGATATCCTACCAACAGTCTTTCTTTAAAAAGTCATCCCAGTCATCAGGGCGGATCTGATCCAAATAGTCAACTCATCCCTCAGGTCAGGTGTTTTCCCACAATTTAAAAAAAAACAACTGATATCAAATCAATTCTAAAAAAGAAGAACCTAGACAGCACATTAATGCAAAACTACAGACCAATCCCTTATCTCCCATTCATTGGTAAAATTATTGAAAAAGCTGTGCTCCTAATAATGAACAACGGCTTTGATATTTATCAGTCTGGTTTCCGTAAGCACCACAGCAACAGGACAGCCCTTGTCAAAGTCTTCAATGACATCCGTATAAATACTGACTGTGGTAAAGCCATAGTGTTGGTATTATTAGACCTCAGAGCGGCGTTTGACACTGTTGATCATAATATATTACTTGAACCAGTCGAGGGCCGTACCAGAGAGTCTGACCCAGTTCTCTAGACGTTCAACAGAAATCACATTGGGTCCCCCACAGGGCTCGATCCTGGGGCCCCTCCTATTTAGCATTTATATGCTCCCACTATGCCAGATATTGACAATAAATGCATTGAGCAAATTAACAACTGGATGTCCCAAAATTACCTCCAGCTGAACAGATGCAAAACTGAAATACTTATCTTAGGACTCAGTAAGGATTGATCAAATCTCAGTACACAGTTTCAGTTGGTCCAACTAGAAACTACTGACAAGGCCAGAAATCTAGGTGTAATAATGGACTCAGACCTGAACCTCCAAGGTCACATAAAGGCAATAACGTCAGCTTTCCATCACCTGAAGAACATTTCTAGGCTTAAAGCTGCAGTAGGTAACTATAATAAAAGTCACTTTTTGTGATTGTTCCTAAAACTGTACATATGTCCTGAAAGTAGGAAATGAGATTAGTAATTAGTGAAAAAAAAGAAGCTCCAATGGTCACGCCTACTGCTCCTACTGCGATTTCAAGAATCCACCGCTCCCGGTAGAAAACACCCAATCAGAGCCAGAGCAGCGTCTAAAGGAGTGTCTGACATCTGTCTATCACTCCTCACACACACCACGACCCGCCCCTCGCTCCGCTACGCAACTATGTACGCAACCGCCTGAGCTCTGTCAGAACAGCTAGTGGCACGAAGCTAGGAGTAAGCTATGGCCGAGCAACAGGACATCTTTTCTAGCTGTGTGGAGGTGAGTTTATGTTTTGCTCTTACCGGTTCGCACTCCATTGCTTACGCTTGCCGCTTCAAGTCGCGTCAGCTGAGATTCTCAACTAGGAGGGAGGAGCAGGAGGCCCTTGGAGGTGGGGCATGAGTGCACCGGAGAGGGAGGGGGAGTGATGTGAAGCTTGTTTGAGTTCAAATTCCCAAGCAAAGTGTGCTCTCCTCTCAGAGTTACCTACTGCAGCTTTAAAGGACTGATGACGCAAGGAGACCTAGAAAAACTCATCCATGCATTTATCCCTTGATATCTGTAAAAGTATCTTCACAGGTCTGCCTAAAAAAAATAAATTGGACAACTGCAGCTGATCCAGAACGCTGCTGCTCGTGTTCACTCTAGAACCAGGAAAGTAGAGCACACACACCCCAGTTCTAAAGTCCTTACACTGGCTCCATGTAGCTCAGAGGATAGATTTCAAAGTGATTTTACTAGTCTACAAATCATTGAATGGGTTAGCACCAGAGTACATTAGAGATCTGTTATCATGGTACAAGCCATCCAGACCACTTAGATCATCCAGCTCTAGTCTACCGATCGTCCTTGGAACCAGAAGCAGTTTTCAGTTTCTATGCTCCCCATGTCTGGAACAAACTGGTTGATGAATGCAAAGCTGCAGTGACTAAACTCTTGAATAAAAAATAAAAACGTATCTATTTAGACTTCTTTATGAGTAACTGATATGACTTTTACTTTTGTTCTTTTTAATTACTGTTTATTTCTTTTGTCAGCCGCTAGATATATTTTCTTTAATTTCATAATTTTATATGTGTTCTTTTATGCTCCAATTACAGAATTTTCATTTATTTTATTGCTAAATGTTTTTAATTTATTCCTGTTTCATCAGTTTTTAATTTTCATAATTTTACATTTTATTTTATACATTTTCTTGTATGATTTCTTTTAGTGATTCTCTGTTTTAATTTTCACATTTTTTTCATGTATTTGGTTTCCTTACTGCTGAATCGTGTAAAGCACCTTGAATTACCTTGTGTTGAAAGCGTGCTATATAAATAAAATTGCCTTGCCTTGATTATTTTTAAAATGTATATTTCCATTTTATTGCATGACATAAGTATTTGACACATCAAACAAACAGAACTCAATATTTGCTACAGAAAACTTTGTTTGCAATTACAGAGATCAGACGTTTTCTGTAGTTCTTCAACAGGTTTGCACACATTGCAGCAGGGATTTTGGCCAACTCCTCCATACAGATCTTCTCCAGAGCGTTCAGGTTTCGGGGCTGTAGCTGGGCAACATGGACTTTCAGCTCTCTCTAAAGGTTTTTTTTGGATGGTCTGGAGATTGGCTAGGCCACTCCACGACCTCGAGATGCTTCCTACAGAGCCACTCCTTAGTTGCCCTGGCTGTGTGTTTCAGGTCATTGTCATGCAGGAAGACCCAGCCACGACCCATCTTCAATGAGGAAAGGAGACTGTTGGCCAAGGTATCACGATACATGGCCCCATCCCTCCTCCCCTCTATACGGTGCAGTCGTCCCATCTCCTTTGCCGAAAAGTATCCCCAAAGAATGATGGTTCCACCTCCATGCTTTACAGTTGGGATGGTGTTCTTGGGGTTGTAGTCATCCTATTTCTTCCTACAAACACACGAGTGAAGACCAAAAAGCTCCACTTTTGTCTCATCAGACCACTTGACCTTCTACCTTTCCTCCTCTGGATCGTCCAGATGGTCATTGGCAAACTTTAGACGGGCCTTGACATGCGCTGGCCTGAGCAGGGGGACTTTGCATTTACTACAGGATTTTAATCAATCAATCAATCAAACTTTATTTATAAAGCGCTTTTCAAATAACCCCACAACCCCCCCCATCAAAAATGAAATCATCAATGCAAATACAACCCCCTCCCAACCCAACCAATTAGCCATACTCACACACACACACACACACACACACACACTTAGAAGCTACAAAAAGCGGGCTGAGTACAGATGAGCCAGGAAATGCCATCATGGGAGCCATCTGCATCAGCAGCAGCAGATCAACAGCAGCAGCCAAGGCTCCGACCCAGGGCGCCCAGATGAGGGAGGGCTAGTACCCCCACCTCCACCCAAGCGCTACCTGGGGGGCACCCAGGCAGCCACAGCCGACCAACCCCCACGATGCAGGGGGCCCCCCAGAGAGGAAACACTGGCAAGAGAGATTAAAATACCTTAAAATATAAAGTTTATAAAATATAAAGTATATAAAGCATAAAACAATAAGTGTAAAAAAAATAATAAAAGTGTAAAGCAGATTAATAAATAAACAGTTAAAACCAAAACTAAAAATTAAATCAGGTAAAACATGTTGAGCGGTTAAAAATATATTAATAAATAATAATTAGTTAAAGGCTAAGCTAAAAAGGTGAGTCTTGAGGCTGCTCTTAAAAACATGAACGTTCTCTGCGGCCCTGAGATCCTCTGGCAGCCTGTTCCAGAGGTGAGGGCCATAATAATGGAAAGACGCCTCACCGTGAGTCCGTGTCTTGACTTTGGGGATGACAAGGAGACAGCTGCCAGAGGAGCGCAGAGACCGCGAGGGTAAAAGCATTTCTGACAGATAAGAAGGCCCAAGACCATTAAGAAACTTAAAAACCATTAAAAGAACCTTAAAATCGATCCTAAAACATACGGGTTGCCAATGCAGTGATTCTAAGACCGGTGTAATGTGCTCCCGCCTCCTAGTCTTCATTAGGACACGAGCTGCTGAATTCTGTAAAAGCTGGAAACTTCAGGTAGTCTTTTTTCGAAGACCAGAAAGCAGGGCATTACAATAATCAATTCTACTGGTGATTTAAGCATGCATTAGCGTCTCCGTATTGGCCCGAGAGAGAATGGGGCGGACTCTGGCAATGTTCTTTAGGTGATAAAAACCTATTTTGGTGATGTTTTTAATTTGAGGGATAAAAGTCAGCTCAGAGTCAAAAATCACACCCAGGTTCTTCACTTGTAAAGAAGAATTAAAAGACAATGATTGTAGTTTTGGTAAAAGTTTTTCTCTCTGAGCCTCATGACCGATAACTAAAACCTCAGTTTTGTCCTGGTTGAGCTGGAGAAAGTTTTCTGCCATCCAGGATTTAATGTCTAAAATGCAGTTAAAAAGTGCATCCATTGGCCGTGTGTCATCAGGAGACATGGAGATGTACAACTGTGTATCATCAGCATAACTGTGAAAGCTAACTCCATGTCGCCTGATAACACTGCCAAGAGGGAGCATATACAGGTTAAAAAGCACTGGGCCTAAAACTGAACCCTGGGGCACACCACAAGTGATCTTATGGACTTTAGAGGAACAGGTATCCAGACTTACCAAAAAATTCCTGTCTGTGAGGTAGGATGTGAACCATTTGTGAACAGCACCAGAGAGGCTGATCTGTTTTAAACGAGTTAAAAGAATAGTGTGGTCTACTGTATCAAAGGCAGCGCTTAGATCCAGAAGAACCAACACTGTCACCTTTTTAGCATCATAGCTTAATCTAAAATCATTTAAAATCTTTAAAAGCGCCGTCTCTGTGCTGTGGTTCATCCTAAAACCAGACTGAAATTTCTCTAGGACATTATGAGCGTTAATAAAATCATTAAGTTGAATAAAAACAAGTTTTTCTAAAACTTTGCTTAAAAATGGTAAGTTAGATACCGGTCGGTAGTTGTTTAAATCATTAAAATCTAAATTGCTCTTCTTCAGCAGGGGCCTCACTACCGCCACTTTAAAGGCAGCAGGAAAAACCCCCGTCTGAAGAGAGCAATTCATGAAGTTTAAAAGCTCATTTATAAAAGAACCATGACATTGCTTAAAAAACCTGGTGGGAATCGGGTCCAAAGCGCTTGTGGTGGGCCTCACTGAGGAGAAAATTTTATCAAGGGTCCCAGCTTCTACCAGGACAAAACTGTCCAGTGTTTCCTCTGGTGAAGGCAGACACTCAGATTTGTCTAAAACCGTGTTTGTTTGAGAGGATAAAATACTACATCTGATGGTGTCTACCTTCCCTCTGAAGTGGTCTGCAAACTCCTCACAGAGAGTGTTTGAGGGGTTTTTCTGAAAAGTATTAGAATTATGATGTAGAATGTTGTCAATGGTGGAAAACAGAATTTTGGGATTATTTTTATGTTCTGAGATGATTCTGGAAAAGTATGTATTTCTGGAATTTCTTAAAGCGTTATTATATAATCTGAGATGTTCTATGTATATCTGATGATTTATTGTGATTTTATTTTTCCTCCATTTCCTTTCTGCCACCCTGCAGCTCTTCTTTAATTTTCTATTGGCTGCATTTCTCCACGGTACTGTACGTTTTGAATGAGGGTTTACAACTTTAATTGGAGCCAGCAGGTCGAGAGCAGATTTAAGCCTACTGTTAAAATCATTAACGATAAAATCACAGGGGGCAGGTAAAGGCATAGGAGGAAATTTTTTAAAAACTTCAATAAAACCTGCAGCCACTTCAGGTGTTAGATAACGCTTCCTGACAGTTCTCACAGAGGTCTCTTATTGGATAAAACTGGTGATATTAAAAAACACACAGTAGTGCTCAGAGACGGCCAAGTCAACAGAACAACAGAATCCTGGAGATGATACACAGCTATATCTATCCATAAATTCTGATGAATCCAATCAGTTAGAAGACTACAGGCATGTCTGGAAGACATAAAAATTTGGATGACTCTAAACTTCTTGCTTCTGAATTCTGATAAAACAGAAGTGGTCGTCTTTGGACCAGAAGCTCTGAAAAAGAAACTACTTAATCAACCCCTTCACCTGGACGGCATTAAATTAGCCTCCATCAATAAAGCAAAGAACCTCTGTGTTATTTTTGACCAAGATATGTCATTTAGATCTCACAGTAAATAAGTCTCTAGGATTTCCTTTTTTCACCTTAGTAATATTGCAAAAATTAGAACCATCCTGTCCAGGAATGATGCTGAAAAGCTACTCCATGCCTTTGTTACTTCAAGGCTGGATTACAGTAACTCTTTATTATCAGGTAGTCCACAGAATACAATTAAAAGAGTTCAGTTAGTCCAAAATGCTGCTGCAAGGGTTCTAATTAATAAAACAAGAAGAGATCACATTTCCCCTGTTTTAGCTTCTCTTCACTGGCTCGCAGTAAAATCTAGAATAGAATTCAAGATCCTCCTTCTGACATATAAAGCTCTTAATAATCAAGCTCCATCATACATGAGAGACCTGATTGTTCCATATTTTCCTAACAGAGCCCTTCGCTTTCAGACTGCTGGTCTACTGGTAGTCCCTAGGATTTCTAAAAGTAGAATGAGTGGCAGATCTTTCAGTTATCAGGTAGCTAGAAAGAGACAGGTTAATGTTAGTAGTCAGGGAGACTGTCAAAAGCTTGGAAGAGATATGAAGAGGTAGAGTAGCTAGGTAGATATAGATTAATGTAAGCCAGGTAGAGACGGTTAGTAGCTAGGTCTCCTAGTAGCTAGGAGACAGCTTAATGTTAGTAGCTATGCTGCTTTAGGCTAGGCTGTTGGAGGACATTATTAGTCAGTTCCTATTTTCTCTCCTACTTCCACCCAACTGCATGATGTGCTGTCAATTCAAGCGCTAACCTGTTTTCTCTTTGTCTCTTCCTACAGTAGGTTCTCCTGACCCGCCCTGCTTGACGACCCTGACTAAGATGGCATTCCAGTGGAGGAACGTTCTCCACGTCCTGCTACCAACTTCTGCTTCTACATCAGTTCTGTTGCTCTTTCTTTGTCTCTGCTGCCTTCTCCAAACCCCAGACGGTCTCGGCAGCTGACCGCTTATGCTGAGCCTGGTTCTGCTGGAGGTTTCTTCCTGTTGAAAGGGAGTTTTTCCTCTCCACTGTCGCTTCATGCTTGCTCAGTGTGAGGGATTGCTGAGAAGTCCCGACGCAATCTTCTGTGGTTCTCTAATTCCTAAATTAAACATTGTATTGTAATTATAACTCTTCTTCTAAAGTGCCTTGAGATGACATCTGTTGTGAAATGGCGCCATATAAATAAACTGAATTGAATTGAATTGCTTTTATGAAACAAATTTTTGTCGGATATCCAACTTAAAACTAAGTTCACCGCAGTCTTACAGCATGCAGTGAGACAGCGTGAGCCCTCACGGTATCTGCTCACCCACCGAATCATCATCCTACTTGCAACGGCATAATCACCTAAATACTCTCCCGTCAGCTGAAGTGTTGCTGTCAGAAGGCTTGACACCGCTGAGCTAGAGGTGTGCGATTTGACGATTTAAGACCATGAAGCGATCTACACGTGTGACGATCTGTCATTTTTGGGAGATCGTTTTATGCAGATTCCCAGTTCTGCTGCTGTATTTCTGCCTTTGTGTGTGATTAAAAGCCTCTACTCTCTCCCCCTTTGCATGTGTACAACCTGTAAACAAGTATGGCGTTGCCGCGTCTGAGAGCTTAAATTAAGTTTTCGTTCCAAAGTCAAAGTCCTTCATCCGTTGAATGGAACTGGTTTGGTTTTTTACCAGACGACAAAGAGCAAATAAACATAATTTTCAAAGTTTGCATGGAGAGCGTCAAGGCAAATTATCGCAACACTTTAAACTTGTTTACTCACTTGAAGAGAAGGTATCCCATACAATACAATGAGCCCTCTGGCAGCTAAAGCTATATAGCCAACTGCAGCAGCAGTGGCTAGTGCTTCTTCTTCTTAGTTCAGCAAGCGCTAGAAAAACATAATCATAAAACTTACCCCCTACGACACAGACGGCAAACAATCTGTGCAGTTGTCCAGTTGCCTTTTTTCCCCAAACACCGCCATTCCGCGCATGTACGCTGAATGTGCAGAGTTGCAGCGAATATTAACAATATGTTTGGATGGATGGAAGAAAAATTAGAACTGCTTATATTACAGTCTACTTTCATTATTTTATGTAGCAGCAGCCCTTTGTATAACGTTGTGTTTTAACACTACATTGTTATCACTTACGTTTTTATTAGGCAGCTTTATGTGTGCCTGCTTATATTATCAGCATTCTGCAAAAAAAACATTTGAACCAATTAGCTGCATTTACCCCGTTGTATGAGGATTATTAATTGGTGTATTATAGATTGCCCAATACATCTTGCACATATTTGCTGCTGCATATTAATCTTTTATTTTAAAAGATTCGATTTTATTCTATTTTCTGAATATCATTTTTTAAAAGTTCATTTTTGCTTTCTGTTTTAGTAGACAAGTCAAGATTAAAATGTTATATAATACATTTAAATACGTTTATGATTTAAATGTATTTTTCATTGAGGTCATTTCAAAAATGAAGACAAATATTATATAGATATATAGTATATACAAACAGTGTATGTATAGTTTCATTCAGAACTTTCTGTGCAATTCTATGATCTTTGGTGTGGGAAAGACATATAAGAATTTTAGCCCTGTGTTGGTCATCCCTAATTTGAATGAATTTATTTATTTAATGTTTCTCTTCTTTAATGTGTAATTTAAGATTTTTTTTGGTGATCATTTAAAAAATCATGATAAAATCGAAATTGTGCTAATATAATTGAAAAATTGTGATAGTAGTAACATACCAGTTTACATCCCCAGTAACGGTAACTGTGTTGCAACGATAGGAAAAGTAATTAATTAGATTACTACTTTACCTAAAAAATAACGCCGCTAGTAACAGCATTTTACTCCCAACACTGATTATGGCTGACAATTAAGGGAAGTTCCAAATTTGGTATCTCAGAAAATAAGCATATTGTTGAAATGTTCAATATTGAAGACACCTGGTGCCACACTGTGTTCAGCTAATTAACACAGAACACCTGCAAAAGCCTTTAAATGGTCTCTCGGTCTAGTCCTGTAGGCTACAGAATCATGGGGAAGACTGCTGACTTGACAGTTATATCCCAAAGACGACCATTGCCACTTTGCACAAGGAGGGCAAGGCACAAAAGGTCATTGCTAAAGAGGCTGGCTGTTCAGAGATCTGTGTCCAAGCGCATTAATAGCAAGGAGAAGTGAAGGGCACGATGTGGTAGAAAAAAATAGTTCAAGCAATAAGGATAACCTCACCCAGGAAAGGATTGTGAAACAAAACCCACTTAAAAATGTGGGGGAGGATCACAAAGAGTGGACTGCAGCTGGAGTCGGTGCTTCAAGAACAACCACACGCAGACTTCTGCAATACATAGGTTTCAGCTGTCACATTCCTTGTCAAGCCACTCTAGAACAAGAGACAGTGTCAGAAGTGTCTTGCCTAGGCCAAAGACAAAAATGGATTGGACTGCTGCTGAGTGGTCCAAAGTTGTGTCCTCTAATGAAAGTAAAATTTGCACTTCCTTTGGAATTCAAGGTCCCATAATGAAGGAAGGCATATAATCAATATGCCTGAGGTCTAGTGTAAAGTCTTCACAGTCAGTTAGAGTTTGGGGTACCATGCCATTTCCTAGTGTTGGTACATTGTGTTTTCTGAGGTCCAAGGTCAATACAGCCATCTACCAGGAAGTTTTAGAGCACTTCATGCTTCCTGCTGGTAACTAACTTAATGGAGATGCACTTTTCCAACAGGATTTAGCACATGTACAAACTGCCAAAGCTACCAGCACCTGGTTTAAGGACCATGGTATCCCTGTTCTAGATTGGCCTGTGTGTAATTAATTAATTAATTACAAACAGACTTGTATCAAGTCTGTTTGTAATTAATTAATCTATTGCTATAAAGCAACTGTTTGTCTTACCTGGTTATAGATGGACATCGAATACTCCCTCCTCCACCGTCTCTATGTCCTCTTCAGCAATGACTGATGGATAACAGAGAAAAAAAAAGACTGAGAATGCAGAACAGTTTGAGAAAAAGCCAGATCTTTATGGCGTTCTAGTTCATTTATATGGCAGTAGCCCTACTGAGGAAAACACCTTATACTGTAGTTATGTAAAATAAAATCAGGCAGAGATGTAAGGCTTCCCTGTGGTAAGTTAATTATATTTGAATTGCAAATAGCATTCTAAGGATATGTTCCAAATATACATGATCTGCTATGAGATTATCATAGCATGAACTAATAAAAATACCCAAATAACACAGTTTTCAAACATAATTAAGATGATGTATTATTATTTAGATCTTAAAAAGGGATCTTAAAAAAAAGAACACAACCCTGCTATACGATAAATGGCCTGTATTTGTATAGTACTTTACTTAGTCCATATGGATCCCAAAGTGCTTTACACTACATTCAGTCATTTACCCACTATTTAGTGTTTTTATCATTTTTATGTTTAGGAAGGAAATGGAATTGGCAGGTATTTAAATTTTCAGAACCAAATCTACTAAATGCTGCACAATTTATACATATTTTTCCTATTTGCATGATTTAATTAAGTACAGTTTAAGAAATTATCAACAATGCTGAATTCACACAATTTTCATAAGTTGGTGGAAAGTGAAGGAATTGTATTACTCAAATCATTACAATTATGTTTCTTCTGAGCCTCCCTGGTAAGGTCTATTCAGGGGTTCTGGAGAGGAGGGTACGACGGATAGTCGAACCTCGGATCCAGGAGGAACAATGCGGTTTTCGTCCTGGCCGTGGAACACTGGACCAGCTCTACACCCTCGGCAGGGTCCTGGAGGGTGCGTGGGAGTTCGCCCAACCAGTCTACATGTGCTTTGTGGACTTGGAGAAGGCGTTCGACCGTGTCCCTCGGGGTGTCCTGTGGGGGGTACTCCGGGAGTATGGGGTACCAGGCCCTCTGATACGGGCTGTTAGGTCCCTATATGACCGGTGTCAGAGTCTGGTTCGCATTGCCGGCAGTAAGTCGGACTCGTTTCCAGTGAGAGTTGGACTCCGCCAAGGTTGCCCTTTATCACCGATCCTGTTCATAACGTTTATGGACAGGATTTCTAGGTGCAGCCAAGGTGTTGAGGGGATCCGTTTTGGTGACCTCAGGATCGGGTCTCTGCTTTTCGCAGATGATGTGGTCTTGTTGGCTTCGTCTGAACGTGATCTACAGCTCTCGTTGGAGCGGTTCGCAGCCGAGTGTGAAGCGGCTGGGATGAGGATCAGCACCTCCAAATCCGAGACCATGGTCTTGAGTCGGAAAAGGGTAGGGTGCTCTCTTCGGGTTGGGGATGAGGTCCTTCCTCAAGTGGAGGAGTTTAGGTATCTGGGGGTCTTGTTCACGAATGAGGGAAAAATGGAGCGGGAGATCGATGGACGGATTGGTAGGGCGTCTGCAGTCATGCGGGCGCTGTACCGGTCTGTCGTGGTGAAGAGAGAGCTGAGTCGAAAGGCGAAGCTCTCGATTTACCGGTCGATCTACGTTCCTACCCTCATCTATGGTCACGAACGCTGGGTGGTGACCGAAAGAACGAGATCGCGGATACAGGCGGCTGAAATGAGTTTCCTCCGTAGGGTGGCTGGGCTCTCCCTTAGAGATAGGGTGAGAAGCTCGGTCATCCGGAGGGAGCTCAGAGTAGAGCCGCTGCTCCTCCACATCGAGAGGAGCCAGTTGAGGTGGCTCGGGCATCTAGTCAGGATGCCTCCTGGACGCCTCCCTGGTGAGGTGTTCCGGGCATGTCCCACCGGGAGGAGACCCAGGGGAAGACCCAGGACCCGTTGGAGAGATTATGTCTCCCAGCTGGCCTGGGAACGCCTCGGGATTCCTCCCGAGGAGCTGGCCCAAGTGGCCGGGGAGAGGCAAGTCTGGGTCTCCTTGCTTAGGCTACTGCCCCCGCGACCCGACCCCGGATAAGCGGAGGAAGATGGATGGATGGATGGA
>JAPXFQ010000525.1:0-401602 GCA_028564705.1 Apricaphanius iberus
TTTAATCAAACAGATTTCTACTTACCCTAACCTGGGATTTCAATTATGTCACAGCTGTCCACCATTACAGCTTTAGTTTGCATAGTTTGCAGAAAGAGAGCCTGTGGAAGCAGGACTTAGTCCAGTTGGTCATTCAGTCAGTGCAATTGGAAACATGCAAACATAAACAATATTAATGTTTGTAGTAGCTAGTTCTGTCTAACCGATCCAAGAGAACTGAGTGAAAGTCCTGCTCAGACTACAGCTGGGATTAAACACAGCAGTGACGTCATTGTAATCATGTGTTAGTGTAGTCGGATTATAGCCACTAAGGCTGCATTCACACCAGGCCTGTTTTGTCCACTTGAAATGAACTCTAGTTCATTTACAAAGAAAGTCAGTTTCCTTTGGGTAGGTTTTAATGGGAAACCAAACTCTGATTTGGACCAAACAAACTCTAGTCCACCTAAAAACGACGGTCTCGGTTAGATTGAAACAAACTCTGGTTCGGTTCTATTGCATGTGTGAATGGCAAATGGACCAGGGCTGCACCAAAAGCAGTAAGCGGACTAAGCGGAATAAGTTGTTGCTGACTGTTTAGCAGCAACAACTTATGCAAACCCACAAAACAAAAAATTAAACGAAGCAAGACTGGTGAGTATGAAAGGGAAGGAAACAAAGAAGGACTATGATTTTAGCTACAAATTAGACCCAGGTGGGATACAGTATGTGGATAGAATGCACGTCTGATGAAAGAGGTAGAAACAAAGGTAACAAAGACATGGAATTGAATGCATTTTTACTTAAATGCAGAAACATATTGTGTATCACCCTCTTGTATACTGAATGAATTCACTGAACAAAGTATAATGTTTCAAGCCTTTATACACTCACTGACCACTTTGTTAGGTCCACCTTGCTAGTACTAGGTTGCAGCCCATTTTGCCTTCAGAACTTCCTTAAACCTTTGTGTTAAAGATTCAACAAGTTACGGGAAACATTCCTCAGAGATTCTGGTCCATATTGACATGATAACATCACACAGTTGCTGCAGATTTGTCGGCTGCACATCAATGATGAGAATCTCCTGTTCCACCACATCCCAAAGCTGCTCTATTGGGCTAAGATCTGGTGACTGTGGAGGTCATGTCAGTATAGTGAACTCACTGTCATATTCAAGAAACCAGTCTGAGATGCATTATCAGAAGATGGGTACACTGTGGTCATAAAGGGATAGACATGGTCAGCAACAATGTTAGAAAACTAGAGAGAAAATGGCGCTCCACGCATTTACATGATTCCTTTTTAATATGGAAAAATAGTTTATTGCTATATAAAAAGAGCCTTCACACAGCTAGAACAGCATATTATTCATCTTTAATCGAGGAGAATAAAAATAATCCTAGGTTTCTTTTTAATACAGTTGCCAAACTCACACAGGATCATAGCTCTATCGAGCCAACCATTCCCCAAGCTCTAAGCAGTGACGACTTCATGCAATTCTTTATAAATAAAATAGACTCCATAAAGAATAAGATAATTGGGAACCTTCCCAATATGCTTGCTTCCTCCTTAGTTAATGAGGCAGCCTCAAAAATGGTGGAACCTAATATATGCTTAAACTGCTTTAATGCAGCCGAACTTTGTGATGTACTAAAATTATTAGCTTAATCTAAACCTTCAACTTGCGTTTTAGACCCAATCCCAACTAAACTCTTAAAAGAAGTTTTCCCTCTGATCGCTGCTCCAATTTTAAATATAATGAATCTATCCTTAGTCAATGGATATGTACCACAGGAGTTTAAGATTGCTGTAATTAAACCTCTACTTAAGAAACCCTCTCTTGATCAAAACGACTTAATTAACTATAGACCGATATCTAATCTTCCCTTCTTATCTAAAATTCTTGAGAAAATAGTTGCACACCAGATATGTGAGCATTTAAACAATAATGAGCTGTTTGAGAAGTTTCAGTCAGGCTTTAGAGCTCATCACAGCACTGAAACAGCTCTGGTGAAGGTTACTAATGATATTCTCATAGCCTCAGACAATGGACTGGTGACCATTCTGGTCCTGTTAGATCTCAGTGCTGCCTTTGACACTGTTGACCACAATATTCTCATAGAAAGGCTTCAAAGTGTCGGTATAATAGGAACAGCACTAGGTTGGTTTAAATCTTATTTGTCTAACAGATTTCAGTTTGTTCAGGTAAACAATAGATCTTCCTCAACCTCAATAGTTACTTGCGGAGTACCACAGGGTTCAGTGCTTGGGCCGATTCTCTTTACTATATATATGCTTCCTATTGGTAAAATAATTAGGCAGCATGGGATAAAATTCCATAGTTACGCAGATGATACACAGCTATATCTATCCATAAATCCTGATGAATCCAATCAGTTAGGTAGACTACAGGCATGTCTGGAAGACATAAAAACTTGGATGACTCTAAACTTCTTGCTTCTAAATTCTGATAAAACAGAAGTTGTCGTCTTTGGACCAGAAGCTCTGAAAAAGAAACTACTTAGTCAACCCCTTCACCTGGACGGCATTAAATTAGCCTCCAGTAATAAAGCAAAAAACCTCGGTGTCATTTTTGACCAAGATATGTCATTTAGAACTCACATTAAAGAAGTCTGTAGGATTTCCTTTTTTCACCTTAGGAATATTGCAAAAATTAGAACCATCCTGTCCAGGAATGATGCTGAAAAACTAGTCCATGCCTTTGTTACTTCAAGGCTGGATTACTGTAACTGTCTATTATCAGGTAGTCCACAGAATACAATTAAAAGTCTTCAGTTAGTTCAAAATGCTGCTGCTAGGATTCTGATGAATATTAAAAGAAGAGATCACATTTCCCCTGTTTTAGCTTCTCTTCACTGGCTCCCAGTAAAATCTAGAATAGAATTCAAGATCCTCCTTCTGACATATAAAGCCCTTAATAATCTAGCTCCATCATACATAAGATACCTGATTGTTCCATATGTTCCTAACAGAGACCTTCGCTCTCAGACTGCAGGTTTACTGGTAGTTCCTAGGATTTCTAAAAGTAGAATGGGTGGCAGATCTTTCAGCTATCAGGCTCCCCTCCTATGGAACCGGCTCCCAGGGTTGGTTCGTGAAGCAGACAATTTGTATATCTTTAAAACTAGGCTAAAAACTTTCCTCTTTGACAAAGCTTACAGTTAGAGATATGTTTATAGGTAGTTAGAGTCAGGTCAGACAGGTAGATAGGAAGAGACAGGTTAATGTTAGTAGTCAGGCAGAGTGTCAAAAGTTAGGAAGAGATAGGAAGAGGTAGAGTAGCTAGGTAGAGATAGATTAATGTAAGCCAGGTAAAGATCCGGAGCCGGTCGCGGCTTACCGCCGCGGAAGAAATGTGCCCCACAGGGGCCAGCCAGCGCCGGAGAGAGGTCCCTCAAGGGGATCCTCCCGCACAGTGCGGCCGCCCATTACCTGCCGGGTTGAATCCCCCGGGCAGACTGTGCGGACCCCACCCGTTTATCTCTTAAACGTTTCTCGCCCTCTTCAACTCTGTCCTCTCAGTTCTGTCTATTTTTCCTTAAGATAGTTGTCGACTATCGGTCTCGTGCCGGTATTTAGCCTTAGATGGAGTTTACCACCCACTTTGGGCTGCATTCTCAAACAACCCGACTCCGAGAAGACCCCGGCATGACGGGGGCCGTTACCGGCCCTACACCGTCCACGGGTCAGGAGGACTCAGACAGAGTGTTGGTAGCCAGGTCTCCTAGTAGCTAGGAGACAGGTTAATGTTAGTAGCTATGCTGCTTTAGGCTAGGCTGTTGGAGGACATTATTAGGGTCTGTTCCTACTTTCTCTCCTACTTCTCCCCAACTGCATGATGTGCTGTCAATTCAAGCACTAACCTGTTTTCTATTATAGTAGGTGCTCCGGATTAGCCCTGCTTGACGACCCTGACTAAGATGGCATTGCAGTGACGGAAAATTCTCCACGTCCTGCAACAAACTTGTGCATCAGTTCTATTGCTCTTTCTGTGTCTCTGTTATGTATTCTCCAAGCCACAGACGGTCGCGGCAGATAACCGCTTGTGCTGAGCCTGGTTCTGCCGGAGGTTTCTTCCTGTTAAAAGGGAGTTTTTCCTTCCCACTGTCGCTGCATGCTTGCTCAGTATGAGGGATTGCTGAGAATTCCACGACGCAATCTTCTGTGGTTCTGTAATTTCTACACTAAACATTGTATTGTAATAACTCTTTTTGTAAAGTGCCTTGAGATGACATCTGTTGTGAAATGGCGCTATATAAATAAACTGAATTGAATTGAATTGAACAATACTAAGGTAGGCTGTGACATTGCAAACATGATCATTTGGTACTAAGGGGCCCAAAGTGTGCCAAGAAAATATCCCCCAGCTTAAGTAAACAGAGCACGTACGCCATCGGTCACATGAGGTAAGTCCGTTTCATTTAACCTTTTCCTTTGACCAAGGAAGGACGGTGTCCTCGTAAGCAAGGCAATGCCTCAGTAGGCGAGGCACCTTGAAATTGAGAAACAATAGATGACAGAAGTGGGATTTGTCAGCGTAGCTAAACAGCGGCCATCTTGCTCTATGGCAGCAGATGGAAGGTGAGTGATCAGCTTACATAAAAATACTTAACCTAACCTAGGGCTCCAGTGCAGGGCTCTAGTTCTGATTAAAGTTAGTGAGAGATATGAATGTGTTGAGCGGCACAGGATGTTGGTTTTCAGACATAGGACTTGTTGTGGACTAACTATTTAAATGGAGGACATTAACTGGACCGCTGTGTATGTAAAAATATGTTTTTGTTTGAGATGGCTGTTCTGGTTTTGGAATTCCTTTCTTCAATTAGTAAGTTATTATTAGTTGCTTTTGAGTGATTTGACAAAAGCTTGTACTGTGTCTAAAGCTATGATTCATATCATTGACTGACATAGATCATTTTAATCATGAGCACAGATGGGATGGTGTTGAATCTCAACACGGGAATGTTGAAGTTTCTTTATCTCTGGTGGGTTTAGGATTCGTATTCCTTAAGTATCTCAAATGTTCTGGCGCGGAGGCAAACCCCTGTGAGGTTAGGCAGGTGTCAGGACTTTATGCGCTGTAAGGAGGACGAAGGACCCAGGCCCAGAAGCAGAGTTTCCAGTAAGGTGTCTGTATTGACCCCCTTTGGCTGGACGGGAGACGGGCGGGCGGCCCCTCGCGGGACGAGTGTCAGGTGGGCGACCCGGATGGGGTCCCCTGGCAGGACGGGTGGCCCTGGAGGCACGAATGTCAGGTGGGCAACCCGGATGGGGTCCCCTGGCAGGACGGAAGTCAGGTGGGCGAACCGAATGGCGCCCTCTGGCTGAACGAAGGACTGGCGGACGTCCCCATACGGGACGTGAATCGGGCGGACGGCCCGAATGACGTCCTCTGGCTGGACGAAGGACTGGTGGACGTCCCTTTACAGGACGTGAGTCGGGCGAACGGCCTGAATGGCGTCCTCTGGCTGGACGAAACACTGGTGGACGTCCCGGATGTCCCTTGGAGAGACGTGAGACGGGCGGACGGCCCGGCGGTCCTCTCTTGCGGACGAGGCAGCGGCAGAGAAGCTTGGCTGGTCGTCGGCGGACACAGAGGGACTGGGTTGGTGAAGCTGGGTCTGAGACCGGGTGCTCCGTGGAGATCAGGATCCGAGGCTTCGGCTAGGTCGATCTTTTCGGGCTGGATCATTCTGTCAGGAGTTTATGCGCTGTAAGGGGGACGAAGGACCCAGGCGCAGAAGCAGAGTTTCCGGTAAGGTGAATATTTATTATTGAGCAGTGACATAAGGCGAGACGATACACACAAATTTACGACAATGATCCAGCAAAGACTGAAGTGCTCGCTGGATCTTAAATAAGGGGAGACAAGGAGGAATAGGTGAAGACACTCTGGGAACACCGGTGCAAACAATAGGAGGTGAGAAGGTTCAGACAGGACGACACAGGTGCAGATGATGATGAGGAGAGTGGGTGATTAGGGCAGTATGACAGCAGGTTTTCTTTTTAATCAGAAGACAGCAGCTGACGTCTTGTAGCAGCTAGTAAACAGTATCCAAATAGTTTACAGCAGAATTGAGCGTGCCATAGAGTAGTAGGCTAATAATTTGACTCATGGCTGTACCAGTACAGTAGCTCTTACAATAGACGTGTTTCCACTATTCGAGCTTCAGTGTGATTTAGCTACATCTTTTTCTGACAGTGTCACCATACAGTAGTAGCCACATAGAAGTTCCCGTGATTCCTTGGTAGGATCTCTGAAGGACCGTGATTGGTCCGTGACAGGCTGCCTCTTGGTCCGTAGGGGTAATTTAATCCCCTGCGATGACATGGTGAATGCAGCTACACCTGTTAACTCCCCTCTGTCGCCAGTGTAAAAATCAGCTGCAGTCCCTCATTTGTCCATGGGTAGGAGCAGTGATTGCGTTATGTCCTGTAGTAATCGTCAGTCACTTTTCCTCCTCAGTTTCCCCTCAGACGAATTGCTTCCAAAACAGGCGATCTATAGTACAGTAAGTAGCTTCAAAGATACATAAACACAGCACAAATAAAAATGTATATCACTTCATATTATATATATTATGATTTATGTAATTACTTGTCTACATATTTTGCATTCTAAAAAATGTTTGGCCTGTGGTGGTGCCAATAATTCTACCAGGTTTAAACAGGACTTGTAACATACCGGGTCATGTTATATTGTGTTTGTGTATAGTGTTGATGGCTTTTATATATTTGTCACAACACAATTAATTCTGTAAGGTCATAATGAAGGCTCAGAAAGCACGGCTAGCCACTGATTGGGTCAGTGTGCGACACTCAGCCTCATTAATAATAACCATGGTAATTGGATGCGGGGGTTTTCTAAATGGAGCGCAGGAGAGTCACTGGAAGTGTACATGAAAAGCGCACATGCTCACTGATCCATATCGCAAATCAAAATCAAATCAAAATCAAATCAAACTTTAAATCAAATCAAACTTTATTTATAAAGCGCTTTTCAAACAAAGAAAGTTACTCAAAGTGCTTTACAGATTTAAAATAACCCCACAACCCCCCCCCCTTCAAAAATAAAATCATCAGTGCAAATACAACCCCCTCCCAACCCAACCCATCAGCCATACTCACTCACACACACACTTAGAAGCTACAAAAAGCGGGCTGAGTACAGATGAGCCAGGAAATGCCATCATGGGAGCCCTCTGCATCAGCAGCAGCAGATCAACAGCAGCAGCCAAGGCTCCGACCCAGGGCGCCCAGAGGAGGGAGGGCTGGTACCCCCACCTCCACCCAAGCGCTACCTGGGGGGCACCCAGGCAGCCACAGCCGACCACCGCCCCCGATGCAGGGGGCCCCCAGAGAGGAAACCCTGGCAAGAAAGATTAAAATACATTAAAATATAAAGTTAATAAAATATAAAGTATATAAAGTATAAAACAATAAGTGTAAAACAAATAATAAAAATGCAAAGCAGATTAATAAATAAACAGTTAAAAGCTAAACTAAAAATTAAATCAGGTAAAACATGCTGAGCGATTAAAAATATATCAATAAATAATAATTAGTTAAAGTCTAAGCTAAAAAGGTGAGTCTTGAGCCTGCTCTTAAAAACATGAACGTTCTCTGCGGCCCTGAGATCCTCTGGCAGCCTGTTCCAGAGGTGAGGGCCATAATAATGGAAAGACGCCTCACCATGAGTCTGTGTCCTGACTTTGGGGATGACAAGGAGACGGCTGCCAGAGGAGCGCAGAGACCGCGAGGGTTCATACGGTAAAAGCATTTCTGAGAGATAAGAAGGCCCAAGACCATTAAGACACTTAAAAACCATTAAAAGAACCTTAAAATCGATCCTAAAACATACGGGGAGCCAATGCAGTGATTCTAAGACCGGTGTAATGTGCTCCTGCCTCCTAGTCTTCATCAGGACACGAGCTGCTGAATTCTGTAAAAGCTGTAAACCTGAGGTAGTCTTTTTGGGAAGACCAGAAAGCAGGGCATTACAATAATCAATTCTACTGGTGATAAAAGCATGCATTAGCGTCTCCGTATTGGCCCGAGAGAGAATGGGGCGGACTCTGGCGATGTTCTTTAGGTGATAAAAACCTATTTTGGTGATGTTTATAATGTGAGGGATAAAAGTCAGCTCAGAGTCAAAAATCACACCCAGGTTCTTCACTTGTAAAGAAGAATTAAAAGACAATGATTGTAGTTTTGGTAAAAGTTTTTCTCTCTGAGCCTCAGGACCGATAACTAAAACCTCAGTTTTGTCCTGGTTGAGCTGCAGAAAGTTTTCTGCCATCCAGGATTTGATGTCTAAAATGCAGTTAAAAAGTGCATCCATTGGCCGTGTGTCATCAGGAGACATGGAGATGTACAACTGTGTATCATCAGCATAACTGTGAAAGTTAACTCCATGTCTCCTGATAACACTGCCAAGAGGGAGCATATACAGGTTAAAAAGCACTGGGCCCAAAACTGAACCCTGGGGAACACCACAAGTGATCTTATGGACCTTAGAGGAACAGGTATCTAAACTTACCGTAAAAGTCCTGTCTGTGAGGTAGGATGTGAACCATTTGTGAACAGTACCAGAGAGGCCGATCTGTTTTAAACGAGTTAAAAGAATAGTGTGGTCTACTGTATCAAAGGCAGCGCTTAGATCCAGAAGAACCAACACTGTCACCTTTTTAGCATCATAGTTTAATCTAAAATCATTTAAAATCTTTAAAAGCGCCGTCCCTGTGCTGTGGTTCATCCTAAAACCAGACTGAAATTTCTCTAGGACATTATGAGCGTTAATAAAATCATTAAGTTGAATAAAAACAAGTTTTTCTAAAACTTTGCTTAAAAATGGTAAGTTAGATACTGGTCGGTAGTTGTTTAAATCATTAAAATCTAAATTGCTCTTCTTCAGCAGGGGCCTCACTACCGCTGCTTTAAAGGCAGCAGGAAAAACCCACGTCTGAAGGGAGCAATTCATAAAGTTTAAAATCTCATCTTTAAAAGAACCATAAAATTGCTTAAAAAACCTGGTGGGAATCGGGTCCAAAGCGCTTGTGGTGGGCCTCACTGAGGAGAAAACTTTATCAAGGGTCCCAGCTTCTACCAGGACAAAACTGTCCAATGTTTCCTCTGGTGAAAGCAGACACTCTGATTAGTCTAAAACCATGTTTGTTTGAGAGGATAAAATATTACATCTGATGGTGTCTACCTTCCCTCTGAAGTGGTCTGCATACTCCTCACAAAGAGTGTTTGAGGGGGTTTTCTGAAAAGTATTAGAATTATGATATAAAATGTTGTCAATGGTGGAAAACAGAATTTTGGGATTATTTTTATGTTCTGAGATGATTCTGGAAAAGTATGTATTTCTGTAATTTCTTAAAGCGTTATTATATAGTCTGAGATATTCTATGTATATCTGATGATTTATTGTGATTTTATTTTTCCTCCATTTCCTTTCTGCCACCCTGCAGCTCCTCTTTAATTTTCTAATAGCTGCATTTCTCCACGGTACTGTACGTTTTGAATGAGGGTTTATAACTTTAATTGGAGCCAGCAGGTTGAGAGCAGATTTAAGCCTACTGTTAAAATCATTAACGATAAAATCACAGGGGGCAGGTAAAGGTATAGGAGGAAATTTTTTAAAAACTTCAAAAAAACCTGCAGCCACTTCAGGGGTTAGATGACGCTTCCTGACAGTTCTCACAGAGGTCCCTGATTGGATAAAACTGGTGATATTAAAAAACACACAGTAGTGGTCAGAGACAGCCAAGTCAACAACAGAGGACACACTGGTGGACAGGCCATACGTGATGACCAGGTCCAGGTTGTGTCCTCTGTTGTGAGTCGGCTGCATGACATGTTGGCTAAAATCCATATCATTTAAAATATTTAAAAAATCTGTTGATAAAGGATCTAAAAGGTTATCTATATGTAGATTAAAATCACCAGCTAAAATTATCTTCTCATAAGAGTTGTGTAAAAAATTGATAAAAACTCTGAAAATTCTGGAATAAAAAGTGCATTCCTTTTCGGAGGCCTATAAACTGTGACACATAAAATCTGAGGAGTGCTAAAAACAGAGGCAGTGTATTCAAACGTGGTAAAATTATTAAATAAAACAGGTTTGGCGGAAAGAGTTGATGAACTAATAAAAGCAACAAAATAGCACAGAACAAATTATTTATTTTATTTTCTATTCAGGCTGGATTTTTTGGTGCAGCACAGATTTTTTTGGTGCAGCACAGATTTTCTGTGTGCGAAAACAGTGTCAGCTGTGCGAAATTAAGCATGGGCACATCAGCTTAGAGGGAACAGGGAAAATAATCAGAATCAGAATCAGAATCAGCTTTAATGGCCAAGTATGACACATACAAGGAATTTGACTCCGGCAACTTTTCTCTCCAGTACAGAACTTAAATAAGTGAAATTAAAAAACGGAAAAAAAATAAAAAAATAAAAATAAAATAAAATAAAATAAATAAAATAAAAATAAAGGATAATATATACACCAAACCAGTGTTATTGTACAGTAAGTATATACAGCAGTGCAGAGTTTTAGTTTATTGTTCATGTGAGTGGACTCAGACTCTGTGACTATTCAGAGTTCATCAGAGCGACAGCCTGGGGGAAGAAACTGTTCTTGTGTCGGGTGGTTTTGGCGTACAGTGCTCTGTAACGCCGGCCTGAGGGGAGGAGCCTAAACAGATTGTGGCCAGGGTGTGAGGGGTCAGTGGTGATTTTTCTGGTTTTCTGGTTAAAAGCTTAACCAGAACATGAAAAATAAAAGTTTTACCTTTATGTAGATACATTAGCTTACTACACATCATTCACTGTTTAGCTTTCTTCTAGTCAGGTCAACGATCGCAAGAAATTCCAATCACGACCCAAAAAATATCCATAATACCTTATAGAAATGACATAAATTTAGGCTATTTATTCTTTATGGAAAAAAAAATCATTATTATTTTGTTTATAGGCCTTTTTTCCTTCTTCTCTTTGGCCACCTAAAGTTCCGCTCAATTTAGGCTATTATTTATTTTTATTTATATTTGTTTTGCGACTGCCAATTGCCACAGCCGCTCTGATATGGGCCATTTTTTTAGCCCATTTGGGGCCGCCTGTTGTTGCAGCCACTCCGCTCTGCTTCATTTATTTATGTAGACCTTTTTTTTCTTTGTGATGAAGCCAAAAGTGGTGATAGTTTTTAATCAATTAAATATTCTACAAGTTTCTGGCTAAAAGCACAATCAACTGGGTTACAGATAGATTTTCTCATTTCAGGGGAGAAACGAAAAATTAAATGCTAAATCATAAGTTTACCCAGAGAAAAACGGCTGATTCCCATATAAAACATCCACACTCATGTTGTCCTCCGGATTATTTAAAACTTCTTTAAATTAAGTAGTTTAGATCAGCTCTGCCATTCGGCTAACTTTTTACAGCTAGAAATCAATGACGGCGCTGGGATGTTTGGAACTATTGAAGGCCCTATGAACCACGTGACCGCATGTCGGTGAGTTCAAAGTGGGTCGTAAAGCCTAGATTATGCATCTCCAACAGCAAATTTGCACTTAGATGCAGACGTATTGATGGAGACCTTTTCTGTTTATAGTACTCCACTCTTCCACTCCATTCTCTATTGTTTTTTCAGCGTCGCTCGACCAGGACAGCAGGGGGTGCTAAGATTTCATGCCGTCTCTGCCTACTGTCACACAGCACCGCTTCTGTTTTTTTCTAGGCTTGTGAACGCATTTCTTCCTCAAGGAGTAATGAACGACAGAAAGTAAGTTTTGATTAAGCTGTAAAGCTTTTTACTAGAAGTGCAGATCATAGAATACTATTGAAACACAAAGAAACAAAACGAAGCTGCCGTTTTTTTGTTGTTTTCTCACATCTTGTGTTCAAAATCGCCAAAGGAACAGATTAGATAAGTTATCCTTTCAATATAAAGCATATAGTGGCCAAACGCTGCAGTTATTGGTGATTAAAGTGACTATAGCGCCCCTTCCTGGTGAAGCGATCTGTGGCTGTTAATGAAACTGACCAATCAGATGCATACGCTCTCCATCAACTTAGACAGATAGTTAAAATTTGGGCCTCTACTCCGTGCGTCCTTGCTTAGATGACGGAGAGCCCTTGCATTGACGGATAAGGGTGTTGTGTCAATTCCGTCTACGTCAAAATGCAGAAGCATAAACTAGGCTTAACTCTCTCTACAAAATCTGCTCTTGGTCCGGCTCCCTCTGCGTCACATTATGATGTGTGGGGTGCCCCCTTCGCGTGATTATGTTGGGTTAAGTTGAATTATTTAACCAATTTTAACCAACCCACAAGTTTTATGTTCTAACATTAAGGTCACAGAAAGAAAAAAGTACATTATTTTAAAGAAGCACGCAAACAAATGGACTCCTTGTCCTCCTTGTGTTGTCAGTTACCGTCGTCTAGGGATCTCTATAACATTCAACAGGAGCACTCAGCAAATAGTAACACTGTAGGCTACATGTGGGTGTGTGTTGTGATTTTCTATAATGGAATAAATACAGTTGAGATTTTAGCTGTACATAGGCTATTTATTGAAAGTGAAGCGAGAGAAAAAATCAACATCAAATGACCAGTCTCTCATTTCTGCAAACTTCTATGCAGTATTGCTGTAAACTACATTATCTTCCACTGTGCCCGCCTTGTTTCTTGATAACCAGGCTTAAAACATTTGACAATCCTGTAATTTATCGCATTTATGGCCAAACTCCTCCTTTGTGCCTGGTTAAGCCTCTTTGTGGATGTAGTCTTTCATGGAATGCCAAACGAGCTGGATTGGATTCAAGTCTGGCTCCACATCTGATCAATCTTGCTGGTCACCCTTGATCAGTTCCATCACCTAGTGGGGTCGGGCCCTTGATACTGTTCTGTGGGACACGGTTGCCGATGTGGAGCTTAAGGTTTGGTGGTGACTGCAGGGAGGTCCTTGGGGGTGGGTCCGCTTGCGGTTAGGGCGGTAGGTGCCGTGACTCTCGCCTGGGGTGGGACTTTGTGGGCTTTGTGTGGTGACTCCTAGTGGCTGCATGCGGCGCCTTAGAGGGGTCGTGCTGGCGGACACGGGTTACTGGCCTGGTGCTGTGCTGCTCCGGGAGGGTCTGGGCTGGGCCTGGGGCTCGGGGTTCTGGGGCGGCTTGCCCCACGGCTGGGGCCCTGGTTGGGGCTTGGCCGGGGGGGGCCGCTGCCGTCGGTGCCGGCTGGGGGGGTGCTGTGGTCGGCCGGTGGTTGGCGGGCGCTGGTGCCTTTTCCATCTCCCCGGGCTGGTTCTTGTCGCTTGCTCCCCGGTGTCCCCTTGCCGCGCCTGCGCGTCCGGGCGTCGGCGAGAGTTCGCGGCGGGTGGCCTGCGTCTCCGGGCCCGATCGGCTTTATTGACACTGGACATGGCTCCTTGGTCTTAGCGCTCGGGGGGGGGGGCTGAGGTGGGGGCCTCTGGCCGGTGTTGGTCGGCCTCCACGGTGACTGACCGGTTGTTGGGGTGTGGGCTGGTGGGTGGAGGTGCTGGGTTCTGTTGCCTCCCGGCCATCGGGCGGTAGTAGCAAGGCTGGAGGATGTCAGCCTGGGGGGTTGGCCGCCTGGGACTTCGGTCTGCTCACGGCCTGGCGCGACGTGTCCGGGGTACCCGAGTCGGTGGTGCGCCGGTTTCCGGCCTCGGCGCGGGGGCCCTCGGACGCTGGCGGTGCCTGGGGCGTCTCTTATTGGCGGGGAGGCTTTTCACCATCTAGCACATGCGCTCTTTTTAACGGGGTGCGCTTGGGACGGGAGGGGGGAGGGCGTTGAGGGGAAGGGGGTGGGGGCTAAACTCAACCTGGGTGTCTAGTGAAATGTGTTTTGTTAGCAGTGTGAATGTTGGGAAGGATTTAGCTATGCCCCTGGGATGGGGGCTGGTGGATTGCCGGGGCCCCCATGGGGCTCGGGGGTGCCGCTGCCATGGGCCCCGACTTGATGTGCTGGGACCTCCCACCCCTGGTGGATCGGGCCGAACGGGGGTGCCTATTGGAGTCAGCAGGGGAGCTGGCTCCCTTGGTTGGCAATGGTCACCCCAGTTATTTTCTCCCCATCCCCATGCCTCTGTCCACCTGCTCCTTCATTCTACCATTCACAAGGCCTTGGGACGTTGGCACGTCACTGGGGTGCAGGATGGAGCTTCCGTCTTCGCTACCCGGTGACGGCCTGGGTCCCGATTTTATTGAGCAACTTAGACACTTAAACTTGCAACATTTACATGGAACGCACATGTAGGGACCTGGCGGTCGGGCGCATTGGCGCTGGGGGCGGGACCCCTCATGGGGGGCCCCTTATAGGGGCCCGCTGTGGGGGGCCTCGCCTGTGGTGGCCCGGGGGGGGGGGGGGGGGAATGGGGGTACGCGGCAGTATTCCCATGTCCCACCCCTTTGTTTTAAGTGCACATTAGAACAACACGCAACAACACCACATTGCCGGGGAGTATGGAGTATAGTGTACGTATGGGGGGTATGAATGAGTGTATAGCATCCTTTTTTCGTATGTCCTGTATTTGTAAGAATGTGTACGCATAAGAGGGAGGGTACGTATGAGTGTCTCTGTCTGTCTATGTCTACCTGTCAGGTTGGGTGTTTGGCTGCTCTCTAGCCTGATGCATCTTCGTCCCTCCCCGTCACTCCCCGCGGTGATGGATGCTCCTGCCCGCTGGTTGATGATGGCTCTCGATGCCTGGGGCCCGGGGTCCCCGTTGTGGCCCGGCTCGGTCCTGGTGCATGTCGGGCGGGTCCTGGGTGGTCCGGTGTGTCGGGCGGCCGCTGTTTCGGGCCGACGTCCTCCTTGGATTGACTGGGGCACCTCTTATGGGGGTGCCGGGGTTGTAGAGTAGGTTGGTGCCGTCCGGTGGATCGGTGGGGACCGTACCTGGCGCCCAGGCCTCCTGCCGGTTCCAGGACTTCTGCTGGCTGGTCTGTTCACCTGGGGGGGCTGTCAGGCATTGGCTGGGCCCCTGATCTTGGCGCCCTGCGTGGGGCGGCATCAGGACCCAGGAGCTGGAAGATCTGGATGTCCAGGTGCTGCCTGGGCGCGGCCTGGAGAGGGCGTACATCCGCTGTGGCTCTTGCTGTGGCTCCCTGGCGTGTGGGTGTGTGGGGGCGGGCCGGGTTATTGGCGATGGGTATTGGTCCGGGGTGGCGGCGGCGTGTGTTGTCCGTCGGTTGGCTGCGGATCCCCCTTGCCTGCTGCGGCGGGGGGGGCCCTTGTCGGCTGGTCCCTGGTTGGGGCCCCGCCAGGGGGCGGGGTGCCCCTGGTCCCCGTGGTCTCCGGATCCTGACCCGGGCCCGTCCTGGCGTAACCGGTTTCCGGCGGAGCCCGTGGGCTCGTCACTGCGATCTCTCGGGCCCCAGCATTGCGGCTGGTGGGTGTTCCCCTGGGGCTTCCATCTGTTCCTCTCTTGGTGGGTGATCGACCATGCGCTGATCCGCCTGTGGCCTCTGTACTCTGTGGGACCCTGGATGCATACATCTCCTGCCTCTTCCATGTCTGTGTCGATTCCTGTAGGACGGATTGACGGTTTCTTACACCAGCTATCAATCACTTGCATGGGGAAACCTTATTCCGACCTGCATGCTCGCACACACACATAGGGGTGGGGACATTGGTGTGGACGGGCATATCTTAAGCTGAGGTTATCATCAATAGTTAGTTGTTCACAGGAGCTTACCAGAAACATTTGTATTATGTTCATTAATCCATGCTTGTGTGCAGTGAATGTGTAATTCTTAGTTTATTCTACTAGATCCGAGCTATTGGTTTGGTTCTGTACAGTTTGTTGTTTTTGTTTTTTATTACTGTTTCTCTGCAGTCTGGCAGAGGTGGAGGACTGGGATGTTTTCTTGTGTTCTTTGTTTGCCTCCCTGTCTTGTGTCGTCAGTTCGCGTCTCTGTTGGTCCGGTTTCTTTTCTTCACCTTCTTCCTTTCTCCCTTCTTGTCTCGGTTTAGTGTCCATGACGTCAGGAAATTGAACCCACAGTAATCACTAATAAAGATTTTTCATACATATACATCAAGTGGCGTACTACAGCGAAGCTGTAATACTCTGCTTGGGAAAGTAAAACTGTTGGGCTTGTACTTGGTACTCAGACACCAATTCTGAGTAGCATACTGCTAGACAGGACACGTAAAAAAAAAAAAAAAATAGTTCGGTGACTCTGCAGGAGTTTTCACCCAGGTGATGCCCTCAGATACAATGCAAGCTGCAGCAGTGTGCTTTGGATCATTGTCTTGGAAAACGCAATGATCCGACCCAAAATACTTCCTTATGTATGGTGCAGCAAATTCTTTACCGATGCAGTCCTTGAAGTATGTTTTGTCCATTATTCCATTGAAGATGACCATGGGACCAGCTCCGTATCGGGAGATCATTCCCCACACGTGCAGCTTCAACGGGTGCTTAGGCTACGATTTGGCAACAAATTGATCCTTTCTGTGGAAACTTTACCTTGCATAATGCTCCAGTGCTACAGTATTTTCATCCGTGAAGACATCATGCCACGTCTCCCCACACGCTTTCCACTGTGAAGCTTGCTTCAGCCTTGCATATTTGTTCCGCTCCTTCAGCAAAAATAACTTTTGCCGAATTTCCACCCCATCTGTCTGCTATAGGGCGCCAGGTGTAAAATTTTCCTTATTTAGTAGAAATGCACTTTTTTTGAACATTTAGCTTCATTTTTTCACATTTAGCATACTTTCATACATTTAGGAAGAAAATGTTTCTAAAATTTAACATTTACCAGCATATTTACATTTTAAAAATCTAAATTCTAAATATTATTTCAAAATATGTAAACATGTTAAATCTAAATGTTAAATCTAAAGCTAAATGTTAAATCTAAATGTTGAATCTAAATGTTAAATCTAAATGTTAAATCTAAATGTTAAATCTAAATCTTAAATCTAAATGTTAAATCTAAATCTAAATGTTAAATCTAAAGCTAAATGTTAAATCTAGATGTTGAATCTAAATGTTAAATCTAAATGTTAAATCTAAATGTTAAATCTAAATCTAAATGTTAAATCTAAATGTTAAATCTAAATGTTAAATCTAAATGTTAAACCTAAATCTAAATGTTAAATCGAAATCGAAATGTTAAATCTAAATGTTAAATCTAAATCTTAAATCTAAATCTAAATGTTAAAGCTAAATGTTAAATCTAAATGTTAAATCTAAATGTTAAATCTAAATCTAAATGTTAAATCTAAATTTAAATGTTAGGGACATTTAGAACATTGGACATGTTCATTAGAACATTGGGTTTAACATTTAGATTTAACATTTAAGTTTAACTATTAGATTTAGATTTAACATTTAAATTTAACATTTAGATTTAAAATTTGGATTTAATATTTAGATTTAGATTTAACATTCAGATTTAACATTTAGATTTAGATTTAACATTTAGATTTAACATTTAGATTTAGATTTAACATTTAGATTTAACACTTAGATTTAGATTTAACATTTAGATTTAGATTTAACATTTAGATTTAACACTTAGATTTAGATTTAACATTTAGAATTAACATTTAGATTTAGATTTAACATTTAGATTTAACATTTAGATTTAGATTTAACATTTAGATTTAGATTTAACATTTAGATTTAACATTTAGATTTAGATTTAACATTTAGATTTAGATTTAACATTTAGATTTAACACTTAGATTTAGATTTAACATTTAGAATTAACATTTAGATTTAGATTTAACATTTAGATTTAACATTTAGATTTAAAATTTAGATTTAATATTTAGATTTAGATTTAACATTCAGATTTAACATTTAGATTTAGATTTAACATTTAGATTTAACATTTAGATTTAGATTTAACATTTAGATTTAGATTTAGAATTAACATTTAGATTTAGATTTAACATTTAGATTTAACATTTAGATTCAACATTTAGATTTAACATTTAGATTTAGATTTAACATTTAGATTTAACATGTTACATTTCGAAATAATATTTAGAATTTAGATTTTTAAATTGTAATATGCTGGTAAATGTTGAATTTTAGAAACATTTTCTTCCTAAATGTATGAAAGTTTTCTAAATGTTGAAAAATGAAGCTAAATATTCAAAAAAAGTGCATTTCTACTAAATAACAAAAATTTTACACTTGGCACCCCATAGTCTGCAAGCGTCAAACTCAGCTAAATCTGCTCTGAATGTAATTTGGAATATTATAATATCTAAAATTAAATTTTCATTAGTCATATTATTAGTAGTTGATATCTGTAAATGGTAATGGTAAATGGACTGCATTTATATAGGGCTTTTCTATTCATACTGACCACTCAAACTTCAATAAAGGTAGATTTTGGCACTTTTCTACATCTGGACCACACTATTTTAGCTGTATTAGTTAAAAAAGTACAACACTCATACGTTACAAATTCAGACTATACCATCTAAACTACTAGGAGAATTTTTAAAACCAACTCTGGGATTTGTGAAACTTTTCTGTGATTTTTTTGTAGTTTTAGATGTCTCAAAATATAATTTTGACTAGTTCAGATTTTATTAAATATATCAGAAGTAAAGATTCAGTCACGTGAATGAATGTCAAAATGTTGTTCAATTTACTAGCATAATGCTGTATCTACACTCCAGGAAGGAAAACTGTAAGACACTGATACAGTTATATTTTTGTAATGCCCAAAAAGATAAGAACGTTTAAAGAAGGCCCTACTAAACAAATTCCTGCTCATTTTCTAATCAACTCACAGTAAAAGCAGTAGTGGGATGCTTGGAGATGCTGTAGCAAGTGTGAATGTTCAGGAATTTAGGGTGTGTTGTAATTGGTCAGGGGCTACATACCTTTCAGGTTGGTAATCAGAGAGAACAATAGATTAGACAGGTAGTAGCTAATGTGTGACTAGTAAATATGTGTGAATGCCCTTTATATTGGAGTCAATTTCCCTACCACCACCACTTTTCCTGCAGGTTACAACCTGATAAGCATGTGTGCTATAAACATTAATAAACAATGGTCCATTAGTGCAAAACAAAAGGGTGAGCAGTAATCATGCTAATTCCCTGCGGTCGAAGGCATGCACTAAATACCTGGAATTGCAAACATCTTCCAAAAGGCTTAGTTTTCATCTTTATATGTAAATTTAGAGTAAATTAATTATGATAAAAAATTTGACATGAGGTACTAGCTACAATAATTTATCTCCAGATAAAACAGTGGCCAGCGAATCTTCAGTAGCTTGGTCTTATAATTTCACTTCTTAGATCACATGTAGGCTATGTGCTCTTGGTTCTACAGTATGAATTATGTGAAATTCCACACACCGCCACAGGCGGCGTTTAAATGCCACCTCTGGCGGCGTGTACTGTATTTTGTGAGAGAAGCACCATCTCCTGGTCATGTTCTGTATTTCAATGAGTGGGAGGAGTTGCAGTAAAAATTAATCACGCCCAGGAGATGGTGGGGGTCACTCCAGCCGCGTGAACTTGGCTGGGAGTCTGCTGGCAGCTGAATGGCAGCAAGCTGGGATGGGAACTTCTATGTGGCTACTACTGTAAACAATCGACCCTTTACGGAATCCGCTGCCTCCATTTATCAATTTCATCAGTGAGTGTCACTGATCAGTGCAAAAGTACCAGCAGAAATAAGAGATCTACATAGAAGAAGTAGGACTTGTTGCTTCTTTCGGTTTGCTGTAAATCTTATTTGTACAGAGCTAGTTGTTTGATGAAGTCTGCTTTTTCCCTCTCATTTACAACTTAGCAGCCTGACTTAACCCGCTTAACACGCTGGGTGACTTGATCAGGCGATTTCCAAGTATATACCCCAAATAATCTTTTATAGAGGAAGATAGCTCGATCACGTAAACACACAGCAGGCTGATCACAAAGGTTCAACCACGGCTCCTTTTGGAGTACAAAAACAAAAGTTATGATCACCGATCTAGAGCAAACCTATCATTGGGGAAAACTCCCCGGAAATATGTATCACACTGCAGACATGAGATATAAAACGTGAGGGGGTTAAATAAAACGGAAAATGAAATCAGCATTTTAATCAAGCTTTTCAGCAGAAGGAAGCAGGAAGAGCTGTGGGGATTGCTGTGTTGACTGTGGACTTCAGAAAGCTCAGCGGACCAGAACCAGCAGATGAGATGGCTCTCCAGGCTGAGGAAATGTCACACTGTGTTCAGGCAATGAAGATTCTGGTCATCTCCATTCTTTACCTAGACTCTGAGGCCATGACTTCCAAATAAATACAAACTTATTTTTCATCTGAAAAGAGAACTTTGGTCTCTGAGAAACAATCCACTGGTTTTCCTTATTAGCCCAGGTAAGATGCTTCTGAGGTTGTCTCTGGTTTAGAAGTGGCTTAACATGAGAAATGCAACATGTGTTGGATTTTGCGGTGTGTAGTGAGTCTTATGCACTGCCTCTGGCCTTAGTCTAGTCCCCCTGTGGTTATTCTTGTTGTTGATGCACCTTTTCCTAGCACACTTTTTCCTCCCACTCAACTGTCTTGGATAAAACCCTCTGTGACCAACCCGCTTCTTTAGCAATGACCTTGTGGGGCTTCAAGAGGGTGTCGAACAGTGTCTTCTGGACATCTATTCACTCAACAGTCTTTTCTACCATTGTCTGATACTGAACTTTTTGTATTGTCTGTAAGCAATAATAATCAAAATTATAAGAAATAAAGGCTTGAGATTTTTCAAACTTTGTGTAGTAAAAAAGAACAATGTAAATTGCAGTTCTTTCTGGTTTGTTTTGGGTTTTCTTTTGGGCTTTGTGAGTCTTCATGTGATGTTTTAACTTGATGTTAAGAACTGCTTCAGGCTCACAAAATGTCGCAAGCCCCAACACTTCAGTCTCTATCATATCATAAAAAATTACTACAGCAACAGCAATGGCAAAGGAGCATTTATGTTGTATTGTTAGTACAATACAAACATAAAGAATTACTGGAGGAGCCTTGGCATACCTTCTAGTTTCGCGTACTCTGACAGGCGCTGGTAGTTGACAATGGCAGCCTGTTCCAGACATTTCCTGATCACAGCTTTGACTTCTTCTTGTGAGACTGGTGTCACAACATCCTTCATCAGAACCTTCCCAAAATAAGACAGACAACAACATGGTTACATGTAGGGATACCACTTTTTCCAAACTGATACAATACCGATACTTGGATCTGAGTACTTACCAATGCCGATACTTCTACTACACAAAAAAATGCAATGAATTGAAATACAGGTTTTATTTTATTTTCCCCTTCTTACAACAAATGATGGTGAATTAGATAAAAATAAAAATATTATTAAAATGACAACAAAACTAAAATTTTATGTGAAAAATAAAAATTTTTCTGTGAAAATATTGCAGAGTTTCCACATTTTACGTATCAGTTTGTGGTATCAGTTTAATAACAGATACCAGAATGAGTACATTAAAACGGTATTGGCCTCGATTTTCGGTATCATTGCAACCCTAAAATCTTTTTTTTCATATTTATAAAGCAAATAGATGCAAGTACAGTTGCATTAGAAAAGTGACAATCTTTTCCCCTGCTACATATGCAGTCTAAGGCATTGCAAATTGTTTTCATCTTTTATCTTCATAAAGTTAAAAGCTGAACTTTGAAAAGCAATCTCTTTTTGTGTCTTCTCTAACCGGATGTGTCAAAACATTATTGAGATCTAGATATATACAACAATGGTGCATCCTATGCAGGCAACTACAAAGCTATCCCCAAATGAGTCAAAAAGTTTGACCCACATTTTTAACAGTTGTGTTGCTTTTATTAACATTAATCCTGTTTCTTATCATCAAGAAAGTTTTGCAAACGGTGCACAATTTAGCCAAACATCCTCAGGATAATCTCCGTAAACTGAACAGCTGTGAACTAACTTAAACATTCTTTTAGCCCATAAGTGCAAAAAAGTGCAAAAAGAACCAAAATGGTTCTGAGAGAGCAAACAGCATTTAACCCAGCTGGAGGTACTCTATCCTATACGATGATAGGAAAATTTTCCCCTGAAATGTTTCAAACTTTACAGACTAAAGATTTGAGCTCCTCTTTTTGGTTACCATTGGAAGAGAAAGGTGATGGTTAAAATCAGCTTTGACTTCCTTTCTTAACAGCATTACCCCATCCATAATTACTCATCATAAAGTGTGTCAAAAAATGCCAGAGCTCTAAGTAGGCAACAAAATACTTATCCAAAATTGATAATTCAAAGAAGTCGAATTTTTAGAAATGACAGAGATAAGCACCATGATAGGCAAACTATTGGAGCAATATTGCCAACATATAGAAATGATTACAGAACAGAGAACTTTCGGGAGGACTTGGGTGTTACAACATATGTCTATTTCACCAAAAACATTGATATTTGTCAATATATAACATACCCTTTCAAGCAAGGAGAGAGTTGCTTTTAGTGCTCCCTCTGGTCGTCCAAACGGAAAACAGTATCTAATAAAAGAATGAATTGCTTTTTTACTCAGAACCCTCAATAGTGCCAATGTTTGTAAAGCCTTGACAAGGTATTTTTGACTTTCTTTCTACCTGAAATGTGTAATCTGGTTCTCCAAAAGCACTCGTAGTCTCTCTTTGATTTCTTCAAAACGCTCCTTTTCCTCTGCAGTCACTGTTCCAATCCCATCGGGCCTGAAAGATAATCGCAAGCAATGAAAGGATTTGTAGTCTCTAAAGGAAGTGGCTTGATGCTCAGGAATAAGTAGACACCACTGAACGTACAGTTAAAATCAAAAGCTTAAGACCCCTTGAAGAATGGCAAAAAAAAACATATTTTGCATGGCTGCATTTTAAGGTTCCAAGTACAGCTTCAACATCCAACAGGAAGAAATGGGAGTTAGACAAAACATTTTTTGAGTATATAAATTATTGAAAACAAGGTTTAAACTGAAATGGGCTGTTTTACACCAGACCAGTCTGTGCAAAATGTGAAATTATTAGCATGACGTTCTCATGGCAAAGGCAGAAAAAAATTATGCAGTTGTTGAACTGCATGAG
Source organism: Apricaphanius iberus (assembly GCA_028564705.1). Classification (NCBI taxonomy): domain Eukaryota; kingdom Metazoa; phylum Chordata; class Actinopteri; order Cyprinodontiformes; family Aphaniidae; genus Apricaphanius; species Apricaphanius iberus. The sequence continues at coordinate 23,069 of JAPXFQ010000525.1, forward strand.
CAGCTGCCACCACCTTTGAGGTGGGACACAGTAAGGCCGTCAGTTTGAATTTCTTAAATGATCCCCAAGGTTATGAAACAAAACAGAGATGTGGAAGACCAAAAACAATTTCACTAGCACTAAGCTGTAGGGTCTAAATGGCTGTATGTCAAGACTCTGGAGGGTCCTCAACCCAAATTAAGGCCAGTACTGGTGCCGACTGCAGGCCCGTGACTATCAGAAGGCAGCTGGAACTGAACGGCTTTTAAAGAATGTCTTCAAAGGCCTCATCTCATTAAAACGCCACAGAACCGACCATTTGGACTTTGCAAGAGAGAACCAAACATGGGACATTGAAAGGTAGAAGAAAATTTTATGCTCTTATGAAAACAAATCTAATTTTGATTGGCCTGATGGTTTCCAATATTGCTGGCATGTCTTCTACGTGCCTCAATGAAGACCCTAACCCTGGGGGGCTTTTTCCTTCTTTGGAACAATAGAGCTTCAGGAGGTGCGGGGGCGTGAAATGGCCAGTAGCTATGTCCAGATGTTACAGAAAGCACCCTTCATGACTGAGGGCCCTCGTCTCTGTGGTAACCACTGGGTTTTTCAACTGGACAATGCTACAATAAACAATGCCCGCATGACAAGGAACTTCTTCCAGGAGAATAATATCCCTCTTTTGGACAATCCTGCATGTTCCCCTGATCTAAACCCAACCGAGGACCTCTGGGGATGGATGGCAAGGGAAGTTTACAAAAAAAGGACAGCAGTTCCAGACAGGATATGTCCTTTTTACGGCCATCTTCCCCATCTAGAGAAATGTTTATTTGTACCTCATTGATCAAGCATGGTGCAACACATTTTTAAGTTATCAACAATAATGGTGGAGCTACTCGTCACTGAGTTAATGTTTGGAACCTTGGTTTCCATTTTGGAGGCGTGGTCCTAAACTTTTGATCAGCTGTAAAACAGCCTGTTTCAGTTTATGTGTTGTTTCCATTAAATTGCATGCTCAAAAAATGTTACATTTATTTCACATTTCTTCTTGTTGTATATTCTATATATATATATATATATATATATATATATATATATATATATATATATATATATATATATATATATATATATATATAGCTTTCTTTAAAACCTTTTTAAGATCCACCCACACAAAATATATATTTTTTTTGACGTTTTTCAGGAGGTCTTAAACTTTTGATGTGGATTGTCTTACAAACTTAAGGCAGGATAAAGATAACAGTAAAATCTCAAAAAGATTGTTTACTATTAACAGAATGCATGACTGGATCCAATGGCCGGATAAACAAGGTAATCTCTGATGCCTCTCTAACAGTCTACAGCAGTGTGTCCCAACCTTTTTCGACAGTTAGAATGTACAACTGATTATGAAATAAAAATCTTTTTTTTTTATCTCCCTAACTTGAACATTTACTTCTCAAGCATTTTATTATTTTCACTTCAAAATGTTCACTTCAAATTAAACATGGCAACATATATACTGTATATATATATATATATATGTTACCACGAACGTGAATAAGCAATCTGAATATAGATACTAAATACACTTTAAAAAGTAAATAAACCTCCTTTTGTTTGAACTCGTTTGAATAAATGCCCATGAAACAAAAATTTTAACAAAACACTGAAAAAATAATCATATTAGTTTTACATAGTTTTCATTGTTCAGCTTATCTTTAATAAGTAACCTGAGCTTGGTTATCTTTGATGAGCTCTGGGGCAGAGTTCTCCAGGCTCCACATCCAGTCTCCCCCTCTGCTGGGGGTATTATTCATTTGGGAATTTATTACGCATAACACAACCCATCCGGGTTTTCTTTCACCAGGGCACATTGAATGTTGTCGAATGCCTGACACCAATCATATGGGAAACGAAATATTAAATGTTTCCAAGTATCCCCTGTAATTTGCTCATGCACCACTAGGGGTACGTGTAACCCTGGTTGCGAATCACTGGTCTACAGCAGCCATTCCCAAAGACGGGGTCCCGAACCACAAGTGGGTCGCGTGAGATTTTGTATGGGTCGCCAACGAGCACTATTTTTCAGTGTGTCTGAAGTCTTTTCATTAAAATTTATGTGTGTAGTTCACCCTTTAGACGCTTGATGGAGCTCGTGGTTTTTTTTTTTTTTTTCCTTTATCTCTGCTCGGGGTTTACCCATACAGCCAATCCACCTGCTGAGTCGGCAACTGGTCGGCAATTAACCATAGTAATGGATGCTTGGTTAATTAAGAAGAAAAAGCCCGCTACAGAGGAGGCTAACACTACCAGCGCTCCAAGAAACGTCCCTGAGGGAAACCAGCTTGAAAATAAAACTGAACCAACCCTTCGATGGCACATAAAGACAAGTTTAGCCAAAGAAGAAATCTTTGCTAATGTTAGCAAAGCTACTTCAAGTGAAAGACGACAGTGATAGTGATGACGAATGTGAGCAAAGCGGAACCAGTGGATTTCGACCAGACACCGGAGCAGGTAGTGCTTCTGAGGATTTGGGAGAGCAGCCACCAAATAAGAAAAGAAAAACAAAACCAAGGCCATATAAAGACTACTTCCTGAAATATAGGTTTGTAAATTATTCCAAAACAAAACGAAGAGGCTCGACCCATGTGTGTTATATGCAGCGAAAAACTCGCAAATGAGAGTTTAAAACCAACTAAACTAAAAAGACATTTGGAAACACATCACTTCGACTTGGCAAAGAAAGCTCTGGATTTCTTTCAAAGGAAGGCACAGGAGATAGAATCATCAGCTGAGCTTCTCCGTAGAAATGTGACATTAAATGACAAAGCCCAGCTAGCATCATACATGGTTTCTTACCGTGTGGCCAAAGAGAAGCAGCCCCATACTGCTGCAGAAGAAGTCATTCTGCCTGCCGCAATAGATATGGTTAGCACAGTTATTGATGACAAAGCCGCACAAAAATTAAAATGCATCCCCCTGAGTAACAACACTGTTTCCCGAAGGATAAATGACATTTCAGAAAACCTTGAGGAACAGCTCATAACAAGACTGAAGGCGGCAGGGGAGTTTGCAATCCACCTGGATGAAAGCACAGACGTTTCAGACTGCGCAACTTTGTTGGTATACGTAAGGTATGTGTGGGAAACAGAATTTGTGGAGGATTTATGATGTTGCTTAACTATTCCTACCGGAACGAAAGGTGAACAGATATTTTCTGTACTGGACAACTACGTGGTTACAGAGTGCGGGTTGGACTGGGGAAACTGTAAAAGCATAACGAGTGACGGGGCTGCAAATATGACGGGCAGAAACAGCGGAGTTGTGAAAAGAATCAAGGAGGCAGCTGGTAAAGATGTCGTGTGGAACCACTGTTTCATTCACCGCCAGGTTTTGGCAGGTAAAGGAATACCGCCCGATCTTGACAAAACATTGAAAGAAGTAATTCGTGTTGTGAACTTTATTAAGGGCAGCGCACTCAACAGTCGGCTTTTTGATCAGGTGTGCGCCGGCATGGGGGCGGACCAGACGCATTTACTGTTTCATACTGAAGTGCGCTGGCTCTCCAAAGGTAGAGTCCTCATAAGAATATATGAACTGAGAAATGAAATTCATGCTTTTCTCCTTGAGAAAAAGTCTTCACTTGCAAAGCTGTTCACTGATGTATGGCTCTTTACAGTGTCATATCTGGCAGATATCTTTTCATCTCTCAATGAGCTAAGTTTAAAACTACAAGGTCAGAATGATGATGTTTTCCAAAACTGGAAACACATTCTCACCTTTCAAAAGTCTCTGAAGCTGTGTCTGGCACGACTCAGAAGTCCAAAACCAAGCCAGTACATGTTCCCCACTGTATTACAGCACATGGAGGAAAATGATATCACTGACACACAAGTGAAACATCTGACTAGGCTTATAGTTACACACTCATTGATAACTTTGAGCACTTTTTCCCTAAGGACAGATATGACTTTTTGCATGATAAAAGGTGGATCCAAAATCCCTCTGATTTTGAAAGTCCAGAGTCATTGATCGAACTTGTACTAACTGTTTCTGAAGAAACTGAGCTATTACAGCTAAACAGTGACCAGACACTTTAAAGAAGACATGAATACATGACATTATCCTCATTCTGGGTAAGCATTTCATCTGAATACCCTGTCTTAAGTAAGGCAAGCATACTGTTGCGTATTCCTTTTACAACTACATACAAATGTGAGGTGGGGTTCTCTGTTCTCACAAAAATAAAGACAAAATACAGGAATAGACTGAATGCTGCACCAGATATGCGTGTTGCAGTAAATACTAAAAAACAAGCAGGATCATCTCTCCCATTAGCCAGCAACACACTGTCTTGATTTGGTTAAAAAATAATGACTGGTGCACTGACTAACTAACACTTTACTCTTCTTTTGCCAGGCAGACATTTTCAAAAACATAAAAAGGCATGGTTTTGATGGCTCTGAATGTTCATATTACTATTGTTCTAAAGATGGTTTGCATATATATTTTTGTTTTGAGAGTAAAAAAACTAGAGCCTACCATACTTTAAAGTTATTTTTATAAAATGTATCTATTATGCTGGTGAACATAAAGACAGTGAGATGCCCTTTTAACCATTCCTGAATGCATGTGGTTTGCCTCAAAGGATCTTTAGTACATATGGTTACAGTTGGAGCATAAAAAAAGTTTTGAAAAATTATTTAAATGAGAAACGTGTTTTTGATTTAAATTAATGTTGACATTTTTCTGTTGGTAGATGTGCAAAGCATTGGATGTTATATGAAAGGCATGAACTGGTTCTGTCTTGTTTTATTGATGATGGGGAATAAACAAAAATGATTAACTTCCCAAATTTGCACTTTGTTTCATTAAGTAAAAGTTGTGTGCACTGTAATGATAAGAATATGAAAACAGTGAGATGCCCAGTCAACGATTCATTTGTCATTTCACCTCTGCATTGTACTTATTGTCAACAATAAAAATATGATTTGTCAGAAATATCTGTATATCTTTGAATCAATTCATAAAATAGTCATAATAATTTGTTAATGCATAAATTATTTGCGTGATATATGAACTATATGGGCCTAATGTTTATTGGGTCACAAGGATTTATCAACTTTAAAATGTGGGTCCCCAGAAAAAAAGTTTGGGAACCACTGGTCTACAGTACAGGCATTGGTAAATGACTATCTAAAATCATTAAGTCAAAAATAAAACAGAGAAACTGATTTCTTTTTGTAAGATGACAGTCAAAGCAGAGGAAGGGTGAGAAAATGTTAGAGTGACAGGAAAACAAAGTGTCACAGCAACAGCGGTAATTCAGTCTGACTCCTACTAGCATGTGCATGTTGTGAGACCAGAGGGAGAAGTTCATGCTGAACTTCTATGAGAAGAAGTATGGAGCAACATGCAAGGAGTTTCATTACATAACATTAGGTTGTATTTTATTATTAATAATATTTTATTAGGTTATATTTTGTTTGACTCATTTGGTTGGCCTTTAAAATGCCATACTGGAAAGGGAGGTGGGGGTTGTTGGCGTGTAAAACACTTACAAAAAGAAAAATCTGAGAGGTAATGGGTCTCTGATAGGCTAATGGTGTGTTGTAGTTCTTTTAATAATCATGAGGCCATTGACAGTGTTGGGTAAGCTTTTTCTAAATTGGACTGCGAGCAAGCTTGACCTAACAAACTCCTGGTTACATATTGATCTCTGTATGAATGTGTGTGTGCACATTTGTCAGTGTGAATGGGTGAATGCTTAAAGCACTTTGTGGTCAGCATGACTAGGAAAGCACTATATAAGTCCAGTTCATTTAGCTTGCTTTAAATGCTATCTGCTGTCTACTTAAGAATGGCTGAAGAAAACAATATTTAAAATGCTCTTCATTCCAGATGGTGCCACCCGTCTTTTTTTGTCAGTGCAAAACTAAAATAACAGAAATGTTCAGAGTGACATACCTGTCCACAAGAACTTCCCCGCTCAGCTGTCTGACATACTCACTGTGTGAAGGTATACACACACACAGTCTTGTATTGCTGGTAGTAGTGAGGACCTTCATCATTCCCATTCATTTTATCGACTTTATTATGTATAACCCAGACATGTTTCATAACCCTAACCTTAACAAAAACATATTAACACCATCCCTCTAAAACCAACCAGTAGAGCTAAGTAACACTGTCTGAAAGTGAAGACCAAGCAAAATGTCCTCACTTTGTATTTATTGGTCCTCACTTTATAGGTGAAAACCCTGAAATGGTGAGAAATTGTCTTCAGTTTGAATGCAAGACAGCAACACACACACTTGCCGGTACTCTATCCTACGTAGGCACCTCAGTTGGAGCAACATAATCTAAAGTTTCCATGAGTATTGTAGTATGTTTATTATTTGTGACATGGTTGTGTCTGAGTGGGCTGTGAGCAGAATGCATGTGACAGAACAGGCGTTGGACTGTTGGCAATGACAGGATGATGAGAAGCAGAAGACATGACACCCTCTTCCCTGACATGTCATTTTCGTGGACAATGAGGAAGTAGGTGTGTATCTGCTGTGAGGGAGCTGTGTTAGACTTGAAGAGGTACCACTTTGCTCGGTATCAGTCATTGATTCAAAATATTTGGCTCATCAGATTTGCTGGATGTGTTTTCTTTCTTAATTTAGCCTTTTTTGAAAGCAGATTATCATCAAGGATACTTTTCAATAACCCTCCTCCCGAGGAGCTGGCCCAAGTGGCCGGGGAGAGGGAAGTCTGGGTCTCTCTGCTCTCTGTGTGACTCAAACAAAATGAAGAGTTAGCGGCAAAAACAGACAGATACTAATTAGAAAATCAAATTTTTGTCACTATGAAAAAAGATGAAAGTCATTTCATCCTAAATAAACTCCACCAGGACGATCACTTTTTGTCTCCTTATATTGCCTGACCTATTGAACAAATTGCTCCAATGATGACGGCAGGCAAATAAGCCATCAGTTATAAAGATAAGGCCAGCTTTTTACTGCTCTGGAGATATCATGTTTTACTCATCCATCTATCCATCGACACTTGTGGGTAATGAACACTATGTGAATATTATGAAATTATCTATATGTACATTTATGCACATTTGCTTATTTGTGGACATTGTTATAAGTTAAATTTTCTACACCATCTGCCAGTCCACTTCTACATGCATCAAGCAGAGACCTACTATGCCAGTCCAGCAATCCTGCCTGGAGGTCCGGACGTGACAGGCTGACAAGTTGTCATGTGTGATGGGCCAACGTCTCAGCTGCCAGTGCTGTTATGTGTGCTGCTGTGCACACACCTCATCCCTTTTACCACTAATCCTCATTCAACCTTCAATTTAACCAAACAAATACTCATATATACAATTCCTACATCCATGTATCCTAATAGACTGCTAGCCTTGAGATGCTGGCACAGTAAGATGAACTTGGCTACCCTGTGGCCTGCTAAAGTGTCACAATTTGACTTTTGTTCAGCTGAATACTGATCCCACTTAGATATGGTGCATGGTTTGAAAGTTCTCCAAATATAATACAACAGAACATTTAGTTCAAGTTGAAACTTTTTGCTGGACGATATTGAAAAAGAGCATATTGATAAAGGAATAGTCATATTGATCAATATCGATAATCATCGATAAACATCACTAAATGTAAAATATATATTTTAAAGGGGCTATATCATGCTATTTTACTCCATTCAACTAATGGGATAGACATACTGAATATATGATAAAATTTTACCGTTTGTGTTATACAGTATTAATTTGTCCTGACATTTAACTTGTATCCTGTAGTTAATGTCAGACCACAAAGTGAAACGGCTCGTTTCTCTATAAACCCGCCTCCTTCATCCCCAAAACGCTCCACTCCCCCGTTCTGCTCTGCTTCAGAGCCGGGAGACAGAGCCGAAAACAACTAGCTGATTCCACTAAGCAAATCTTTCCAGCCCAGTATATAAAAAAGCCGTGGGTGTTGTTTGCACCCGTTTACTGAACATTCTGAGATGCTACAGATTAATTAATTAACCAAACAGTGCCGTTATAAGACTACATAAGCAGCTTGATAAATGGCTAACCCACATTAGCATTGACATGTAGCTACTTACTTCTCTGTCCATCAGGCGTCTTTCTTTGATCCAGCTGCTGTTCTTTAGGGATGTAGAACAAAATCCTGTAATCCATGGAGCCCAGGCCTTTTCACAGAGAAAGTAAAAAATGTAATTTAAGCTGCTATAAACCAAAGAAGCCATGAGCATGTTCACACCCTGAGGGAAGTTTCACCTGCGCTTATGCAGATATGCAGTACCCGGCTTAGTCCCCGCGAGAGACAAAGGTGGATAGCAAACAACTGTTTCTACTGCGGATCTGAACATCATTACATCTCCAGTTGCCCAATTTGTCCAAAAGAGTTTCCCCGCCAGTGAAAGTGGGGGTCCTGGTGGGGCTCCAACATTCTAATCGACTTTCAGTTCCTGTAACTTTGTCAATTAAAGGAAGGAAAAACCCCTCTCATTATACAGCCGTTATTGATTCCGGTTCAGAACAGAATGTTATTCATCCGGATGTACTTAAACAGAATCAAATACCCACCTTCAAACTGAACCATCCCATCAGTGTGACTGCATTAGACTGCAGTCAGATGATGCCCATCACGCTCCAGACGCAACCTTTTACACTCATTGTTTCTGGCAATCACCACAAAGAGATTACATTTTTTGTTTACCCTAACAGTGAAAATCCTGTGGTTCTCGGATACCCTTGGCTAGTTACCCATAATCCATACATCAACTGGTTCCACCGTCGAATAGATTCTTGGAGTGCCCTTTGCTTGAAGTCTTGTTTAAAATCTTCCATTCCTGTACAACCAAACTCGAGCCTTCCAATGAATCTGACCCCGATTTAAGCAATGTACCTCAAGAATAACCTCGACCTAGCTCAAGCTTTCAGTAAGGACTTAGCTCTCTCTCTACCGGCCCATCAGCTTTATGATTACGCAATCGATTTTCTTAATAAATTTGTCTTTGTCTACCTTGACGATATCCTTATCTAATCCAAATCCCTGCAACAACACAAGATCCATCAGGCAAGTACTTCAAAGATTATTAGAAAACCGTTTATATGTAAAGGCAGAGAAATGCGAGTTTCATGTCCAATCCATAACCTTTCTTGGTTTCATTCTGGAGACGGCCAAGTGAAGGCAGACCCAGTCAAGGTCCAAACAATTAAATACTGGCCTGTTCCGGACACCTGCAAGCAGCTCCAAAGATTCCTGGGTTTTGCAAACTTCTACCGACGATTAATTTGCAACTACAGTAAGATTACCGAACCCCTAAACTCACTCCTCTCTCCCAAAAGGACTTTACAATGGACCCCAGTAGCTGACACTGCCTTCTAGCACCTGAAAGCATCCTTCGTTCAAGCTCCTATTTTGACTCAACCAAATGCAATCCAACAGTTCAATGTTGGAGGAAGACGGTAACCAACACGTTTCAGACCAGGCATCTAAACAAGATTATCAGACAAGTTGGTCTCCCTGCGTGTCTTGCCTCCCCACCCAACGCGCAGCTTGAACAGAAAAAAGCGTCTCTCAAAGCGGGAGCCTCTGAGACTCTGACTCTCTCTGCTTTCTTTGTTGTGGTCCTTCAGGGGCTGATAAAATAAATGTGTAGTGTTGGGGTCCATTGGTCAGACCGGGAGCTGGTAAACTTTACAAACAACTGTTGTCTGATCTGCATCTGTCTTCTCATATCCAAATGGCATCGATAACCATAACTTGACTATTTTCCTAATCCTACTATTCGGGAACTAGTGCCTACTGCCTAAACCTAAAGTGATCCATCTGTTTAACTTTAGCGAGCAGCAGGCGCCTCGCATGTGGGTGGAGTTGGAACACATCTCAAGGGGGGAACACATATCGACATAACACCCCTCTTTTACATAGGAGACACGCAGATAGTGAAAAAATAATTAAACGAGAGGCTGCATGAAGAGTGTAAAAAACGTTACTGCCAAAACGTGCTGTAAAGTTAAGAAAATGAGTAAAAGCAAGTATCGCGGCAAAATTTGGATACTTTTCAAATAATGTGTTTAATTCCAAGGTAGAGTGTAGAGCTGAGCCGCTCTCCTAAATGATCACTGATATCCATAGCTCCTGCAGATGGAAGGAGATCAGTATATGATGAGTCTAGGTGGTGTTATTGTCATCTGTCATTTAAAACTGCACTTCCAAGTTGTACATTTTTCTAAACTATTCATGAAATAAATTACCAGAAAAATCGCTATATCGTGAGGTATATCGTTATCGGGATATAAACTGAGCTATATTGGGTGGGTGCCTTGGCTACTGCTGCTGATTTGCTGCTGCCGATGCAAATGGCTCCCATGATGCCCTTTCCTGGCTCATCTGTGCTCAGCCCACTGTTTTTGTAGCTTTTAAGTGTGAGTATGTATGGCTGATGGGTTGGGAAGGGGGTGTAGTTGCGATGATGATTTTATTTTTGTTTTTTTAAGGGGGGTTGGGGGATTGTGGGGTCATTTTAAAATCTGTAAAGCAATTTCGAGAAACTGTGTTTGAAAAGTGCTTTATAAATAAAGTTTGATTTGATTGATTTGATTTTATCACCGTCTTCCATCTTCAAAAGGTAAAACAGTAATAATGTCAGTTATTGATCACTTCTCTGAGGCTTGTCACCTAATCGCTCTCTCCAAGTTCCCATCATCCGCAGAAACCATCTGTCAGCACATTCTCCACGTTTTCCAACTCCATGGCATCCCATCCGAAATAGTCTCTGATCGAGGTCCTCAGTTCACATCCGCCATCTGGAAGCAGTTTTGTTCAGCCCTGGGAGCCACCTCCAACCTCACTTCTGGTTACCGTCCTCAATCTAACAGTCAGTGTGAAAGATTAAATCAGGAAATCGAAAACACCCTTGGCTGTCTTTGCAGTCAGAACCCACTTACCTGTTCCACCCATCTCCCTTGGGTTGACTATTCCACCAATTCACATATCTCCTCTGCAACCGCTTTATCTCCATTTGAAGTCCCTCTTGGTTAACAACCTCGTCTGCTCCCTAAATCCTTCCCTGACCCAGTGGTGCCATCGGTCCGTGCTCACATCCAAGCCATCAGAAGTGCCTGGAACCAGGCTCAGGCTGCCCTTCAACAAACATCTCGTCAAAACAAACGTTTTGCTGATAAGAAGAGGCAACCAGCACCCATATACACTTCTGGACAACAGGTATGGCTCTCATCTAAAGATTTTCCCCTCAAGCATCACCCCAGAAAACTTGGTCCTCGGTTCCTCGGTCCATTCCCTATCAAGAAAGTTATTAGCCCATCCGCCGTTAAACTCAAAATCCCATCCCAGCTACGTGTTCATCCAGTCTTTCATGTGTCCCATATGAAACCTGTCATTTCCAGTTCCCAGTGCAGACTGATGCCAGATTGTTGTCGCTTCTAGCGTGGTAAACACAGCCTAATCAGCTCGAGTTCTTCACTGAAGAAATTCATCTGAGTATTCTATTTACCCTGGCCTCGCAGGTCCTGATCCTGAAGCATCTCCGTCTTCTTGGGTTTCCTCTTCTGATCTTCACCTCCCTGCAAGGATTATTGGGAAACCACTTACCCGTCCTCTCTGGATCCCCTCCTGGTCAGCTTCTACTCCGTTCCCTCTGCTGGTCCATCTGTCCACCGTCCACCTGCCCGTCTGCCAGCTCTTCCTGAGACAAACACAGTCAGAACTCTGTCAACGTGTCCGGGGTACCCGAGTCGTTGGTGCGCCGGGTTACTCGGCGCGGGGGCCCTCGGACGCTGGCGGTGCCTGGGGCGTCTCTTATTGGCGGGGAGGCTTTTTACCATCTAGCACAGGCGCTCTTTTTAACAGGGTGCGCTTGGGACGGGAGGGGGGAGGGCGTTGAGGGGGAGGGGGGGCTAAACTCATCCTGGGTGTCTAGTGACATGTGTTTTGTTAGCAGTGTGAATGTTGGGAAGGATTTAGGTATGCCCCTGGCATGGGGGCTGGTGGATTGCCGGGGCCCCCATGGGGCTCGGGGGTTCCGCTGCCGTGGGCCCCGACTTGACGTGCTGGGGCCTCCCACCCCTGGTGGATCGGCCGAACGGGGGTGCCTATTGGAGTCAGCAGGGGAGCTGGCTCCCTGGGGTTGGCAATGGTCACCCCAGTTATTTTCTCCCCATCCCCATGCCTCAGTCCACCTGCTCCTTCATTCTACCATTCACAAGGCCTTGGGACGTGGGCACGTCACTGGGGTGCGGGATGGAGCTTCCGTCTTCGCTACCCGGTGGCGGCCTGGGTCCCGATTTTATTGAGCAACTTAGACACTTACACTTGCAACATTTACATGGAACGCACATGTAGGGACCTGGCGGTGTGGCGCATTGGCGCTGGACCCCTCATGGGGGGCCCCCTATAGGGGCCCGTTGTGGGGGCCTCGCCTGTGGTGCCGGCACCCACTGTTTAAACGCATCTAGACACTGAGGGCCCGGGGGGGGAGATGGGGGTACCCGGCAGTATTCCCATGTCCCACCCCTCTGTTTTAAGTGCACATTAGAACAACACGCAACAACACCACATTGAGCGGGGGGAGAGAGGCTGGGGGGTCTTTCCACACCCCTGTTCGTTGGACCATCAGGGGTCGGAGCCCGGATAGAACATCAGGCCGTCTGGTCGGGGTCCTGGGCTGGTGGGCTGCTCTTGCCGGTGTGGGGGCCTTGGCGGTCTGCTTGTCCCCGTCCTGGTGGGCAAAGGGGTCTGTCTCCTGGGTGCAGGGGCAGGGTTCTCTATTGGGGCGTCTGTCCCTGGGCCTGGGAGTATGGAGTATAGTGTACGTATGGGGGGTATGAATGAGTGTATAGCGTCCTTTTTTCGTATGTCCTGTATTTGTAAGAATGTGTACGCATGAGAGGGAGGGTACGTATGAGTGTCTCTGTCTGTCTATGTCTACCTGTCAGGTTGGGTGTTTGGCTGCTCTCTGGCCTGATGCATCTTCTTCCCTCCCCGTCACTCCCCGTCGGTGATGGTTGCTCCTGCCCGCTGGTTGATGATGGCTCTCGATGCCTGGGGCCGGGGGTCCCGGTTGTGGCCTCTGGATCCTGATTCGGGCCCGCCCTGGCGTAGCCGGCTCGTCACTGCGATCTCTCGGGCCCCAGCATTGCGGCTGGTGGGTGTTTCCCTGGGGCTTCCATCTGTTCCTCTCTTGGTGGGTGATCGACCCTGCGCTGATCCGCCTGTGGCCTCTGTACTCTGTGGGACCCTGGATGCATACATCTCCTGCCTCTTCCATGTCTGTGTCGATTCCTGTAGGACGGATTGACGGTTCCTTACACCAGCTATCAATCACTTGCATGGGGAAACCTTATTCCGACCTGCATGCTCGCACACACATAGGTGTGGGGACATTGGTGTGGTCGGGCATATCTTAAGCTGAGGTTATCATCATTAGTTAGTTGTTCACAGGAGCTTACCAGAAACATTTGTATTATGTTCATTAATCCATGCTTGTGTGTAGTGAATGTGTAATTCTTAGTTTATTCTACTAGATCCGAACTATTGGTTTGGTTCTGTACAGTTTGTTGTTTTTGTTTTTTATTACTGTTTCTCTGCCGTCTGGCAGAGGTGGAGGACTGGGATGTTTTCTTGGGTTCTTTGTTTGCCTCCCTGTCTTGTGTCGTCAGTTCGCGCCTCTGTTGGTCCGGTTTCTTTTCTTCACCTTCCTTCTTGTCTCGGTTTAGTGTCCATGACGTCAGGAAATTGAACCCACAGTAATCACTAATAAAGATTTTTCATACATATACATCAAGTGGCGTACTAATACTCTGCTTGGGAAAGTAAAACTGTTGGGCTCGTACTGGGTACTCTCACTTACCTCCCCACGATCCTTACAATCCTCCCTCCTAGAGTAAGTAAAGACCATCCAGTTACATACTCCCTGTACAATCAGCTCCTTCTAACAGCTTGCTCTTCTGCTGCAGTCTTCTGTCTGCCTCCTTGGTTCCGCCATTCGGAGATTCTCCTGGTAACATTACTCACCTGAACTCTTCCAATTAAAAATAATTTTATTACAAACTAACAGTCTGGTTTTCTGAGTTTGGTGCTGCCTTAACAGTCCAGAAATCTGACATCATGACAGATATAGGTCCTTTAAGCACCTCCCCGGTCATTTTGTTATTCTTCATTGAACTAATTTTAACTAAGAATTAAATTAATTTTTCAAACACTTATTTTTATCATAACTAAGTTTGTGACACGCAAAAACAAATCATGAGACATCAGTACATGCAAAGAAAAGTAATGTTATTAACCATTATATTATATATGTATATATATATATACATATATATATATATATATATATATATACATATATATATATATATATATATTATGTTAGTAATTCAAATTAAAGGCTTATATTGATGCTTTCTAATCTTTTAAACATTTAATGAAACTTTAAACTTAAACGTTTGGTATAGTTTGTCAAAAAAACTTATTCTAACTCACTTCAGCTCTTCAGATGATGGCTAAAGCTAAAGCTAGCCAGATACTCACCAGAGTTTAGAGGGCTGAAGCCGGTTGGTCTATCCAACCATGATGTGGTTTTCAGGCCTGATAGCACTCCGGCGCTATGCCGGATTTCCGGCGTACTGAAGTGTTTGAGAAAAAAAAAATCAGGTTTGCGTGATATGAAAATTCCCAACATCTGGGAGGCGCTTTCACTCAGAACCACACCTCTGTAGGCTTACTTAAACCTATCGTTTATAGGGTAGGGGCTGGTCTTGGGTTTTCAATCAATCAGATTGATGTAGGAGTCACTCCACGTACTACTGTTTGGATCTTTATCGACATCTTGTGCGCATGCGCGAGTTATTGGGTCGCAGAGAGCAAACAAAATTTACGGCGGCTACAGAGACGCAACAAAAACTTCCAGCACGGTTAGCAGGCAAAATCTCATATATATAACAAATTTAACGTTTTAAATCTGGGAGAATTTTAGAGAGAAACTTAAAATCACAATTAATGGTTAAATAGAAGTTACTTAAAGCCCCTTTTAGATATGTGAAAGACGTTAGTTTGATTCACTGGCGTCATGGCCACAAATCTGCCGGGGACATTTATCCCTATTCCTAAAGCCGACCTTTCATACATAAAAAGAGTATGGCTTTCAAAAGACTGGAGGCCTGAGATTATGTTGATTACAGGGGAGTTGGGCCTCTGGGATCTCTGTGAAGCAGAAAGCTGTGTTTGTGCTTAAAGCGGAGGTCAGACGAGCAGAAACAGCGTGACTGCAAAGCTGGGTACGTCCTCATTGATTATTGACCTTATATATATTTTTTTATGTATTTGTGGAAATACGTTAAATTGTCCTGTGACAGCTTCAGTAATTTAGTGCCGTCTGGTCTCGAAAAACCGAATATCACCGCTTACACGGTTCTTTTTTGAAATCCGGTCTTTGAGAAAAACATGCCACCATGTTGCAGCTGATTAAATTAGAATCGGGTGTTAGGAAAGGATTTCCAGCTGCTGCTACAGCGTGATCAATCAGGTGCTGATAGCGGTTTGGGACATCTGTATCAGAACGTGAAAACAATATAACTGCAAGGATTTTAAAATACGTAAACCTCACGTTGTTTAAATAAACGTTCTCTAAATTACAAATACGTGATAATTTAAAATAAATGGTGCATATTTTTCAGAAAAATGAATGTCTCCTTGTTCATGCCCTTTAGTCAATGGTTAGGCTACTTACTTTTGAGTAAGTTCAGGCTCAGGATTTTATTTAACTATCACCCCTGTTTTTTTAAAGCATTTTCTGCCTCTGAGGACCGGGGGCTGAACCGAGGGGAAATTTTAAAAGCCACAGGTGTTGTTTCCACCTGGGTAATTTTCTTGTCTCTCTGTAACAGATTAGCAGTGAGCCGGAGGATGGGAGTCCTACTTAAGACAGCTGATCATATTATTATATGTGGTTTATGATCACTATATTTAGTGTTTTAGTGCGTCGAGGATTGGTTCAAAACAGGACGCAACTTTTACCTGGGCCACTGAATCATTTATCCAGAACAACATCCTCCGCTGCTCCTTTGCTGTGACATCTGACCGCGGCAAAGTTACATCGATGGTTCGCTTAAAGACTATCAAAAACTTCTGTTTCAGCTCAAATCATTTAATCCTTTTTGTGGTTTGAAAGTAGGAAGGGTGGCTGCCAGAGCTGAATGGGTCAGTGTTAATAAACATAGAGTTTACATACAAAAAAAAGGGAACTTGAATCTAGACTTTTCTATAAAACAAAAGTAAACTGAAAAGCGACGTAGGTCAAAAGACTGTGTTGCTCTACGGTCAAGTGGCTTCTTGCTACTCTTTCGTTAATCTCTCTCCTAAACAGCAAAGTTGAGAAAAATAAATATTATCAATTACTGGTCAAAATACTTATTTCCATAGCAACACAGTACTATCAGAACTAGATAATATATCACTATATCATTAAATTAGGAAACTTGTAAATTAAATTTTAGTTTAAAAAATGGCTTCGTCACATTTTATTTGCCAAATGCAAATTCTTATGATTAAAAACTAAAAAAAAAAGAAAAAAACACATTTAAAATTACACAAACAGTTAAGGTCTCAGCACACACAAGACACATACTCATCCCATAACCCACCCTTTCACTGCACAAACACTACTCAATCTACTGCTTATCTCTTCAGGTGACTATTCAAAACATATAAACATATAAAATGATACTACTGTGAGAAATCAATATTTGGGCGATCCCTCCATACTTTATGCCACAAAACAGCCTATGCAAGGCAAGGCACATTTATTTGTAGAGCACAGTACATAGACAAGGCAATTCAAAGTGCTTCACATTTGCATAAATTAAGCAGATAAACAGAAAAAAACCCATCAACTAAAAAATAATTAATTACAATAAAAAGGAAGAATGCAGATAAAATACTTTCAATTGTCATATGCACGGGTAAAAAGAACTGTTTTCAGCCTGGATTTAAACATTGTTAGAGTTGAGGCTTGTCTCATATCCTCATGAAGACTTCCATATGTTAACTGCCTGAAACTAAAATGCAGCCTCACCGTGTTTATTGTTGACTCTGGGAACCACCATAGGACCCTTCCCTGAAGTTCTCAGGGCCCGAGATGGTTCCTATGTCTCTAACATGTCAGAGATGTACTTTGGTGCCAAACCATGAAAAGACTTGTACACAAGCAGAGCGGTTTTAAATTATATTCTCTGAGCGACAGGAAGCCAGTGCAGAGACAGGAGCACTGGACTAATATGGTCATATTTCCTGGTTCTTGTCAGGACTCGAGCAGCAGCGTTCTGGATGTACTGCAGCTGTCTAACAGCTCGTTTAGAGAGGACAGTGAGCAGGCCGTTACAGTAGTCTAACCTGCTGGAGACAAATGCATGGAGAAGTCTCTCTAAGTCTGGTTTCCACACTATTCCTCTGATCTTAGCAATGTTTTTCAGATAGTAAAAAGATGTTGATGTTATTACTTTGATTTGGCTGTTTAAGTTCAGGTCCGAGTCCATGATTACCCCTAGATTTCTAACCTGTCACAGAGGAGTCACCCCAGGGACCGCCACCATCAGGGCAGAAAGGTATCCATAGTAGAGCCAGAAGACTGCAGCTCAGAGCCCCACCTAACAAACCAAAAGCATGTCTGTTACAAAACTGGGGTTTGGCTATATAGAACAATGTGTAAAAACACGTTGGTAGCAAAAAACCATTAATAATAATAATCCATCTATTTTCTTCCGCTTATCCAGGGTCGGGTCGTGGGGGCAGTAGCTTAAGCAGAGAGACCCAGACTTCCCTCTCCCCAACCACTTGGGCCAGCTCCAGTGTCCAGGCAAGCCGGGAGACATAGTCCCTCAAGCGAGTCCTAGGTTCCTCTGGGCCTCCTCCCGGTGGGACGTGCCTGGAACACCTCACCAGGGAGGCGTCCAGGAGGCATCCTGACCAGATGCTCGAGCCCCCTCAACTGGCTCCTCTCGATGTGGAGGAGTAGTGGTTCTACTCTGACCCCCCTCCGGATGACCGAGCTTCTCACTCTATCTCTAAGGGAGAACCCAGCCACCCTGCGGAGGAAACTCATTTCAGCCGCCTGTATCCGTAATCTCGTTCTTTCGGTCACCACCCAAAGTTCGTGACCATAGATGAGGGCAGGAACATAGATCGACCCAGTAAATCGAGAGCTTTGCCTTTTGGCTCAGCTCTCTCTTCACCACGACAGATTGGTACAGCGCCTGCATAACTGCAGACGCCTTACCAATCTGTCTATCAATCTCCCGCTCCATTTTTCCTTCATTCGTGAACAAGACCCCCAGAAACGTAAACTCCTCCACTAGAGGAAGGACCCCATCCCTGACCTGAAGAAGGCCCCCTACCCTTTTCCAGTGTTCTAACAAAACAGCATACCCATCAGAATGACAGACTTTCGGTTAATGCCATGCACAGAAGTAAAAAAACGTACTTTTCCCTTTGATGTTTAAAATCTGTTAAAATCAACTTAAATTAGATATATTTTCGGTTTAGAGGGCATTTAAAAGAGAGTATTTGTCCTTCTTTGACCTTAAGGTTAGGGCATAAAACTTGTGGGTTGGTTAAAATTGGTTGGATAACTTGAGCTACGGTATGCTATTCTGACAAAGTACGCTGTTTTCTTAGAACACCGGCTCTAGACCATGGTCTCGGGTTTGGAGGTGCTGATCCTTATCCCAGCTGCTTCACACTCGGTTGCGAACCACTTCAGCGAAAGCTGTAAATCACGTTCCGATGAAGCCAACAGGACCACATCATCTGCGAAAAGCAGAGACCCGATCCTGAGGCCACCAAAACGGATCCCCACAAAACCTTAGCTGCACCTAGAAATCCTGTCCATGAATGTTGTGAACAGGATGGGTCACAAAGGGCAACCTTGGCTGAGTCCAACTCTCACTGGAAACGAATCAGACTTACTGCCGGCAATGCGAACCAAAGTCTGACACCAGTCATACAGGGACCTAATAGCCCTTATCAAAGGGCCTGGTACTCCATACTCCCGGAGTACCCCCACAGGATTCCCAGAGGGACACGGTCGAACGCCTTCTCCAAGTCCACAAAACACATGTAGACCGGTTGGGCGAACTCCCACGCACCCTCCAGGACCCCATTGTTCCACGGCCAGGACGAAAACCGCATTGTTGCTCCTGAATCTGAGGTTCGACTATCCGTCAGACCCTCCTCTCTAGAACCCCTAGACCCTGCTACCAAACAGGAAGGCGTGTCGGTGGGATTGAGGAGGTCTTTGAAGTATTCCAGCCACCAACGCAAGATGTGTCATGTTGAAGTCAGCAGTACAACACCCACACTGGTGGCCTCTCCTCTTAATAATCTATCTTCTCCACCTCGGCAATATCTTTTACGAATTTGTTATCCAGTTTCATTGTTTTTGCGGATGACACCCAGCTCTACATAACCAGGAAACCCAACTCCTCTCTCCCACCCCCCTCCCTTAGCCGATGCCTCTCAGAAATCAATTCTTGGTTCACCTCCAATTTCCTCAAACTCAACGGCAATAAAACTACTGATACTATTGATAGCGCCAAAATCTCCCCTACCCTTCATGTTAAGAGTCTGGGTGTCATCCTCGACAGCCAACTCTCTTTCCATGCTCACATTAATAACATAACTCAGTCAGCCTACTTCCATATTCGACTCATAAACCGTCTTCGGCCCTCCCTTACCCCTCATACTGCCGCCATTCTCGTCCATAGTCTTGTCACGCCTCGATTACTTAAATTCACTTCTTTTGGTCTCCCCCACAAACTTCTTCATAAACTACAACTGGTCCAGAATTCAGCAGCCCGTATTATCACCAGAACCCCTTAATTTTACCACATCACCCCAGTTCTCCAACAGCTTCACTGGCTTCTGGTTAAATCCAGGTCCATCTTCAAAATTCTCCTCCATACCTTCAAAACCATCCATAAGCTTTCTCCTACATATATTTCAGACCTTATCAGTGTTTTCTCAGATCTTCTTCCTCCCTTCATCTCGCTGTTCCTCACTCCCTCGAGACATCCGAAATATTGCCAGCTTCACCCTCTTCAAATCCAGACTCAAGACTCACCTGTTTAAATCTGCCTATAACCTCTGATTTTGTTTGATATTTATTTCTATGTTTTTTTCTTATTAGGATCAGCACCTCCAAATCCAAGACCATGGTCTTCATCCGGAGAAGGGTAGGGTGCCTTCTCCGGGTAAATGATGAAGTCCTTCCTGATGTGGAGGAGTTCAAATACCTGGGGGTCTTGTTCATGAATGAGGGAAAAATGGAGCAGGAGATTGCTAGCCGTAATGGAAGAATTCTGCAGTTATGGGGTCGCTGCACCAGTCTGTTGTTGTGAAGAGAGAGCTGAGATGAAAAGCAAAGCTCTCGATTTACTGGTCGATCTACAATCCTACACTCATCTATGGTCAAGAACCCTGCGTGGTAACTGAAAGAACGAGATCACAGATACAAACGGCTGAAATGCGTTTCCTCAATAGGGTCTCTGGGCTCTCCCTTAGGGATAGGGAGAGAACCTCAGTTATCCGGATGGAGCTCAGAGTAGAGCCGCCGCTCCTCTACATCAAGAGGAGCCAGTTGATGTGGCTCAGGCATTTGGTCTGGATGTTTCCTGAAAGCAGTCCTGGTGAGGTGTTCCGGACACATCCCACCGCATGGAGCCCCAGACGAAGACCTGGGACACGCTGGAGGGACAATGTTTCTTTAATGGCCTATTCTGACTTGTGGTAAAACTAAAAGGTCAGTGATAGAGGACTTCATGGACCACGAGGGCTTATACTTTTAAGAAACTTTGAAGACTGAATGAATAAATAAATAAATAAATAAGACCAGTAACAGACCTATAAACTAAAAAAGTAACCTTAATATCAATCTTAAAGGTACAGGGAGATAATGCAGTGACATTTAAAAGGGCGTAATTTGTTCCTGCCCTCAGATCCTTATCAGTACACATGCAGCTGATATCTGCAGCTGAGTACTTGTTTTAAATGTTGTTATTTTTGATGTTTTTTGATGTTTTTATCATCTGGAGACAGGACAATGTAAAGCTATGTATCAGCAGTATAGCTGTGGAAATCAATGCCATGATTCCTGATGTCATCCCCAAGTGGTATCATGTACGGATTAAAAAGAATTACATTTACGATATACATCTAAAAATCAATTGTAAGTTATTTTTGTACTCACTACACCCATAACCCACCACCACCACTACCCATCACATAATAAAATAGTTTTTTTAAAGTGATTTTTCTTTTACTGATTTTTTTGTTTCATTCACATATCCATTGTAGATTGTTGTTTAGTTTGCATGCTTGTAGGATAGATGGGATCTGTTTTTTTAATAAATTATCTTAGAGAGAAGTTTTTTTCGATCATTCTGGTGTATATGTTCACTTGTCCTTCCATCTACACTCCTTCAGAAGAGATTGACCGTCGGTTCGATTTTTCCTTCATAGAGGGAAACTGTTAATTAACTAACTAAAACATAAACTTCACGAAAAAAATTCAATAGTAAAATATTGATTATTATTAATATTGCTGATCTGACAGGTAGATTTCTTGTAGATAAAATTTCTGAGTTTGTTCCTGTTAAAAGTCCTATTTGAGGAAAATGTGTGACTTTTTGCAACTTTAGTTGGGCAAAGGTATTTCTGGTATACTGCAGATTGTAGAGAAAAGTTGTTTACAGAATGACTGAAAAACCAGAAGAACCAGAAAAAAACAACCAAGAAAAAAAATGTTCAAAACACAGAGTCCAATAAATATATCTGAAGAAGAAGACAATTTTTTTGCAAAAACCAGTGAGAAAAACTCAGAGGGCAGGAGGAGCATGGCAGAGAGTTCAGGTGCCTGACCATGGGGCTGGAGTAACCGGGTAGAGAATTCCGGTGGCCGGCCATAGAGCCGGTTGACATAATCTTCGGACACCAAAGGAGTGGCCTAGCCAGGGCCACCTTAACCAGCTGATAGGCCCCAGGGAAGAGAGGCTCTAGTATACATATCCAGTCTACCTATTAAATGTTAAAACGGCTTGCCATACCTCCTCCCCTGCGGTTCCCTGCTGCGCGGTCTGCTCCGTGCTTGCCTTGCAGGTGCTGCATCGTTGTCTCTGCCCGGTGTGTCAGTGAGCGAACTATGCCCAACTTCTTTAGCTGACTTAAAGAATTCTACCAGTTTAGGAATTATCTTTCTTAATTCTTTGTCTCGAAGCTCCTTCTCACAAAGCGCTTTCCATTTCTGAGCAACCCCTCTCATATTTCTTCCACATATATCCACATTTCTTTACATCCAGAGGACCACGCCCTGAAATTCGTCTAAATTGTTTCATTGGTAAGCTCATGGTGCAATGGGAACTTTAGAGGCCATGTGGGTGAAGTAGGTCACTTGTCATTTCGATCAATCCGCAGCATTAAATTAGCATATAGGATGATTGACAGAAAACCTGACAAGTAGCCTAATGTTTTGTACCTGAAATGATAGGCCCCTGGTCACAGCACCGGTTGGCCCGTGGATTAAGGCGGCCTTGGGCCTATCCAGTCTCCAAACCTTAGTCCAACAGAGAATCTTTGGAAGTAGTTGAAAGTCCATGTTGTCCAGTGACGGTAACAAAACCTCCCAGCTCTAGAGGAGATCTGCATGGAAGAATGGGCCAAAATACCAGCTACAGGTACCTAAACCTGGTGAATACCTACGGGAAAAGTTTAACCTCTGTCACTGTCAACCAAGGCTTTATTTAAAACCAAGATGGCACTACAAATGGATACCCTGATACTACAGTAAAGTGAGGGCTGCTTTTAAGAGCTTGGATGAGTTTATGGACACTGTCACCTCGTATATCAATTTCTGCCATGACAGCATTGTCAAACCAGGGTCATACACAAGGGTGAGTTATGACAATGAAAAATCCCAGTTTACTCTTAAACTTAAACAGCTGTGGCTAGAAAAGCATTCAGAAGTGGACACAGGGATGGCTACAAAGAGATCAAGTACAGGTTCAGAAAGCAAGTGGACATTACAAAACACCAACACTCTGAGAATATGCAGCAGCAGATCTCAGATAATGATTTAGCCACTGTGTTGAAAGGTTTTAGGAAGCTCACCAACTACAGTTTATTCCCCTCTGCTGTTGGACTCATGAACAATAACCCTAAGACTGTTCCCAGCACCT
Source organism: Apricaphanius iberus (assembly GCA_028564705.1). Lineage (NCBI taxonomy): Eukaryota > Metazoa > Chordata > Actinopteri > Cyprinodontiformes > Aphaniidae > Apricaphanius > Apricaphanius iberus. The sequence continues at coordinate 46,326 of JAPXFQ010000525.1, forward strand.
CCTCTGTATCAGTCACATGACCCATATTGTGTTCCTCTGCACCTGTCTAATTTGTACTGATCATTACCGCATTCGTGCATATATCAATCTTTTTAGCACATAATATTTTTAGTTTATTGCATGCTTAGAAGTGTTTGTCTTATGTTTTCACAAAGTACTGCAGAAATTTCCTATTGTTGTAAATCCTCTCAATATTTAGCAATAAAACCTTTCGGATTCTGATTCATTTCTGAGTACTGAGGGGAACTTTTGTTATTGAACAAATACCTATTTTTTGCACCATTATGCAAATTAATGATTTAAAAGCCATACAATATAATTTCCTGGATCTTTTTTTTTACATTCTGTCTCACAGTTGATATGTAGCTATGATAAAACTTTCTCATCTCTTTAAGCGGGATAACTTAAAGAATTAGTTGCTGACATTTTCTTTGCCTCAAAGCAACAATTACAGCTCTGCTGTGTATGTTTTGAAGTCTGATTTTTACACCAGATTTTTTTAGGTGCTGCTTTTTTTAAAGATAAATTTTACAATTAGAATCCATCATTTCTTTATCAATCAATTTATTGCACTAGGGTAAGAAAAAAAACATACCTGCAGACAGTTTGATATTTACCTGTTTCCATGTACGTGGGAGGCACAGAAGGCATAGCTGTAGTGAAGCAGCGTGGGGTCAATCATGGCTCCATTCTCTGCCCTCTCAAGCAGATCACTAAGGTAACATAAGTGCCGATGGCAGCCTCTGACGCCATAGCGAGCACAATATTCATCCAAGACAAACACCTGGCCGGGACTGAACCAACCCTGTGGGAAACACACACAAACACACAAAACAAGCACACACACAAACATACACACAAAACAAGCGCACAAATACGCGCACACACACATTCAACACACCGAAACACAACACCCTTTTTTTAACCTCTGAAGGGACAAACAGATCTGCAAACATTCAAGCTAGGGTGCTACTTTTAAATAACACTGCCACATATGATCAAATTTCATCAAAAAGTACATTTAAAGCAAACTACTACATATGATACATGTTGCCATTGTCAGAAATATAAAGCGATTCTAAACTAAGTATAGCAAATGATCTCCAACGTAATTAAAACCTAAAAAGATTAAAAACCAGAAACTCAAGGAATGGTGGAGTAAGAATGTAAAGATGACAACGGTGCGTACACACCGAAGGTGACCTACACGACCAAAAAGCGCCACATTCGTACTTTGAAGCATGTCCGAAGCGAACTGGTCAGCAGAAATACATAACTTGTGGGAGGACCCTGACCGGGACCAGTCGGAGAACCTGGCCTGCTCGCCCAGTTTGAGGAGCCGTTGTCCCCCAAAGGTGCAAGCTTCGCCCGCCAAGACAACTACTAAGCTAAGCAGCTGTCTGCGGATAGTAAAAGTGTATAATACAATATGTTAGCGGTGCGGGACATGCTGTGGTGAAACCATTACCAGGCCTGGGTCGTGATTACTCCTCCACAGAGGCTGTCTGGGTGAGGAAGCTGTTCATGGCTCACTTCTCGGCAGAGAGAGCAGTGCCTTTGCAGTCACAACAGCACTTTTAAGAGCCACCAACAAACCTCTTAAGAGCTTTCCTGTCTAAATAGTTTAACCTCTTTATAATATTTATTTTATTATCCTCTCTGTATTGAGAACAGCTGGGGTCTGGTGTAGCTGATTAGCCACGGTGTTTATCAGTATTTCCTCCATGTCATCCTGATGATGTGACTGACATGGAGTCACCTGATTGGTTGATTTGACTTGAAGCCAATGTTCATATTTTCCCAACTTGATCAGCAGCCGTGATAAGCGAGAACGCACAAAATGCATGACATAAAATTCAGCGTGTATTGTCGGTCGCACCTGAAATGCATCAGTCACAATGCAAATCTGCCTTTTCATAAAAGCTTAGCAGATTTTTGGATGTTTTAACTGGTATTTTGAAAATGTATACTTTGTAGGAGTCCTAAGCTGTTTAGCTTGTAAGGCCTCTTTACCATCACACTTATTGTCATCTCTGTCCACAGAATTACGTCAGAAAATTGTATTGGCATTTTCTAACAGTTACAACAAGGTATTGTTGATGTTGAAAGATTACTCTAAACCTGAATGTGTCTGCAGCATGAATAATTTTGAGCTTACCTGTAAAAAAGAGAGATATCTGGAAATATGAGGAAAAAAATAAATGGAAACTGGTGTGAGGGGCTGCTGAGAGGCCAATGACAACTGAAATGATTTATTTGGCAACAATCTTCTGCGTGTCTGAACCAATGAGTAGCAGTAAAAGACACGAGATATTATATCCAAATAAACTATCCTGGTCTGGATAAAAATGCCAAAACCTTTTAGCAACAATGAGCTGGAACCATAGTTGAACTTTTGTCCACACTTAAGAGATAAGTTTACATATCCATCCATTTTCTTAACTGCTTAATCCTTAATCTGTTTCTGTCAGGTTGTTGGAACTGTTCTAAATACTGGTCAGTTTATACTCCACAACTTCAGTTTTCTGTTAGAAATCTTTCAGATTTTAATTTTCAGTATTACTGTCCGTTCCAAAAACACTTCAAATGAAACTAGAAAAATAGCTTCACTTAAAGAAAATTAGGGTTTTGGAAAGGCCTGCTAGAGTCCACAGCAGAATCTGGGTAAAAAAATATAAACACAGGGGATGTAATATACAACACAGGGGATGTAACTAAATCTGATAGGTGTGGAGAGCTTTTTAGAAGAAGAGTGGGCGAGTGTAACAAAGTCAAATCTAGTGTACTGCTAGACTCTGACCAAATAAAGCAGATACTGAATGAAAAGATCTTCAACAAATTGTTAGTTTAAGGATGTGAATATATTTGCAACAGGGTTGTTTCTGGTTTTTTATATATATATATATATATATACACTACCGTTCAAAAGTTTGGGGTCACATTGAAATGTCCTTATTTTTGAAGGAAAAGCACTGTACTTTTCAATGAAGATAACTTTAAACTAGTCTTAACTTTAAAGAAACACACGCTATACATTGCTAATGTGGTAAATGACTATTCTAGCTGCAAATGTCTGGTTTTTGGTGCAATATCTACATAGGTGTATAGAGGCCCATTTCCAGCAACTATCACTCCAGTGTTCTAATGGTACAATGTGTTTGCTCATTGGCTCAGAAGGCTAATTGATGATTAGAAAACCCTTGTGCAATCATGTTCACACATCTGAAAACAGTTTAGCTCGGTACAGAAGCTACAAAACTGACCTTCCTTTGAGCAGATTGAGTTTCTGGAGCATCACATTTGTGGGGTCAATTAAACGCTCAAAATGGCCAGAAAAAGAGAACTTTCATCTGAAACTCGACAGTCTATTCTTGTTCTTAGAAATGAAGGCTATTCCATGCGAGAAATTGCTAAGAAATTGAAGATTTCCTACAACGGTGTGTACTACTCCCTTCAGAGGACAGCACAAACAGGCTCTAACCAGAGTAGAAAAAGAAGTGGGAGGCCGCGTTGCACAACTGAGCAAGAAGATAAGTACATTAGAGTCTCTAGTTTGAGAAACAGACGCCTCACAGGTCCCCAACTGGCATCTTCATTAAATAGTACCCGCAAAACACCAGTGTCAACATCTACAGTGAAGAGGCGGCTGCGGGATTCTGGGCTTCAGGGCAGAGTGGCAAAGAAAAAGCCATATCTGAGACTGGCCAATAAAAGAAAAAGATTAAGATGGGCAAAAGAACACAGACATTGGACAGAGGAAGACTGGAAAAAAGTGCTGTGGACGGATGAATCCAAGTTTGAGGTGTTTGGATCACAAAGAAGAACGTTTGTGAGACGCAGAACAACTGAAAAGATGCTGGAAGAATGCCTGACGCCATCTGTAAAGCATGGTGGAGGTAATGTGATGGTCTGGGGTTGCTTTGGTGCTGGTAAGGTGGGAGATTTGTACAGGGTAAAAGGGATTCTGAATAAGGAAGGCTATCACTCCATTTTGCAACGCCATGCCATACCCAGTGGACAGCGCTTGATTGGAGCCAATTTCATCCTACAACAGGACAATGACCCAAAACACACCTCGAAATTGTGCAATAACTATTTAGAGAAGAAGCAGGCAGCTGGTATTCTATCGGTAATGGAGTGGCCAGCGCAGTCACCAGATTTGAACCCCGTTGAGCTGTTGTGGGAGCAGCTTGACCGTATGGTACACAAGAAGTGCCCATCCAACCAATCCAAATTGTGGGAGCTGCTTCTAGAAGCGTGGGGTGCAATTTCTCCAGATTACCTCAACAAATTAACAGCTAGAATGCCAAAGGTCTGCAATGCTGTAATTGCTGCAAATGGAGGATTCTTTGATGAAAGCAAAGTTTGATGTAAAAACAATCTTATTTCAAATAAAAATCATTATTTCTAACCTTGTCAATGTCTTGACTCTATTTTTTATTCATTTCACAACGTATGGTGGTGAATAAGTGTGACTTTTCATGGAAAACACAAAATTGTTTGGGTGACCCCAAACTTTTGAACGGTAGTGTATATATATATATATATATATATATATATATATTTCCCTCAAGGGAATATATATATATATATATATATATATATATTTATATATATATATATATATATTTCCCTCAAGGGGATGGGTTGTTTTCAGTTGAACAACACAAGATACACATCAAACTAAGCAGAAAAAAGCTTTTGAAATGATTGAGCACTGCCTCATTTTTTACTTCACAAATAACATATATGAAAAATATGAAAATAGAGTAAGAAGGGACCTATTTAAATAATAATGTTATCATCCAATATTGGTTCCCCCATAACCTGTCTGATAGCAGTATAGCATTTTATCTTGCAATAATGTATTCCAGTTTATTAACTTGATTGTCTGAGATTACATCAGGCAGGACTTAAATTTTAATTGTAAAACCTTTTATTGTTTTTAAATCTTTTTCTTCATGCATCTGAATACAAAACCATTAAAAAAATGATAAAGCTTTCCTTACCAGGCAGGAGTAGGAATCATTTAGTCTGTGATCCAAGGTGAGCCGCTGAACTAACTCAAACAGAGAGGCGTGGTCGAAGTTACATGGGTTGGCTGATATAAAATCATCCATGCCGTGTTTCTGGGCTCGGTCAGCATCTGAATACAATTTACAACAAAACCAACTGGTGAGCAAACTGACAAAAACATAAGGAAATTACAAACGTCAGAGGTTAGCAAAATAAAGCAAACATATCATTAACTTATCATTCTCCTACACAATGAACAACAAAATAATCAACAAGTTTTATAAAAAGCCCAGAATACATTTATAAAATGCTGTTTGTGAAATTATTGGAAAAAACTGATATATCACATTTAGTAAAACATTTTATAAATATAAAATACAACTCAGGAATATCAGTTATAGAGATCTTTATTCTCACCCATCTCAGTAAAAAGCTAAAGCCATCCTCATTGCTAGTAAAATGTATTAGTATAGCACATTTTAGCAATAAGGCACTTCCAAGTCATATACATGCTAAAACATACAATAAACAGAAAAACACACATTACAGTGGCAACATAGAAAATAAATGAAAAGCTACAATCCAGATTAGAATCAATCTATGTTCCTCTTCTTATCTATCAAAGGCAAATGTGAACAGATGGATTTTTTGCATTGATTTAAAAGAACTCAGTGGTTCAGCTGTTTTCAGGAAGTTTGTCCCAGATATCGGACTTTAGAACTGGGATGATGTTCTCTACTTTCAGTTTCTATGCTCCCCTTATATGGAACAAACTTCCAGAACACAGCAAAGCTGCTGAAACACTGAGTTCAAAGCTCTAAAAACGCATCTGTTTAGAGCGGCCAGTGAATAATCAACTAATAATAGCTTGAATGTCATACTGTATGTTTTAAATGTGTCATGTTATGTATCTCTAATGTTGTGTTGTATGCATTTACTCTTTTATTTTATTTTATCCCCCAATCAGTCAAAGTATCTGGAATTTTTGTTGAGTTGTTGAAAGTATCCTATACGAATAAAGTTGCACTGCCTTGTCTCTACTTTCCTGGTTCTAGAGAGAATGCCATTAGCAGCGTTCTGGATCAGTTGAAGCTGTCTGATTGACTTTTTAGGCAGACCTGTGAGGACGCTGTCGCAGTAATTAATACGACTAAAGATGAAAGATAAATTGAATTATTCAGATGACAACATTTTATGTGGCAATCATTAATATGGATATTCAGGATCACAAAAATGTTTTTCCAGGTAGATTTAGGTGGAAACAGTTGATGTGAAAGTCAGACGATCATCCTGAGATTAAGACATCATGTTCATTCCTGTTCCCAGATATTAAAATACATCCTCACATAACATATTTAGTTTAAATGACTCTGCGTTGGACAAATTCGCTGCATTGGCAGAACACACCCAAAGTGTTGGAAGTAGGCAGGGGAAGAAGACAACAGCTTGGCGGATGTCAACAATGAACAAGTCCACAAGACCAAGGCTGGATTTCTTAAAAAATTACAGGCACTGACACTTTACTGTGCAACACAAGCTTCGACTACTTCCAACTACTTCCATAGACTCCAGAGGAATATGGTTTGTTCATAACTCAGTCTTCTCATAACCTAAAGCCTCTTATAACCGAGGTTAGTTCGTTTCCTGTTTAATTTAATAGCCAGCATATTAACTGCAGAATATTTTATTTGTATATCAGTGTGACTAAACAGTCATTCAGGATTTTTTTTTTAGAAATTTAACTTTACACTTTTAAGGGGGATTCTGTAGGTTATGAGAAGTAAGCAGCTCACCCAGTTGGATAAACCTTTGTATGTAGTATTATGCTTTATTTCAGTCAACAACATCAATTGATTGTTTACATGAAAGTAATCAGTCAGATAGGCAACTGAAAAATGAGAAGGCTGAAGCCCAGTAGCTTATATTTGGCCTATCCTGTAACATAATAGGATTAATTCAATCCTAAACAAACAAGTGCTGGTAAATGAGTTAAAAAATAATTTGAAAAGAAATCAAAGATGAATTAATCAAGAAATCAAATTAAAATTCAAACCAAGTTTCTATAACCTTGGATTATTCGAGTTTTCAAATTCTTTTTGAAAAATGGCAAAGAATGACATCTTCAGTTTGTCATTAAGTCCACTCCATAACTTCACACCCAAAACTGACACACATTTGTACTTAATATTAGTTCTCACTTTAGGTTTTTCAAACACATAAGACGACCTCAAATCATATTTAATCTGTATTAATTTAAACATATTTTGAATACAAATTAGAACACCCTTTTCCACCACTTGATATATCATTTGTATTGTTTTATAATACATAATATCCATAAACTTCAACAAAGATGATCCTATAAAAAGCTGGTTTGTGGAATCCCTGTATCCAACTTTAATTTATTATTCTACAGTAATAGCTCTTTTTTTATATTTAATTATTTGATCTAAATATGTTTTATATGTGTTCCCCCCATATTTCAACATAATATGTCATATAAGGCAAACTAAGAAAGATATACATTAAGTGAAGGCAGTTTTATTCACAAAATCTCTTGTTTTGTAAATAATAGAAATAGATGTAGATAATTTCTGTTTCACTTATTTAATGTGAGGCTTCCAACAAAGTTTGTCATCAATTACTACTCCAAGAAACTTAGTCTCATAAACTCCTAATTTGAACATTATTTGAGTTCAATTTTACTTCAATGTTACTCCTACTACCTTCAAACAACACACATGTGGTTTTACTTTCATTTAATGATAGCTTGTTCAAAGCAAACCATCTATTTAACTTAATCAATTCTGTTTTCACTGTTTTCAATATTTGTTTTAGATTCTCTCCTGAACAAAATACATTAATGTCATCAGCAAACATTGCACATTTTAGTTCATCACTAACTGTACACCATATTCAGTCATTCACCCTCTGATGGTGGTCAGCTACATTGTAGCCACAGCTGCATACGATCGGCTCCCCTGACCACCACCACCGCAAGGCAGATGAAGTGACTTGCACAAGGCGACTGCACGGTGGCGTTCGATTCTCGCCGGGGACGCTGTGAGTGCTGAGGGTGTGTTTGTTCCTCCGCATCATCGGCACCCACAGCCTGGGTGGGGTTGGCAAAAGGGCTTTTCTGTGTGGAGGTTGCGTTTTCTAACCATTTTCCCTTGAGTAGCTAATGTGAGCTACTCCCACAAAAACATGCACCAGTCCTGGGCTGTATACTGCTCCCTCCTGGCTGGCCAGGGCGCCCGAGGGGGGCGGCGAGGGTCTGGCTGGAATAACGTGATCCTTCCACGCACTAAGGCCAGCTGGGGAAACCCCACCCATCAGATGGAAAGAAGGGCCTGCTTACTCCTCAGGTAAGAAGGAGGCTTGAGCTCAGTGTGGGGCCCTCCTGGGGTTGGTAGAGGGAGAGCAATGCCCAGGACTGGAATTTGGTAGTGACACTGGGTGATAAATACTGGGGGGAAAAACAGGGATTAACAAAAAGACAAACTCCTACCCTCTAACAAAAGGTATGTGGTGACAGTGGCTCAGTCACTCTGTTCCCACATATTGCAATGTATGTTCCAGGCAAATCTGTTTAAATAACTCACTTTGTGCAAATATAATAGTGGTTCCATGAAACAAATGTCTATGTGAACTGCTGGGACATTTTTCAGACTGAAGATAGAATAGAATAGAATAGAATTGATCTTATTGTCCCACAAGGGGGGAATTCAGCTGTAACAGCAGCACAGTAACAGATAGGATAAGCGTTTAGATTCACACAAGAACACTATAACTGCATTAATAATAATATATGTACATTAAGGAAAAAGTTACTTAACCAAATATTGTGCACTTATTAAAAATAAAGTTGCATCTCAGATTCGAATGTGCAACTAAGTAGGATTATACAAATATTTAATTGTTTTTATCAGAATTTGCATGTGTAATTGTATTTTAAAAAGTAAAAATATTTAGAAGTTATAGAATATTTATACCTCCTGAAAAATGTGCAAATAAAGGCAGCAATGTTACTTGCAAATTAAAAATGGAATGTAAATATTATTCAGTTTGTTGGGAGCAGTTTTGCCAGTAAAATCTGACAGCTGCAGGGAGATCATGTGAAAATGCTTCTTCATCCATCTAGGATGCAACAGTCTGTCACTGAACGAGCTCTGCAGTTCAGCAATGTCTTCACGCATGGAGTGGACACTCTGTCCATCAGAGATGTTATTTTGGCCAGAATCATTATGTCTCCTACCACCTGCACTGGACACAGGGAGTGGAGCAGAGCTACTCTTCTTGATGAGCTTATTCAACTTCTTCTTCTCAGCTGTAAATAAACTGCTGCTCAACATATTATGCCATAAAAGATGGTTCATGCCACCACAGAGTTTAAGAAGGTATTTTGGAGTGGCTGTGATGAGGCCGACTACGGCAGAGTCATGAGAGAACTCCTGTAGGTGGCAGCATGGGGAGTTGATGGAGAAGTCTGCAGTGTAGAGGGTGAAGAGGAACGGCGTCAACACTGTTCTTTGTGAACCACTTTATTACCAGCCTCTCAGAGACACAGCCCTGTGTCCTCACATACTGTGGGCAGCCTATCAGGTAGTCCAGCATCCACTGGGACATATACACTAAAAACTGTTGGGTTAAAAATAACTAAATTTGGGCTGTTTTATAACTCAAGTGCCGGGTAAATATTACACCAGCCCAGCAGTAGTTAATTTTACCCAGCAAGTTAGGTTGGGCAACAAAATGGGCTAGTTATTTAATTTAAATGCTGAGTAAAATTGATAGTCTTGTACAAATTTTTACCAGCTCAGTAACACGATCAGAGCTGGGTCTCCAACCACCAACCACCCAATTACAAGTCAAACACCCAACTCTTCAGCCACTGTAGCCATCTGCATGTCAACCTAGCAAAACAGTCCACAACTTGGGAAATTCAAACATGACCAAAAGCCTGCATATATAGACTTTTTGTTAACTCATTTTGTAAATGGTTCAAAACCAAACAGATGTACTGCATCCCTGATCGTGTTTCCATTATTTATTTACATAGCACTCTTTCAACACAAGGCTGATAACAACAATATAAAGATACTAATTTAATATGTAATGCTAGAGAGACGATGTGAATTAGATATAGGCCTACAGTGTGCACAAACTAATGACTTGGCGTGACACTGGATGGTCCGTTTGGATCAGAGAAGTCGACATGATGATACATTGACGTTCAAAGCATAAAAACCCTAATTTATTAATGTTTTTGTATACTTTGTATTACTTTGTAGTGTTTTTCAATAAAGTTCTTTAAATAAATAGACAACCCAGGTCCTGAATCAACTGATGTTTGCTGGGTTGTTAAATTTTCAGCATAGACTGTATACAACCCAACTGTGTTTAACCCAATTCATGGGTTGCACAAAATAACCCAAATAATAACCCATTACCCATATAATAACCACATTTCATAACCCTGTAGTTGGGTTGATTACATAACCCAGCATTTTTCTGTGTGTATGGTGGTTCACTCCTGGCAGCTCCAGTTGCCCCTCAGAAGTCCAGGCTGGATGGTGTTGAAGCCACTGGATAAATAAAAAAACACGATCCTTACAATGCTTCCATGTGATTCAGAGCTCAGTACAGGAGGTAAACGATGGTGTGATCCATCCTGATGTTGAGCTGCTAGACAAACTGCAGCAGATTTAAACAAAATGCTAAAATGGCTGAGAATGGTTGAGAGTCTTCATCAGATTTAAGAACAGGGCTACTGGTCTGTATCTGCCCAGGTTCTTCGGATGTGAGGTCCTTGGTACTGGTACCACACAGGAGGTCTTCCACAGCTGTGGTACTTTCTCCGGCTTCAGGTTCTGGTTGTATAGATAACCCATGATACAACAAGGTTCATCTGCACAGCACCCCAGGAGCCTGGCGCTGACGCTATCTGGACGTGCAGCCTTTCGCACTTTGATCTTTCGCAGTTCGTTCCTCACTTAAAATGTTGAGGGGTACAAAATGGGAGGAGGTGTAAATGGAGTCTTCAGAGTCAGGGGTTGGGTGTGATGACTGGGAGGTAAGAGATGTTAAGTACTAGGCAGAAAAGCAGCAGTCCTTAAAGGGGTCTTTCCTAATTAGACCGTTCCAGAGTTGGTCCTGTGCTAGAGTCTTACTTAGAATCGATTCTTTGGTTTTCCACTGTCCAAGTGTTGTTTTCTGTGTCACCGCCTAACCTATTTGTGTCTCGTCTTTTGGTCTTGTCACGACCCACAGGCCATGATCAGAACCTCCTGCCCAGTGTGTGTATGCTTCCCTCTGGAAGCTGCTGGTGGGCGTGGCCACTGGAGCTCCGGTCAACTCACCTGCAACTCATCACCTCATCAGTGCACCTATTTAAACTCAGACCAACCCTCCAGACCCCGCCGGATCTTTGTATCAGTAACTGTGAGACACGCCAGCCGCACCTAAACTAATTCTTGTGTTTTCTCAAGATTCTGTTTTAACCTTTGCTCTGCTAAATCACAGACAACCAAAATCCAGCTTGAACCAGCCACCTGCCAGCACCACCAACTACAAACCTGGAACCAGAGCCTGAGTCGGAGTCACACCACCACTCCCGGAGCCACGAAAGATACCAGCCTTATCACTATTGATGCTGTGTATAAAATAAACTTCACTAGTCACCAACTACTCTAGTCTGTGTTTGAGTCCCTGGCCCCGGAGACCCTGACAGGTCTTATTAATTATACCCTGTTGTCCCTTGTCTCACTAATTACATACCTAGTGTTTGTATGCTGCTCAGTGTCCTCATGTCTTTGTCAGTTCCCTATCATTCTGGCCCTTGCTAGTCTTTGTCCTAGTACTTGCAATGCTTCTTAAATAAATCATGAGAAAAAACTTCTCCAAGCCTGTCTCTATATCTAAGTCCTACCTGCAAAACTTGACAGTAGGAACTGACCAAAACGTGGACTCAGTGGAGAAATGGGGAACTTGGAAGGACTCCCCTTCAGCAGCTCTCCTTGGTGGTCCGCTGGGATAAGCTCCGCCCGCTGGTTTACAGTCCTCCCACTGGACCGTTTCTCCATCTCCCCAGGAGGATATGTCTGGCCTTCCTCGTTCCCCTACACACTGAGCCCGACCCCATCAAGGATCCACCGGTTTCAAACAGCGACTTCGCAAACAACTGTCAGGTCCCTGGCGCTGCTTCGTACCAATCAGGATCCGTTCGTTCCTCACAGCTAGTGCAACCAATCTCCTTCCTGCCAGTCTCAAATCCCAGCTTTAGACCCGCTTATCAGATGTGTCGTCTGCTCCTGCCGACGTCCATATGCTCGGCTCCAAGACAAATGATCCTGCTGTCATGGATGAGCAAGTGAGTACAGTCAGGAAGAACTTAGGGACAGCTGCTGCGCACACCACCCCGAGGAGGTGGAGTGGATTAAATGGGCAACTTTTGCAGAACAAGTTAGCCATTCCACCTCTGCCTCGCCTACAGCACAGCAGCTAGCCCACAGCTACATGCCTCCATGTCCACTGAGCCTGCAGACCTCTGCAGTGAGTTCCAACCCGCTGATCGTTCAAATAGGCCTCACCCCATTTTCTTCTCTAGTGGCCCCGAGACATGAAATCTCCTGTTTCTCCGTCTTCTCCTAAAAGTCTCCCAAAGTTCCCAGAGCCTCCAAGCCAAAAGTTTTAGGCCTCCTGGCCTCCAAGCCATGATAATTTGGACTGCCGGTCTCCATCTATAGATGGATGGATGGATGGATAAGTGGATGGATGCACGGGTGGATGGACAGGTGGATGGATGGATGCACGGATGGTTGGATAGATGGATATATGGATAAGTGGATGGATGGAGAGGTGGATAGATGGATTGGTGGATGGATGGATAGATGGATAAGTGGATGGATGGACGGGTGGATGGATGGATGGATGGATGGGTGGATGGATGGATGGATGGATGGACGGGTGGATGGACACGTGAATGGATGGATGGATGGATTGATGGATAAGTGGATGGATGGGTGGATGGATGGACAGGTGGATGGATGGATGGATGGATAAGTGGATGGATGGATGGATTGATGGAGTGACAGGTGGATGGATGGATAAGTGGATGGATGGATGGATGGATGGACAGGTGGATGGATGGATGGATGGACAGACAGGCGGATGGATGGATGTGTAGATGGATGGATAGATGGATAAGTGGATGGATGGACGGGTGGATGGACAGGTGGATGGATGGATTGATGGATAAGTGGATGGATGGACAGGTGGATGGATGGATGGATGGATTGATGGATAAGTGGATGGATGCATGGGTGGATGGATGGATGGATGGATAAGTGGATGGATGGATGGATGGATGGGTGGATGGATGGATGGATAAGTGGATGGATGGACGGGTGGATGGACAGGTGGATGGATGGATGGATGGATGGATGGATGGATGCATGGATGGATGGATAGATGGATAAGTGGATGGATGGACAGGTGGATGGATGGATAGATGGATAAGTGGATGGAGGAATGGGTGGATGGATGGATGGATGGATGGTTGGATGGACAGGTGGATGGATGAGTGGATGGATGGACAGGTGGATGGATGGATGAGTGGATGGATGGATAGATGGATAAGTTGATGGATGAACGGGTGGATGGACAGGTGGATGGGTGGATGGATGGACAGGTGGATGGATGGATGGATGGATTGATGGATGGGTGGATGGATGGATGGATGGATGGAAAAGTGGATGGATGGATGGATGGAGTGACAGGTGGATGGATGGATAAGTGGATGGATGGATGGATGGATGGATGGTTGGCTGGATGGATGGACAGGTGGATGGATGGATGAATAAGTGGATGGATGGATGGATGGATGGATCGATGGACAGGTGGATGGATGGATAGATGGATAATTGGATCTTTATGTTTCTCACTGTTTGCTCTGCGACATACAGTGGCATCAACATCAGGCCAGGCTATTGTCACAGCAGAGAACTACGCAGGCTACAATGCAACAGACTGCTGTGTTTGGTGAGAAGCAATTATCATGTTCCTTGTACATTTTTATTCACTAAATTAATGTTTTCATTTGCATATTACTTTTAAATATGACTGTGCATTTATGCCTGTAGGCTGCGGAGACTGCGTTGGTAAGACATATCGCGTCATTTCCTGTTTGGTGACTCACTCGGTTGAAGCAAGTCGGTGTTTCTCTCTCTCTTGAACTGATCTAATTTTCTCTGTCCAGAAGTTTTTCTGAGTTGCTATAACACACAAACACATTAAACATTTATTTTCTGGTGGTGTTCTTTACGTATTGGGACTCGTTAAGCGTTACTCTGGCTTTCTGGGCTCGGTAAGGTACCGCTAGGTTAGCTTAGATTCACGGCTAGCATGGCTTCGGCAGCTTTGTCACTTGTCCCTCCATCTCTCTCTGAATCTCCTCCTCTTTTCTGCCCTCTATGTCAGATGTTTAGCTACTCCTCCGCCTCATTTAGTGAAGATGGTAGGTGTAATAAGTGCAGCACTTTTGTAGCCTTGGAGGCGAGGGTTTCTGAGTTAGAGGCCCTTAGCCGTCGTCCAACAGCTCCCGTAAAGCCGGGATCTGAGGCGAGCTGGGTGACGGTATGAGGAAGCCTAGCGCCAGACCCCAGCCCGCGGCCAACCTCCAGCCCCTTTCTCTGAACAATAGGTTCGTCCCGCTCAGCGATGCACCAGCCGAGCAAGAGAGGCCGATTCTTGTAAGTGGCAGCTCCATAGTTAGGAACGTGGCTCCAGAGACACGAAAGACCACCGTCAAATGCCTACCAGGGGCCAGAGCTGCGGCCATTAGGTCCCATTTGAAGCTTTTGGCCAAGGACAAACAGCGGTATAGCAGGAACGTTATCCATGCTGGTGGCAATGACACCCAGTTACGGCAATCGGAGGTCACTAAAATTAGCGTAGCTTCGGTGTGTAGGGCTGCCAAAATGATGTCTGACTGTGTAATTTTTTCTGTGCCCCCGCCTGATTGTACTAGCGATGACATGTAAAGCTGTATGCTGTCGTTTCACCTTTGGTTGTCAAGGTAGTGTCCAGAAAACGATGTGGCCTACATTGATAACTGGGGGGCCTTCCGGGGAAAACCTGGACTGTTACGTAGAGACAGCATCCATCCCACCGCGGACGGAGCTTCGCTTCTATCCAGGAACATTGATAGGGTTATCTCTAGTTCCCCATTGCCATGACAACCCAGAGTCCAGCTCAGGGAACAAGGACTGCCACCCACCCACTACCCTATAGAGACAGTTTCCCATCCACTACCCAAAACTAATGAATTAAAAGTTAATGCTACTAGAGCAAAGTATAAAAATCTCATAAATATAAGTACAACTCCAACTGAACAGAAAAATAAATCAAATAAATGTGGTTTACTAAACATAAGATCTCTCCCCTCAAAAACACTCTTAGTAAATGACTTAATTTGTGAAAATAATATTGGTTTATTTTGTCTTGCAGAGACATGGTTGCAGGAAGAGGACCATGTCACAATAAATGAGTCAACTCCCCCTATCTACTTAACTTTAGTGTCCCTCGAAGTACTGGTCGAGGAGGTGGAATAGCCACCATCTTTCATTCAGATTTACAAATTAATCCCCCCAAAAATTATAGTTACAGTTCCTTTGAGCATTTAATCTAGCCTTCCTCATACACAGAACAAAGCAGTAAAGACACTTTTATTCGTGGTCTTGTATCGTCCACTAGGCCCTTATGCTCAATTTTTAGATCACACTTTCAACACAAGGCAATTCAAGGTGCTTTACCTGATTCAGTGATAATGAAACCACATGATTACAAACAAAACATATAAGTTTAACAGTAATCAATCAGTAAGAAAAGATAATCTAAGGAACAAATTTTACACAATCACTTAAAAAAAGACATCAAAAAATAAGAATGGAAATTAAACCACAACAAGGAAAAATAATTTAAGAAACAAATTTAAGCAATTAAAACAGATTAAAACAGATAAAACACAACCGGGTAAACAAAACAAAAAGTGATCAGAAAGCGCAATTTAAGATTCAAATGCAGCTCTGAATAGTAGAGTTTTTATCTTTGATTTCAAAGAGCCGAACGGTTCAGCGTTTTTGCATTCGTCTGGAAGTTTGTTCCACATTTGTGGAGTATAGAAGCTGAAAGCTGCCTCTCCCTGTTTAGTTCTGATTCTAGGGACGATTAGTAGGCTAGAGTTGGAGGACCTGAGTGGTCTGCTGGGTTGACATAGTGACAGCATGTCTTCAATGTACTTTGCTGCTAAACTGTTCAGTGATTTATAAACTAGTAGGAGTATTTTAAAGTCTATTCTCTGAGCTACAGGAAGCCAGTGGAAGGACTTTAGAACTGGGGTGATGTGTTCTACTTTCCTGGTTCTAGTGAGAACACGACCAATGTAGGGACTGGTGACCATTATGGTCCTGTTAGATCTCAGTGCTGCCTTTGACACTGTCGATCACAATATTATCATAGAAAGGCTTCAAAGTGTCGGTATAATAGGAACAGCACTAGGCTGGTTTAAATCTTATTTGTCTAACAGATTTCAGTTTGTTCAGGTAAATGATAAATCTTCCTCAACCTCAATAGTTACCTGTGGAGTACCACAGGGTTCAGTGCTTGGGCCGATTCTTTTTACTATATATATGCTTCCTATTGGTAAAATCATTAGGCAGCATGGGATACATTTCCATAGTTACGCAGATGATACACAGCTATATCTATCCATAAATCCTGATGAATCCAATCAGTTAGGTAGACTACAGGCGTGTCTGGAAGACATAAAAACTTGGATGACTCTAAACTTCTTGCTTCGGAATTCTGATAAAACAGAAGTTGTCGTCTTTGGACCAGAATCTCTGAAAAAGAAACCCCTTCACCTAAACGGCATTGAATTAGCCTCCAGTAATAAAGCAAATAACCTCTGTGTTATTTTTGACCAAGATATGTCATTTAGATCTCAAATTAAAGAAGTCTCTGGGATTTCCTTTTTTCACCTTAGGAATATAGCAAAAATTATAACCATCCTGTCCAGGAGTGATGCTGAAAAACTAGTCCATGCCTTTTTTACTTCAAGGCTGGATTACTGGAACTCTTTATTATCAGGTAGTCCACAGAATACAATTAAAAGTCTTCAGTTAGTCCAAAATGCTGCTGCTACGATTCTGATGAATATTAAAAGAAGAAGAGATCACATTTCCCCTGTTTTAGCTTCTCTTCACTGGCTCCCAGTAAAATCTAGAATATAATTCAAGATCCTCCTTCTGACATATAAAGCTCTTAATAATCAAGCTCCATCATACATAAGAGACCTGATTGTTCCATATGTTCCTAACAGAGCCCTTCGCTCTCAGACTGCAGGTTTACTGGTAGTCCCTAGGATTTCTAAAAGTAGAATTGGTGCTAGATCTTTCAGTTATCAGGCTCCCCTCCTATGGAACCAGCTCCCAGGGTTGCTTCGTGAAGCAGACAATTTGTATATCTTTAAAACGAGGCTTAAAACGTTGCTCGTTGACAAAGCTTACAGTTAGAGACAGTTTAGACAGGTAGTTAGAGACAGGTTAACAGGTAGCTAGGAAGAGACAGATTAATGTTAGCAGTCAGGTAGAGTAGCTAGGTAGAGATAGATTAATGTAAACCAGGTAGAAAGTGTTAGTAGCTAGGTCTCCTAGTAGCTAGGAGACAGGTTAATGTTAGTAGCTATGCTGCTTTAGGCTGTTGGAGGACATTATTAGAGTCAGTTCCTACTTTCTCTCCTACTTCTCCCCAACTGCATGATGAGCTGTCAATTCAAGCGCTAACCTGTTTTCTCTTAGTCTCTTCCTACAGTAGGTGCTCCTGACCCGCCCTGCTTGACGACCCTGACTAAGATGGCATTGCAGTGACGGAAAGTTCTCCACGTCCTGCAACAAACTTCTGCATCAGTTCTGTTGCTCTTTCACTATCTCTGTTCTGTATCTCTGTTCTGCCTTCTCCAAACCACAGACGGTCTCGGCAGATGACTGCTTGTGCTGAGCCTGGTTCTGCCGGAGGTTTCTTCCTGTTAAAAGGGAGTTTTTCCTCTCCACTGTCGCTTCATGCTTGCTCAGTGTGAGGGATTTCTGAGAATTACACGACGCAATCTTCTGTGGTTTTCTAATTCCTAAATTAAACATTGTATTGTAATAAGTCTTCTTGTAAAGTGCCTTGAGATGACATCTGTTGTGAAACGGCGGAAAATAAATAAACTGAATTGAATTGAATTATGTTATGTTGTTAATCTGTTCTTGTTCTAAAATGACCATGGCTCAGGAGTTAGGAGTTCAGCTGTGTTGGAAAAGTTGCCGGTTCGAGCCCAAGCCCCAACAGTCTTGGTTGTTGTGTCCTTGGGCGAGACACCTCACCTGTTGCCTACTGATGGTAGTCCGAGGCCTGGTAGTGTCTTACAGCCTTGTCTCTGTCATTGTGCCCTAGGGCAGTTGTGGCTACATTATAGATGCCACCATCAGCATGTGGGATTTAATGTAGTGTAAAGTGCTTTGGGGTCTGTAGCGACTAAATAAAGACTAAACACGTACAGGCCATTTACCATGGAAAGTCTTTTGTTTTTTTGTGTAAATATGCATGCCTCCGCTTAAATTACAGTAAAGGATATTTGTGTTTCAAGTCTTTAATATACATTCTTAAAGTGGATGCTTTCAAATGCACTGTGATTATCAAGGTATGTTCAGACTACACCTTTGCTGCCAGGCAGCAGGGCAGCAAAGGTGCATGGTACCTACGCAGCATGGGGGCGTCAAGCTGCGGCAACCTGGCATGCAGCAAGTAGCGCATGTCAGTGCAGCTGGCATCAGCACATCCACACGGCTGCGGCTCATCAAGGTCACCATGCATTCACTGCATGAAGTTGGGAAAATTGAACTTTTGGGCAGTAACCCATCAGTGACAAGATTTGAATGAAGCCACTGTTGTTGTTTTTTTACTTTATTTAAAGCTTGCAGTTGTTACACATGACGAATTATTAAAAAAAGTTAAATTAAATTAAAAAATTGGTACGTCACAAACAATTTAAAGAGAAGGTATTTGGAAGCAAAGCACAGTATGTTTTTGGCACGATTGGATCTAATTCATTTTAATGAACAGAAGTAGTTTTGGAGTTCAATCAAAAACACATTGAAACATGGGACAGAGTTCCTCTATTTGACGGCTGTGGCTGCAGGGTGGGGGAGACAGAAAAGGAGATGACAGCGTAGCGATCGGAGGACATTGGAGTTTTAGTTAAGCAGTTGAATATTTTGTTTTAACTTTCTTTTTATGTTAGTTAACACTAGCCAATCCCGGTTAGGGCAACTATGGTACCAAATACACATTACTAGGAAGAGTGGAGGAGAGGGAGGGAAAGTGCAGAAATAACAGAGAAATCCCCGCTCGCCTGCTGACAAACTGATGTGATGCGCAAAGGCAACGTAGCGGACTAAAGTGTGCATGCAGCTGATTTTTAATTTTAAAGCGTCAACTTTCATCTGTTTGAGCGTTTTGTTGCCTGGCCGCACAGGGCGCTCTGAACGTACTTAATATTCAATGTGCTTTGGAAGTACAATCGTCACACAAGAGTTTACTCAGAATAATAACATTTATCCTGCAAACTACAAAGCATTCATAGTACACGTGCATATTCTTTAAATATTTTGAAATTGTTCTGCTCAATTACACAATCCTCAAATCTGAGTATCCCATTTTTATTTTCAATAACTGCACAGTACTTTATTTTGGTAATTGTAACCCTAATGTACACATAATTCCGTATTTGAATATTTTTCTCCAGTGAATCTAATGCCTCTGTATTACCTGTCACTTTGCTGCAGTTACAGCTGAACTTCCTCTTTGTGGGACATAAAGGTTGGATATGGAACCTGAGCATGATAGCAACATCTAGTTAATCTAGGTTGTAGTTACAATAAAAACATAATACCAGCTGTTGGGTTGCCAGGTTCACTGTTGAAGCGCCAAGTGACCAACCTGAACTGTTTCCCGTGAGGAATGTATTTGAGAGTTTAAATGACAGCTAAAATTAGCAAAGTTAGCAAGTAAGTTAGCTTACCGAGCCAGGAGAAAAGTCGCTGTTAGTTAGTTTGATGGCTTAGAAATGTTTTATATGGGTCCATCTAGTGTTGGCTTCACCTAAAACTACTCTAGTTTCTGCTCTTCTCCACCCACTCCTCTCCTCAGAACGATAACAATATCTCTGGGGTTTGATGTATTATTTTGTCTTCAATGTAGCTTTTTATGAAAATTTTCCATATACAACCTTTAAAGGATCATTTGATTCTAAGCAGCACAATTGTTCTATTTCTATAAAAAAGTATTTTTGATCTTGACTTTAGTTAGCCGTCTCCACCAGTCCTTTCTGTCTAGGTAGGACGAACAGGGTCTCCCCTTCAATGCAAGAAGCAGACGAACGGTATCAGTCCCAGTGGGATCAACATGTTTGTTGGATGCATAGTAGTAGGAAGCTGACATGCGAAGGGAAGGGAGAAATTGCACACGCCATGACCCACAGACATGTGTTACTGGGTTTTTGTCAGTACTTTTTCTATACCTGTGCAATAAAAAAGGGGGAAGCTATCGGCTTGCATTGTGATTTTTAAATTCATCTTAGCATACACTGGTTGGTATAATCTATAGCTCAACCGAAACAGTTGCCTTTTGAATGTTAATGAGTCATCATTTAAACAGCTTAATAATTTTAAATTGTATTTTCCAAAACAATATCTAATAAATCAGAGACCATCAACCCTTTTAAATCAGATTATAACTATTGCCCTTGTAGCTATAAAGTAATAATAGGTCAGAGCTGCAAAATAAAAGTGAATTGCATAAATATGATAGCTGCTGAAAAAAAATACATTTATTTTTATTTTTAGACTATATAGTGCGTAGCCCCAGGTAACGGACTCCTGGGAAAATTATGACAGATTTGGAAAGATTAATGAGGAGTAAAATATGCAAAGTGTTGTGGATTCTGAAAACCCACATTGAAGTTGAACTAAACGCAGCTGTTGAAGCTAAAAGACTATGATAACAAGACTTATGATAATCAAACCAATTTATATATTTAACTGTAGGATTTGTTTAGCAATTATAACATACATTGTCATACTGCCTTATTTGGATACAACAAAAGTGGAGAGATTTTAAAAAAATATCTTTATTTTCATAATTGTCAACATCCACAGTAATGTTTGCAACTGGTTCTCTGTGTACTAGAGGTTCATACAGAGGGTGGAAATGAAACAGGTTGTGATCTGAGCCCCCCAGGGGAGGGGGGCTCAGATCATATTATCTTCAGTATGACTTCTTTTTATTATCAGTTATCCAAATTAGTTCTGATGCTGTTTTTTGTTTTTGTAAATATAAATGACCTAATTAAGTTTTCTGCAGCACAGTGAGACATATTTGTTTCTATTCCTTAATTTTACTTAGTAGTGTATGTTTTAAATGCACTGTAAGCATAGTACTTTAAAAAAGAAAATATCTGTGATCCGTTGCAGCGGGATCAACACCTTCTTCTGATGGAGCAGAAGCAGGAAACTGGCTTATGGAGGGTGGAGATGAAACGATGCCTTCAATCTGCCTTCAATCAAACCTTCCTGGGATGCTGCAGACTAAACCATGACCCACAGATATGTGCAGCTGGACTTTGTTTCTGAACTTTTTCTATACCTGTCCAATAAAAATGTCCAAGCTATACGCTTGTATTATCATTTGCAGTTTCATTACACACTGGTTGGTGGAATAATTCTTCCAATATTATATCTGGCCTCAGGGTTCAGCAACATTTTAAACATCTGATAGTAACAATTGCTCTGGCTGTTAAAAGTTAAAAAGTCTTGCGCTGCTAAATATGTAAACTGCATACATTTGAAAGCTGATGAAAAGCCTTAGCTTACTCAAAGATGGGATATCTGTAAAACATATTGTAGTGGTGATGATTTAAAAAAACGGAAAACATTTTCAAAGCACAGCTTTATTAAAAAATGTACAGTTGTGATTTCTAGTTCATAGAATTTGTAGCATGTACATGGCAACTCCTTTCTTTAAGGGACACAGAGGAGAAAAGCTGCATCGCTCCAGCGCAGGACGTAGTTTGCTGCACATGTAGATGAATTTGTTCCGACATCCTGAAGTTCTGCAGTCATTGAGCTTCGGTAAAACCCAGAAGAACGTCTCATCACTGCAAGGCCCAGTTAAACAACCAAACCGACGGTCGGCTGCGACGAATTCACAGAGTAGTCATCTGAAACACGCACACACACGATACTTATTAATAAAGCAAACTTGTCAACATAGGTTTTTACGCTGGGCTTTAGTGAATTAATAAAAACCCAGAGCGTATTTATAGCCCACCACATCGGGGTAGTATTTGCATCGGCTTACCCATACAAGCTGCCGTGGTCCTGTCTGTAGCATCATTCTCCTGCAGAGCGTCTCACACTCCTTTGTTCTACTCCACCGTGTTTTTCCTTTCAGCCTGTAGCTTTTCAGGGGTCTGTATTCTTCGATAAGAGAGGCTTTCTCTTCGAAGTGCGTCTACAGAAATCCACAAACCTAGCAAATAGCTCAGGATCGCTAGTGAGGTCGCCATTGTTCTTCTTTCTCTCTGAGCTTTTATTTACTTCCCGCTACGTACTCTGGGGCCGCCCACCATATGACGGACCCGTTCACTTCAGACGCTCTGGTTTGTTGCAACTGTGAAGCAACACTTAACAAGTCGAGCCGTGTCGAGTCGCGTTACCGAAGTACCGGCTTGGCAAAAGGTACTAGTGGAGAGACGCCTTAAGAGGCGCTTATCTAAAACAAAGTAACAAAGTGGTAGGACACTAACTGCACATATTCTCTGAGCAAAACCCTACTTTAGAATATCTGAATTTATTTATTCTTAACACATAATATAATAGAAGTCAAAATTCAGGTCACACCAAAATCTGTTTTATGGTTTTCCTGCATGTATTATTATAAAAATGCATAGAGTGCAATTTAATTTAATTTAATTTAGTTTAATAATTTGTATCAGCTGACAGCAATCTCTCAAGGCACATTACAAAAACACACAAACAACAAAAAGGTCAGTTTAATCTAATCATACAGATAGATTTAAAGTTAAGTACACACATAATTAATCCTGGTTAGCAAACAATGCATTCAAGTGCAGTTCATTATTAAAACCCCTTAGAACCTATGAAGCATGAAGGTTTTTTTTAAATTATATATATATATATATATAGTTATCATGGTTCTGTTTGATACTTCCCTATTTGGTTATTGTGCAAAGAAACAATGACCATCCCACCATCAGGAAACTTGATTTGATGAATCCTGTTGTATTTAGTCCTGAACAGATAGCAAACAAAGACACTCCTATCAGTTAGCACAAACCAAGGGTTGATTTGAATGGAGATTATACTTAGCAACACAGCAATCAATAGATTTGTCAGCCAACGTCCTCTTCACTGCCTATCGAGAACGCCCCAGCTGTCAGTCAACAAAGAAAACAATGAGTAGGATGCTGGAAGCTGATTTTGTCCCCGAAACAAGTCACTACACCCCACCCTGATACCCTCCCCCTAAAAATCAAAAAAGGTGACATTGCGGTGCCCCTTTGGTTTGTAGCTGGTGGGCTGTCAGGTCTATTTGATGTGAGTGAGCGGGAGTGGAGGCGGGAGGGCTGGACAGTAACATGCAGTGACATTAGTCACCCCCGTCCGTCTGGGATGGAGAAGGATGGCCCTGGAAATGATTGATGGATGATATTCATTTATAGATCCACCAAAGAGAAACCAAGAGTCTGTGTCCTAGTCTTGGCTATAATAACCAAAAGCATTTGAGGATATTTTGAAGTCTGGCTTGCTTTTTGATGGGCAACTCATTCCATTGAAAAGTAAAAACAATCTTTGACTGATCTCTTTCTACAATTGCAAATGTTCCTTTAATTCCTTAAAATGAATATTTGGCTAATCTTAGGTTACAAGGCTACAAATTCCTAAAGCTTCTCACAAAACCTCCATCTACAACATGGACCTGAACCGTAAATCTGAAAACAGTCTCGTGTGTTTCAACTTAGATTCCTTCAAATTCAGCTCAAATGTGTAGCAAACATTCACTAAAACTACTGGTCATTCTAAAAGCGGCGTCCAACCATTTGGTATATAACTATTTTAGTCTTCATCACTGCATATAAATAATTTCAAGCTGCATGGACTACATTCTGTCTATATATGGAATATAGTCTGAGACTGAGATCTGTGCAGAATGATATCAAAGTTCCACCTGGATGTATTCAGATGTGGGACACCGATCTACTAATGTACCAGTATATTTTGTAGTTGCATATTGTAGCTAATGCTAACGTTCGTTTTTTGGCTGCTGCCTCACGTTATTATAAACAGCCTTGCATAATTTGCTGTCACTATAAGTAACTGTGCCTAGTTGAGATGTTTAATTGGCGAATTGTTGATGGTTCAATGTGGCAATTAGGTATTTTTATTGAAAGATGCTGTCATTGCAGTAGTTCATTCACACAAATAAGTATTTGGGTTTTTTTTTACCTATAAGCCCCCTCCAAACTTCCACATTGTACCTAATGAAACTTCATCAGGGCCGGATTGGGACTCATTTTTTTCAGCCCTGGAGTTTCGTGCCTCAGACCGGCCCACTTTATGTCACAACCTATTTTCTTTCAAATTAGTGATGCACCAATACCAGTATCATGTTTCAGGCCGGTACTGTTCTAGTTAACTCATATCTGTAATCTTTTAAAGTAAACTGATATCATGAACTGATACTTAAAACTGCAATAACTTCACAGAAAATTTTTGGTTTTTTGCTTGAGATTTTAGCTTTGTATTATTTATTTCTTTTTTGGTATTTTATTAATATTTTATTTTTATCTAACTCATCATTATCTGTAATAAAAAGCAGAGATGCAAATAAAACCTGTCTTCCAATTCCACTGTTCTGTAAAGCCTTGTAATTCAGAATATTTAAAAAAATCCAGTTCAGTATAAATAAAGGTAAATACCTTCACACGGTGGATTTATTTCAGGATGCGTTCATATCTACATTTCCATATTAAAACGCACTAAAGCTTTAGAGAATATTATTTTTATTGTAGCAGATGCAGCAGATGATTTTAGGGAAACTGAAGTATAAAAGGGAGAGCAGTCTACTCAAGGACTGATTACCGAGGCAACAGCTCAACATATAGATTCTGATATTGTTAATGAATGTGTTGTAAATTATAAAAATAATTCAATGATAAAACATGCAGGCTTAATTTATATTTATTTCATTATATTCTGTTTAAAATATGGACTTTGTGTATGTATTGTCTCACTTTTAAAGAAAAAATGTAACAGGTGACTTGGGCATAGAAAGTGGTTTTATTGGAACTAATAGATGGTTGTTAACGCACACTGTTTGTGTACTGAAAAGAGAAATGCCCTCACCACTACAGACTCTTTCCTCTGCTTAAAACACAAAGTAACATTTAAATCTGATCATAATTCTCAGCACAAATCTCCCAATTTTACAAAGCATTTGAATATTTGATGTTAGTTTTATTATTGTAGTGCTTAACCAGCTAGCATTGCAGGGCACCTTTCAAAGCAGGACTACACCATGCTTTTTATCATATTTTTACCAATGTTATTTGCGGTCGCATCATATTATTAAATGTTATGTTAGTTGTAACAACGTCACACAATTCATTGACTTGATAAACTAAATGGATTAGTGGTTTGCAGGGAAAGCTTAACGGGTTCACTTACTATAGGGGGATCACACTTCTGAGCCTCCCTGGTAAGGTCTATTCAGGGGTTCTGGAGAGGAGGGCCTGACGGAAAGTCGAACCTCGGATCAAAGAGGAACAATGCGGTTTTCGTTCTGGCCGTGGAACACTGGACCAGCTCTATAGCCTCAGCAGGGTCCTGGAGGGTGCATGGGAGTTCGCCCAACATGTGTTTTGTGGACTTGGAGAAGGCGTTTGACCGAGTCCCTGGGGGAGTCCTGTGGGGGGTACTCTGGGAGTATGGGGTACCAGGCCCTTTGATAAGGGCTGTTAGGTCCCTGTATGACCGGTGTCAGAGTTTGGTTCACATTGCTGGCAGTAAGTCAGACTCGTTTCCAGTGAGAGTTGGACTCCGCCAAGGTTGCCCTTTTTCACCGATCCTGTTCATAACATTTATGGACAGGATTTCTAGGCGTAGCCAAGGTGTTGAGGGGGTACGTTTTGGTGACCTCAGGATCGGGTCGATGCTTTTCGCCGATGATGTGGTCCTGTTGGCTTCATCTGAACGTGATCTACAGCTTTCGCTGGAGCGGTTCGCAGCCAAGTGTGAAGCGGCTGGGATGAGGATCAGCACCTCCAAATCCGAGACCATGGCCTTGAGCCGGAAAAGGGTAGGGTGCCTTCTTTGGGTCGGGCATGGGGTCCTTCCTCAAGTGTAGGAGTTCAAGTATCTGTGGGTCTTGTTCACGAATGAGGGAAAAATGGAGCGGGAGATCGATAAGTGGATTGGTAAGCCGTCTGCAGTTATTCGGGCGCTGTACTGGTCTGTCGTGGTAAAGAGAGAGCTGACCCAAAAGGCAAAGCTCTCGATATACCGGTCGATCTACGTTCCTACCCTCATCTATGATCACGAACGTTGGGTGGTGACCGAAAGAACAAGATTGCGGATACAGGCGGCTGAAATGAGTTTCCTCCGTAGGGTGGGTGGGCTCTCCCTTACAGATAGCTCTGTCATCCGGAGGGGGCTCAGAGTAGAGTCGCTGCTCCTCCACATCGAGAGGAGCCATTTGAGGTGGCTCGGGCATCTGGTCAGGATGCATCCTGGACGCCTCCCTGGTGAGGTGTTCCGGGCACGTCCCACCGGAAGGAGGCCTAGGGGAAGACCCAGGACTCGCTGGAGGGACTAGGTCTCCCGGCTTGCCTGGGAACGCCTTGGGATTCCTCGTGAGGAGCTGGCCCACGTGGCTGGGGAGAGGGAAGTCTGGGTCTCTCTGCTTAGGCCACTGCCCCTGCGACCCTACCTCGGATAAGCGGAAGAACATGGATGGATGGATGGGTTTAACGTGTTGTCTTACCGGTTTCATTGTTAGCTGTCATAAACCACAAGCCTGTTTTGGTACTCATTTAAGCACATGAGCAAAAATGGGCTTCTGTTTCAGCCTTCCTCTATGTAATCATAGTCCTCTCCGCGCCACCCTTGCTGTTTCACTTTTCAAACACCGCTGACCGAGCGCTCTGATGTTTAACATCAAGGTGTGCCGAGAAAAAAAAGGGCTGCCACCTGGCAGCAGTGAAGCGACCCAGTATGAAGAGCCGTTTTGGTAAAAACTCTGTACCGTTGATATCCACTGTTTTGGATGCCAAATAGTATGAAACTACTTAAGCATTTTCCCCTACAAGTTTGAAATTTTGCCAAACTAATTCAGAAATACTGTTTCTATCACAACTTTTTTTTTCCTAGATACACATTTGACACAATAGTACAATTCTGCTTGCCATTGCAGTACCCCTTGCGGCCCAAATATCACACAGGCCAACCGGGAAATGTCCCAGTGCTCCCGATTGGCCAATCCAGGCATGAACTTCATGAAATTGTATGACAGCTGGAGCACCCCCAAAAATATTGATAGCACCCCCAAAATATTGTAAGGAGCTATTAACTAACATTAACTTAATGTTCATTTCAACATGCTGGAAAAATTTGAAAATACAGACAATGCTGATGTGTGGTTAAAACGATACATTTTAAAAACTATGCCATCCCCCTATTTCCTTGAAAGTGGTTTGATCCATCACATCCATCCATCCCCCACCCCTGTGTAAGCGCCTCGCGTTGCTAGGGGAAACAGCACCTGCAGTAGATTTACCGAAGAAGTTGAAGAAGCACAATTTTGCCATTGCAGGTGAGACCCATAGTCGAACACCCATATGTGTTTGTTCCGATTACTCTGTTGTTGTATTTCCCTACACTTCTTTTGGTTTATGTGTTATAGATGGAAAGGTAATAATGGTAAATCGAAGCAAGTTTCTACTGTTAGCATGTTAGCAGTTAACATAGTTTTATCTGTAGTCTGACGTCAGTGTAATTGGTTATTGGTTTTTGTTTTTATTTGTGTCCTTTATCACTAATTTCCAATTCCTTGTCTTCACTAGCTGTAACATTTAGCTGTGTTTTAATTTAAATGAATCCCGCTGTTTAGCACTGTTGTCATGGTAACTAACTGCCGTTAATTCCTGAAAAAAGTGGAGCGGTCAGGCAGAACAGTAGACCGTGTTAGAGTGACATGTATTGTTCTTGTCATTGCAGACAGAAAGACAAAAAAGAAAAAGAAAAGAAAAAAACCCTTCATGCACCACCGGACTGTTGCTTTCGCTTCTGCCATTCAGTGAGCAACACTCGCTCACCTTTACGGTGAAGAAGCACTCCAGTCCAACCCAAGGTAATAACTGCGGGTCGGCGGCCGTAAAACATGCCAATTATTCCACTTTGGTGTTCTCGTTTATGTTGTTTCTGATCTGGCCTGACAAATAAAATAATAAATTACTAAAATAAAAAAACAAAAATAAAAGAAGGTTTGTTTAGTAGTCTTGCTAGCTTTTCTCTTCTGTTGTGACCATAGACTGTATTGTTGTGACGCGCTGCGTCTACAGTTAAATAGTTTCCTTGTACATTAACTTTTCGAACTGTGTCTGCAGTCTTCCTCAGGAGCGTCATCTGACAATCCTTACACAGACTGATAAATGACATAACACATGCTCCTGTAGCTCCAAGCTCCACTGGTTGGCTTTTTTTAACCAATTCTGTATCATTTGTAACTGTACTTATATGTGTTGTTAAATTTTTATTTTATTAAACATGTTTAAAACTCAAATACCGGAATTTAGTCTCTCTGTCCCAAAAGGAAATAGTGTCATTTACTCCTACACACACATACACACACAACATAGTGTTGTTTTTCATTTTCCTGTTTCCTGACCGGTCTTCAGTGCTTTAAAATGGTTGATTGGTGTCATGATATGACAGCTGTTCTGGTGTGATGGTTCACTTTTGGAGAAAGTATTTGAAATTTAGGTTCAGAGTTTAAAGTTGTGAAAG
Organism: Apricaphanius iberus; assembly: GCA_028564705.1. Classification (NCBI taxonomy): domain Eukaryota; kingdom Metazoa; phylum Chordata; class Actinopteri; order Cyprinodontiformes; family Aphaniidae; genus Apricaphanius; species Apricaphanius iberus. The sequence goes on from JAPXFQ010000525.1 coordinate 75,527, forward strand.
AATGAGGGAACACGTCATAGAGAGAGAGAGTGTGTCTGTGTTGTGTTTTAGCTATTGTTTAAGTTTAAGTTTATATTTATTTTTATAGCAAATTTAGTCAAACTTGTAAGAATTGATAGTTCACTCACAGAATTCCCCCTCTTTTGTGTACTCCACTATTACATCTGTTAATGACTAAAAATGCACCAGAAATATAGGAAATCACATCCAAGTATTCCAAAAAGTCTTTAGGGAAAACCCCCAGACCCCTATCTAAAATTCTCCGCTGTTCTTTTCTGATTGGGGCCCTTTCGCCAATGTCTACAAAAGGGCCTGGGTGCTCAGCACCCCTAAACCTCTGATCCTAGAATCGCCCCTGCATTCTAATGTACTTGTATTAGCATGGGTTAAAGTTAATTTATACCATGAACCGATACTTAAAACGTGGAAACATTCTAATAAATTCACAGAAAATGAAGAGGAGGGGTATGTCCCTAATTAAACAAACAACACTGGGACTCCTCTACTGTAATTAAATTACATTTGCATGTCAGATGTTGAACTTTTACCAGTAAAGCAAGTTTTGGTTTTCATTACAGTAGTGTACATTCACCGGAAAAAGATGCTGCATCGGCTTCCAACACTGTCTGTGAAGTAGTGCATAAACTGCAATAACCTTCACCTTAAGACAGAATAACAAAAATTATATTTTAAAAAAATCTGTTTAATGTTAATGTCTTATATATATTTATTCATCCATCCATCCATCATCTTCTGCTTATCTGGGGTCGGGTCGCGGGGGCAGTAGCCTAAGCAGAGAGGCCCAGACTTCCCTCTCCCCAGCTACTTGTGCCAGCTCCTCGGGAGGAATCCCGAGGCGTTCCCAGGGCAGCTGGGAGAAATAATCCCTCCAGCGGGTCCTGGGTCTTCCCCTGAGTCTCCTCCCGGTGGCACGTGCCCAGAACACCTCACCAGGGAGGCGTCCAGGAAGCATCCTGACCAGATGCCCGAACCACCTCAAGTGGCTCCTCTCGATGTAGAGGAGCAGCGGCTCTATTCTGAGCCCTCTCCGGATGGCCGAGCTTCTCACCCTATCTCTAAGGGAGAGCCCAGCCACCCTACGTAGGAAACTCATTTCAGCCGCCTGTATCTCGTTCTTTCGGTCACCACCCAGCGTTCGTGACCATAGATGAGGGTAGGAACGTAGATCGACCGGTAAATTGAGAGCTTTGCCTTTCGGCTCAGCTCTCTCTTCACCACGACAGACCGGTACAGTGCCCGCATAACTGCAGACGCCTTACCAATCCGTCCATCGATCTCCCGCTCCATTTTTCCCTCATTCGTGAACAAGACCCCCAGATACCTAAACTCCCCCACTTGAGGAAGGACCTCATCCCCGACCCGGAGAAGGCACTCTACCCTTTTCCGGCTCAAGACCTTGGTCTCGGATTTGGAGGTGCTGATCCTCATCCCAGCCGCTTCACACTCGACTGCGAACCGCTCCAACGAGAGCTGTAGATCACGTTCAGATGAAGCCAACAAGACCACATCATCTGCGAAAAGCAGAGACCCAATCCTGAGGTCACCAAAACGGATCCCCTCCATGCCTTGGCTGCGCCTACAAATCCTGTCCATAAACGTTATGAACAGGATTACCCTGCCGAGGGTGTAGAGCTGGTCCAGTGTTCCACGGCCAGGACGAAAACCACATTGTTCCTCCTGAATCCGAGGTTCGACTATCCGTCGGACCCTCCTCTCCAGAACCCCCGAATAGACCTTACCAGGGAGGCTCAGAAGTGTGAACCCCGTATAGTTGGAACACACTCTGTGGTCCCCCTTTTTAAAGAGGGGGACCACAGTCCTCTGCCTCCTTCCTTACGGTGTGCGTACAGTCTCAGGGTGCTGGATTGGGGATGGAACCCACCATGCATGGTGAGGAGCTTTTGTGTCTTAATATCTGTGGTCTGTATCTCATCCTTTGGCCATCTTATTATTCCCGCAGGGTACCTGATCACTGGCAGGATGTAGCTGTTTATTGCCTTGGACTTGTTCTTTCCACTGAGCTGGCTTCTGAGGACTTGCCTCACTCGTTGTATGTATTTGGCTGTTGCTGCTTCCCTTGTTGCCTGTTCAAGGTTGCCATTGGCCTGCAGTACTCCCAGGTAATTGTCACTGTCCTCAATGTCTGCTATTGTTCCTCTGGGAGTGAGACCCCATCAGTGTGGACTACCTTGCCTCACTTTGCGACCATCCTACTACATTTGTCAAGCAATCCCAATGTCATTGCTGTAGATCCTGGTGGTGTGGATAAGGAAATCAATGTCCCATTCGCTCTTAGCATACAGCTTGATGTCATCCATGTAGAGGAGGTGGCTGATCAAAGCTCCATTCTTGAGCCGGTATCCATAGCCAGTCTTGTTGATTATTTGGCTTAGGGTGTTCAGACTTATGCAGACCAGCAGTGGGGACAGAGCATCACCTTGGTATATGCCACATTTGATGGACACTTGTGCAAGTGGCTTGCCATTGGCCTCAAGGTTATTCTCCACAACCTATGATTTTTTATTGATGGTGCAAAGTTAAGACATTTCAGAGACGGTTAAAATATGCACAAGAAAAACTAGTAAAAAACGTTTGATATTGATAGTTCACACTGTGCATGAAACACCTACTTATTTTCATCGCTCCTCCCAAGATGTTGTGTCTTGTGACAGAAACACCCACATTCCATATCCATTGATGGAAAAAGTGCTAAATAAATTGCGTGCATCTTGCTGCAGGTGTAACTGGTGCAAATGGTCTCTGTGGCCTGTTCGTAAATCAGCTGCAGCCTGTTTTTGCAGCGCTGGGCAGTTTGCGCCAGTTTTAGCAAGCACAAACCTTTTATAAATAAGGCCCTAAGACTACGTGGGAGGAACTGTGGAGGATAACACTGGATTACTTTATACTATATGCCATATGGAATAAGAGGATATAGAAGAGTTCAAGCATGGCCCAGCTCTGGGGGCACTGAATGCCTGGTCATTCTGGCCAATCTACTTATTAAATATCAAAAACGCCTAATGCACTGAAGCCTCATCTTGTTAGAGGAAGAAAACATTTTTCTTAAATGTCATATGTCAGCCACTTCAACAGTGTTCGGAGCTTAATGTATCAGAATATTCTACATAATCTATCTGCTATAACACTACTTGCACACAAAAAATTTGAAATTCAAATGTGACTTATGTAAATGTATTAATGTTAAATGATGTTTAAGCATTTAGTACATGAACACGTTTTAAATAAATGCACCTCAAAGTAAATGTTGGATTTTTATCATTGAATATTTAAAAAGCCAACAAAACATGATTTCTTCCATAATGTTTACCTAAGTCAAGACAACACAGTTGAAATACGAATTTTTATTAGTGGAACATAAAAGCATGTCTTTATTTTCATAGAAGCTGCAGTACAGCTGTAATCTTTTGATGTGTCAAAACAAATGAAACTGTCAAAGCAGGAAACAGAAACTGTAAAGAACAATTTTATTCGTACTCAGTACAAAGCAAAGCTTTCAGCTGTGTCTTTGTTGTTACAATATTTTAATGTAACCTCTGTTGATTTGGGTTATAAGTTGGCGGCAGGGTGCCAGAGATGGTATGATTGTATATTATTCCACTCATGTGTGAACTGACACATAGTTATTTGGTAACATTGAATGATTGCTGCCCAATTTAATTGTGTGGCAACCACACTGTATTATTCATGACCTGGCACTTTTAACGTAGTAATTACAAGCTGCTGGCTCTCAATGAGACTCCAGGGGTTGTGTCAAAAACAGCTCTCTCAGTAAATTCACTTACACAAGTGCAGGATGACTAATTTTTAAGCCAGTTTCGTCTTATTTGTTTTCACATACATGAGCTCTTTTTGGTCAATAATCATACAAAAAGATGTAGAACCTATCGTTGTATGTGCACTACTTTTATCTTTAATATTTTTGATTCTAAAAAGTTATTTTATCTGAATACCTCACTGTATTTACAGATTTTACTAACTAAATAACTCATTTTGATAAGCTAAGATTCTTTAACACTAAGAAATAAATGTTTATCTGGGTTTCCCACTTGAGCTCTGCTTAACCTTAATAACTCTACAATACTTTTTTTTCTTCTGTAAAATTTGTGTGGGTTTCTGTTCTGTGTCCTGTTCTGTTTGTATGTGTTTTGTTCCTGCTGTTACGACCACATTTCCCCTTGTTGGACAAATTAAGGATTATTCTATTCTATTTAAGAATTGTAGGTGGGTATTTCTTTAAGTCTTCTCACTATCTCGCTTTAATCACTCCAATCACTTGGTTTAATTATCTTATATGCAAATAAATAAATCATCTTTAAAAAAATCAGTCTGGAAAAGCATGGGGCTTTTAAGTGTAACATCAAAGCTTTTAAAGGCTTTCCCCCCTTTTTTTACAGTTCAGTTTATTGCAACTCATTGCATATGTATGCTGCTGATTTAGAGCACACTTCATCTCCAGGTCCAGCTTAAGCCGGTCTGTGTTTCTCTAAAGATTTTACACTGATTTATCTCTTTTGTTGTGTAAGAATACAACATTAAATGGGCCTTTTACTAAATTAATTAGGTCTTTTGTCCTGGAGCATCTGTCTAACTGAGCAGACAGACCATGAACTTCTGCTGTCTGTTATCCTCTGTTTTAAAAGAGAAGGCTGGTAAACTTAAGTGGACCTCGTTTGTCCGTGTTAAGACAGGAAATACTAAAGAGAAAGAACGATACATAAACTTCAGTGAGTCTACTGGTTGTTTTTTTGCAGCTTGCTAGCGTATTTAGTCAGTTTTGCTTTACACTCTGAATGGAACACTTCATATCATTTAAATTATATGTATCTGCAACTAAATACTATTGTATCATCCATCCATCCATCTTCTTAACCGCTTATCCAATTCAGGGTCACGGGGCAGCTGGAGCCTATCCCAGCAATTATCAGGCGTTAGGCAGGGTACACTCTGAACAGGACGCCAGTCTGTTGCAGGGCCAACACAGAGAGACAGACAACCATTCACACTCACATTCATTCCTAGGGACAATTTAGAGTGATCAATTCACCTATCATGCATGTTTTTGGACTGTGGGAGGAAGCCGGAGTACCCGGAGAGAACCCACGCATACACGGGGAGAACATGCAAACTCCATGCAGAAAGACCCTGGGCCGGGATACGAACCCACGACCTTCTTGCTGCAAGGAAACAGTGCTAACCACTGCGCCACCGTGCAGCCCTACTATTGTATCATTCAAATAAAATGAGCGTTTATTTGAATAGTCCTAAATCACAACTTTGTGAAAAGATGTTCAGTATTTTTTTATTTTAAGAAGTACTTGTTGCATACAGAGACAGATATTTATTAATATTTCAATGAATACTTTCTGTCACAACCGGCCCTTTAATGAAATGTATGACTTTGATATGGCCCTAAATGGAAATGAGTTTGACACCCTTGCTCTAGAGTAACAAAGCCTCATCATCCTTTTCATGTTCAGTGTTGTTGAAGGGTTTGAGTTTCCTCTTACCTAGTGTTTTCTCTTCCACCACATTTTCTCACCCAGTCCTGTTTTACTTTCAGGTGTTATTACTTGTTTTTGGGTCATTCCTTATTAACTTACTTAGGTCTTACTCCTGCATAGTCTTTACTCTCTATGTTAGGTTCTGTAATCACTTCTACTTTTATTAGTTAATCTCTTCATCGCATCTGATTGTTGTGATTTATTTTTCATTAGGTTTATTCTTCTCTTATTTAAGTTATTTTCTAAATTTGACTTATTATTCTTTCTGTTCCCTTTCCTTCCTCTCCTTTGTGTTAGATGTATTAGTCTTTTTACTCTTAGTTTCTTAGGCTTCTCTACTCTTGTTCTCTTTTATACTTACTTACCCCAGAGTTAGTTTTTACTTCATTCATTTAAGATTATTTTTATATCAAGTCATCTCTTCCGTTTACAGCTTTGTGTTTCTTCAGCTTCCTCCCTGCTCAGGTCATTTCCAACTCGAATCTCCCTCCTCTCTCTCCCCCTGACCTCCATCTGCTCTCCATTAATTACTCCCCTGGTTTCTCTCTGCCCCTCCCACTTATCCTCAGTATATTTAAACTCTCCAGTTTCCTTTATTTTGTACTCGACCTTCTGTCAGTATCACCCCTCTTCTGATCCCAGCATTTGTTCCATGTCCTCCAGTTGTCAGGTTATGCAGGTTAGACTCAGGCGCAGACAGGTAGGTTTTAAGTGAAAGCATATTTTAATAAATGTTGAGGCAAGAGCACTTACAAAAACAGAGTAGAAAAAGGCAGGACGACTGGAGACTAACATGGGGAAGCGACGAGAAGAACTGGCAGCAAAATGCTGAGATGGAGGGGTATTTAAATGGCAGGGCAAAAATAGGAGGACTAAATGGGACACAGCTGATGACAATTAGACAAGCGAGAACACAGGGACTGGCTGAGACGAGAAAGAAAACAAAAACAGGGTGGAAGGTGTCGTATGGCAGAGGTGTAGAGAACTCAACACAGAGGCATGAAATCGGCAATCCTTTATTACGATCCAAGGTCGGTTAACTAAAATTCCATCAAACCTGAGGGTTCTAAATCCAAAGCTGAATCAAGTCATAAATAAAGGCAAGGTCCAAATAACACTAGATAAAAAGTTAGTATTAATGCTAGAACGCTTGGTACAAGGGACGAAGACGAACTGGCAAAGGGAATCTGTACAGGGTGAGCTATAAATGGTCTAACAAGGAAACATAATAAAACAGGAAGTTCAAAAACTACACAAAACCAGATATACACCTGTACAATACTTAACCATCTGGACCACACGTGACTGAAGAAGTGATGCAGAAAGAGACAAAGTCACGTCATAACAGAACCCCCCTCTCAAGGTACGCCACCTGGCACACAGACCGGGAACTTTAGGCCAGGGCGGGAGGAGGGGGATCTGGACAAGAAACAAAAAAAGACCCAAAAAAAGTCCAAGGAGGAGTCCAAAGACATGGGAACAGGTGAGTCGAGGCCAGCGATGACGGAACTTGAGATGTGAGGACCAGCATATCAGCAGCTTGAAGAGCTTGTGACTTTGAAGCAGTGGCGTTTTCTAGCGGAGGCCAAGGGAAGCCAGACTTCCTCACTTTTTACAGAATATAACTGTCATTTAATAAACACTTTTTTAACAGTTTATGTAACCCTTCTGTTGTCCCCTCCTGGTCTCTCTTCATTCATTTTTGAGCGTTTTATGATGTGTGAAACAGCGCCCCCTATAAATGTTATGTGGTAAATGAACATTGAAAACATGGTACTGAACTCTGTTGTCTGTGAGGAGGCCAAGCTGAGTTGGCTTCCCTTGATAAAAAATAAAAAAATAAAGAAGAATTAAACAATAAGGTTAGGCTTTTGCCACGACACTGATCCCCTTCGATTGGTCAGGAGAGTGTGAACGGAAGCCATGAGTTTGTTGGCATCAGGCCAATCACATCACAGTATGTCAATGTCAATCAATGAAATAGCGGAAGATTTGTGGATTTGTGTTGATATCTTGGCAAGCTAGTTAAAATATTAAGCGTAATTATGGAAGGTGGAGATTTGGAATATTTAGTAAAAAATACTTTAACTAAACTACCTCTACAGCAGCAACTCCGAATTAAATCAGATTGGCAAACCAATGCCAAAACTAGCACTCCGTACTGAGAGAAAGAAAGGGTTTTGGATTTTCAATGAGGAGAATTACGTCCGTACCGAGTGGCTAGCTGGTAGGGCCAATCTTCAGCGGCTGTTTTGCTGACCTTGTTTCCTTTTTGACAAAGATTTCTGCTCCCTGAACAATCCCTGGCTTACTAAAGACAGGAGAATGGCCTTCCTCTTCAAATAGGGTGAGCAAAACGCTTTTTCCCTTGGGCACAGCTTAAGCTTCACTGAACTGCCCATATCGCAACGTGTCATTTTTTATGTGATTATAGTTCTTGCTGTGTCTTGCGTGCTTTGATAAAGCAGCATGTGAGTCCACTGAAGTTGTTATTTACTGTTGTTTATGAGGAGAAAATGAGCAGCACGGACAGCGACTGTCTGAATGCACGTCATGTGTGCTGTTCATAGCCACTGATACTGGGTTGTTGTGTTGATGTATAATGTTCATTTACATGTATTATTATTAGTATTATTATTATATAAACAATAAGGAGCAGTGAACAGCATTTGTGTATCTCACACAGAGCGCAAGTCCTAGTAAAATGAAGCTGGGTGCTCTTATAGTTAATCTGACTACATGAAATAGCAACATATACATTTTACTGTACTATTTTCTGCCCCCACCCCGTAAAACATACAGCTTAGAGGTTGCGTCTCACTTGGCTTCCTCAAAAACGTTCCCCACGCCACGCCACTGCTTTGAAGGCTGGCGGAGCAGAACCTTGTTTTGGTGTTGTATTATTTTAATGAAATGATGGTTAAGTTGAGTCTGGTGGTGTGATGGCCAGTAGTTAAGTTGAGCCTTGTGACATGGAGGCCAGCTATGGCGAACCTTGTGCTCAGGAAGAGGCTGCTGAGGGAGCTGAACCTTGTGACTCATGAAGCGACAGACATTGACCTTGAGAATTGGTGGTTGACGGAGCTGGGGTTTTAGGAGAGGCATAGGCTGGCTGAGGTGAATCTTAATGTTAGGAGGTTGGAGTTGAGATTGGCTGGACTGATGCTGAGCTTGAAGCCGTGAGGAGAGCTGAACCCTGTTGCTTGTGGAGCGGCAGAGCTGAACCTTGTGATGAGGCCGACTAGAGTGGAGAAACCCTGGAAACCGGCAGAGCTGAAGCCTGAGCTGAGGCTAGGTGGTCTGATGCTTGAAAACGACAGAGCTGGGACTTGGGGTGCGATGATGGTCGGTGAAATTTGGGACTATGCTGAAGTGGAGGCGGGAAGACCTTAAACCTGGGTCTTAAGCTTGTGGCCTCCAGAATGGCGATAAGAGGGGCCCACAACGAGGTGTGGAGGACCCTCGGGGAGGTCCTGAAAAACCCAGGTCAGGCGGTACTAAGGACCTGCATAAAGCTGTATAAAGCATCCTTCGACAAGCTAGAACAGCATATTTCAGGTCATTAATAGAGGTAAATAAAAACAATCCTAGGTTTCTTTTTAGTACAGTTGACAAACTTACACAGTCATTGCTCTGTTGAGCCAACTATTCCCCCTTCACTCAGTAGTGATGACGTTATGGGATTCTTCTGAAGTAAAATACATTTTATTAAAAATAAAATCATTGAGCTCCTCCAAACATAACTAACTCTCTTTCAGTAAATGAGGCAGCATCAGAGAGAACTGTAGAACCATGGTTATGTCTGTACTGTTTTAATTCTGTAAAACTTTCAGAATTGTAAAAAATATTATCTTAATCTAAAACTTCAGATGATATATTGAACCCAATCCCAACCAAATTATTTAAGGAAGCCTTCCCTCTGGTTACTGGCCCTATATTAGAAATGATGAATTAATCCTTAATAAATGGATATGTGCCACAGGAACTTAAAGCTGCATTCCGGAGAATTTATTTATGTATTAAAGTTTTATGTATCCTTAAAATTATGTGGGGTTCAGTACTATGATAAAAGGCTAGTGCTCCACAACACTTGTTATTTTTCTTAAGTCCCTCCTTCCTCCCATAGACCCCTATGCAATTCAGACTGCGCGGCAAATTTTTTTATCTAATAGAATTCAAGTGTCTACTGTGTCACCTGTCAATCAACGTCCATGCGCATCGCACAAATCTGTGGAGATGAGGCCGCACAGACAGGCCGCTCCATGTCTTCCTGTTTACAGTCACTGTAATGTCAGAGAGCGGTCATTGTGAAGCCACAGTAACCTTCTGCTAAATAGTTAGCCATTCCAGGGCTACATCAACATCAGAAAAAAACAAAACAACAAAGGGAAATACAGCGACTAACTCTGTGACAAAGACCCAAGTACGGTGTTACGTCGATATGTCCCCCCCCCTCGATTTACATCAGAGATGCTTTTCAACATGGAGATAGGCTACCATCGAATCTTAAAAGGCTTCAAACCGATGCAAGAAACATTTCTGCTGAACAGAAAAGACAGTCATAGATTCTGTAAAGCAAATCAATATAATATTTCATTGATAAGGTACACAATGACATGCTGTGAAATCACAGGTGATGTGCGTGTCCAATTATATGGGGGGGTGCTGTGTTCTACTTTCCTGGTTCTAGTGAAAACACGGGCAGCAGAGTTCTGGATCAGCTGCTGCTGTCTGATTGATTTTTTTAGGTAGACCTGTGAAGATAGGCACCTCAAAAATGGTGGAACCTAATATATGCTTAAACTGCTTTAATGCAGCCGAACTTTGTGATGTACTAAAATTATTAGCTTCATCTAAACCTTCAACTTGCGTTTTAGACCCAATCCCAACTAAACTCTTAAAATAAGTTTTCCCTCTGATCGCTGCTCCAATTTTAAATATAATGAATCTATCCTTAGTCAATGGATATGTACCACAGGAGTTTAAGATTGCTGTAATTAAACCTCTACTTAAGAAACCCTCTCTTGATCAAAACGACTTAATTAACTATAGACCGATATCTAATCTTCCCTTCTTATCTAAAATTCTTGAGAAAATAGTTGCACACCAGATATGTGAGCATTTAAACAATAATGAGCTGTTTGAGAAGTTTCAGTCAGGCTTTAGAGCTCATCACAGCACTGAAACAGCTCTGGTGAAGGTTACTAATGATATTCTCATAGCCTCAGACAATGGACTGGTGACCATTCTGGTCCTGTTAGATCTCAGTGCTGCCTTTGACACTGTTGACCACAATATTCTCATAGAAAGGCTTCAAAGTGTCGGTATAATAGGAACAGCACTAGGTTGGTTTAAATCTTATTTGTCTAACAGATTTCAGTTTGTTCAGGTAAACAATAGATCTTCCTCAACCTCAATAGTTACTTGCGGAGTACCACAGGGTTCAGTGCTTGGGCCGATTCTCTTTACTATATATATGCTTCCTATTGGTAAAATAATTAGGCAGCATGGGATAAAATTCCATAGTTACGCAGATGATACACAGCTATATCTATCCATAAATCCTGATGAATCCAATCAGTTAGGTAGACTACAGGCATGTCTGGAAGACATAAAAACTTGGATGACTCTAAACTTCTTGCTTCTAAATTCTGATAAAACAGAAGTTGTCGTCTTTGGACCAGAAGCTCTGAAAAAGAAACTACTTAGTCAGCCCCTTCACCTGGACGGCATTAAATTAGCCTCCAGTAATAAAGCAAAAAACCTCGGTGTCATTTTTGACCAAGATATGTCATTTAGAACTTACATTAAAGAAGTCTGTAGGATTTCCTTTTTTCACCTTAGGAATATTGCAAAAATTAGAACCATCCTGTCCAGGAATGATGCTGAAAAACTAGTCCATGCCTTTGTTACTTCAAGGCTGGATTACTGTAACTGTCTATTATCAGGTAGTCCACAGAATACAATTAAAAGTCTTCAGTTAGTTCAAAATGCTGCTGCTAGGATTCTGATGAATATTAAAAGAAGAGATCACATTTCCCCTGTTTTAGCTTCTCTTCACTGGCTCCCAGTAAAATCTAGAATAGAATTCAAGATCCTCCTTCTGACATATAAAGCCCTTAATAATCTAGCTCCATCATACATAAGAGACCTGATTGTTCCATATGTTCCCAACAGAGACCTTCGCTCTCAGACTGCAGGTTTACTGGTAGTTCCTAGGATTTCTAAAAGTAGAATGGGTGGCAGATCTTTCAGCTATCAGGCTCCCCTCCTATGGAACCGGCTCCCAGGGTTGGTTCGTGAAGCAGACAATTTGTCTATCTTTAAAACTAGGCTAAAAACTTTCCTCTTTGACAAAGCTTACAGTTAGAGATATGTTTATAGGTAGTTAGAGTCAGGTCAGACAGGTAGATAGGAAGAGACAGGTTAATGTTAGTAGTCAGGCAGAGTGTCAAAAGTTAGGAAGAGATAGGAAGAGGTAGAGTAGCTAGGTAGAGATAGATTAATGTAAGCCAGGTAAAGATCCGGAGCCGGTCGCGGCTTACCGCCGCGGAAGAAATGTGCCCCACAGGGGCCAGCCAGCGCCGGAGAGAGGTCCCTCAAGGGGATCCTCCCGCACAGTGCGGCCGCCCATTACCTGCCGGGTTGAATCCCCCGGGCAGACTGTGCGGACCCCACCCGTTTATCTCTTAAACGTTTCTCGCCCTCTTCAACTCTGTCCTCTCAGTTCTGTCTATTTTTCCTTAAGATAGTTGTCGACTATCGGTCTCGTGCCGGTATTTAGCCTTAGATGGAGTTTACCACCCACTTTGGGCTGCATTCTCAAACAACCCGACTCCGAGAAGACCCCAGCATGACGGGGGCCGTTACCGGCCCTACACCGTCCACGGGTCAGGAGGACTCAGACAGAGTGTTGGTAGCCAGGTCTCCTAGTAGCTAGGAGACAGGTTAATGTTAGTAGCTATGCTGCTTTAGGCTAGGCTGTTGGAGGACATTATTAGGGTCTGTTCCTACTTTCTCTCCTACTTCTCCCCAACTGCATGATGTGCTGTCAATTCAAGCACTAACCTGTTTTCTATTATAGTAGGTGCTCCGGATTAGCCCTGCTTGACGACCCTGACTAAGATGGCATTGCAGTGACGGAAAATTCTCCACGTCCTGCAACAAACTTGTGCATCAGTTCTATTGCTCTTTCTGTGTCTCTGTTATGTATTCTCCAAGCCACAGACGGTCGCGGCAGATAACCGCTTGTGCTGAGCCTGGTTCTGCCGGAGGTTTCTTCCTGTTAAAAGGGAGTTTTTCCTTCCCACTGTCGCTGCATGCTTGCTCAGTATGAGGGATTGCTGAGAATTCCACGACGCAATCTTCTGTGGTTCTGTAATTTCTACACTAAACATTGTATTGTAATAACTCTTTTTGTAAAGTGCCTTGAGATGACATCTGTTGTGAAATGGCGCTATATAAATAAACTGAATTGAATTGAATTGAAGATACTGTTACAGTAATCAAGGCACCTAAAGATAAATGCATGGATGAGTTTTTCTAGGTCTCCTTGTGTCATCATTCCTTTAATTCTAGAAATGTTCCTCAGGTGATAGAAAGGTGCCCTTGTTATTGCCTTTATATGACCCTGGAGGTTCAGGTCTGAGTCCATTATTACACCTAGATTACTGGCCTGGCTGGTAGTATCTAGTCTGACCTCTTTAAGATGATTACTGATATGTAGTCAATCTTTTTCGGATCCAAAGATAAGTACTTCATTTTTGTTTTTGTTCAGTTGGAGGAAATTATGGGGCATCCAGGTGTAAATTTGGCCAATGCATTTATTGAGGATTTGGACGGGTTCAACATCACCTGGTGACATTGGGATATAAAGCTGAATGTAATCAGCATAGTTGTGGTAGTTAACATTGTTGGTGGTTATAATCTGGCTTAATGGGAGCATGTAGATGCTAAATAGGAGGGGCTCTAGGATGGAGCCTTGGGGGACCCCGAATGTGATTTCTGTGTTTTGTGATGAAAATTGGCTAATCGACACAAAGAAGTTCCTGTTCTTGAGGAAGGACTTGAACCAGTCAAGTGCTGTACCAGAGAGTCCGACCTAGATCTCTAGACGTTCCAGTAATATATCATGACCAACAGTGTCAAACGCCGCACTGAGGTCTAATAGTACCAGTACTGTGGTTTTACCACAGTCGGTATTTATACAGATGTCATTGAAAACTTTGACGAGGGCAGTCTCGGTGCTGTGGTGCCTACAAAAACCAGACTGATAAATATCAAAGAGGTTGTTCATTGTTAGGGAGCTGTTTAACTGTTGGAACACAGCTTTTTCAGTAATTTTAAAGATCAATGGGAGATTAGAGAATCGTCTGGAGTTTTGCATTAACGTGCTGTCTAGGTTCTTCTATTTTAGTATTGGTTTGATAACTGCTGTTTTGAAGGCTTGGAGGACAACACTAAACTCTTTCACCTACTTAAGAAACCCTCCCTGGATCAAGTTGACTTAGCTAACTACAGACCTATATTTAACCTTCCTTTCTTATCCAAAATTCTTGAGAAAATAGTTGCTAATCAAATAAGTGAGCATCTAAAAAGCAACAACGTGTTTGAAGAATTTCAGTCAGGTTTTAGAGCTCATCATAGCACTGAAACAGCACTGTTGAAAGTTACTAATGATAGTTACTAAGTAACAAAGTTACTAATGACAGCATGGATTCAGATCATGCTCCCAGTGACCAAGCATCCTCAATGTCTTGTTGTCAACATTTATTTTCTTTAATATAGAAAGTACTCTTACAGCAATTATTTTGTTCTTTCTGTGTGTTTTCTCTGTCTTCTCAGACCCCCAGACGGACATGGAAGATAACTGCTTGTATTGTGCCAGGTTCTGGTTCTGCTGTACGTTTCTTCCTGTTAAAGGGGAGTTTTTCCTCCCCTGTTACTTCATGCTTGCTCAGAATGAGGGATTACTGACAGGACTGCTCTGGTTGGAGTCTGGATATTAGGACAGAACCTCTCATGTTGTTGACTCAACACAATCTGCTAGAATTTCTTACCTAAAAAAACTTTTAACTGATTGGAATGTTTGTATAATTGTACTGAATTGTTGTTGTTGTTGTAAAGTGCCTTGAGATGACATATATTGTGAATTGGCCTATATAAATAAACTGAATTGAATAGTTAATTTCAATAAACTACTAAAAGGTTTAAATAAATATTTTCCCTCTATTCAGTTATGGGTTAGTTAGTAGGCCTAAAAATATAAAAGGCACCTGATTCTGCTAATGTTTTATTCAGTTAAATGTTTATGAGTCTTTATATTAATGGAAGTCTGCTGAAGTGCCTGGACGTTTTTAGAAGTTGCCACAGCTTTGGGGTCACAGAACTGTAAGTTTGATTGTGATGGACACTATATAAATTATGTTTTTTGGTTTTATTTTCCACTGAATTCTAGTTCATGTTTGACATCATTAAGCATCTATCATTTAGCACAAACAGGTGAAGAGGCAAGAACACTGCCAAATAAAGTGTTCCATTCTGATTTAAGATTAAATTACCCTTACTCTCTATACTAGAGTGTCCAACATGTCCAGTTTTCACGTTGTGTCCAGGACATCTGGGGGAATTTAATTGATTGATGAAAATGTCTGGGTTTTAATTGCTTTTAAGGCTACCAATAAGCTTACTTAAATTGATTGTTGCAAACTATGCAGTACAACATCTGATGTCCTCCCCAAGCTGCTGCCTAGTGGAAGGTTCTGATCCGTTCTTAGCTGGAACAGAGAGCGGGTTATGATGTGTCCCACCACGTTGTTCTGCATCACGCTGCATATGGCTTTGCTTTTGTTTACAGGATATCAAACCAAAAGTGTATCTTTACAGACAAACAGAGCTTGCATAACTAACATTTGTATTTCTGGTGTGACAAAAGTTGCAAAGATCCATTAGGTCCACATGGACACAAAAACTAAAATAATGCTGTGCAAAGGTTTTGAAAACCTAAACAAGGAGCTCCTAGTATATACTGTATGTAACATAAAGGTTAATCTGGGTTGCCGGTTGAATGTAGTACATCAAAGGAAGCATAAAATAAATAAAACAGGAGGAAGCACTTACCGTTGAGTCCAGCTACAAGATAGCAGGGTTAGAGTGTACAAGAAGAGGCAGAGGAAACAAACAAATAAACATAAAGAGACAAACAAAGTCACAACCACTCCATCAGCAGTCTAACTAAAAAGATTCAAGCAGCAAATGAGAACAAACACAGACTTTTCTATGTTAAAACTTGAAAGAAAAAACAATGAGCTGTGGATCAGAGGATGGCAGCACAGTGAAAGGGGGAAAACATTTCAGGACAAACTGAAAAGTTCTGAACAAAACAGCTTTCAACTGGTCCAACAATAACTTGCTTACCAAATGTTGTTTATTATTTCTTATTTATCATACACATTACGGACATAAATGTTTAAAAACCAAAAACTTACAGAACTGCGATATGGGTGCATCAAGCTGAGGTGCAGTGCCCCCTCTGGAATTAAGCTTCTGGACTTGGGTTGGGGGAACAGGCTTGTGTGACTGACCAGTGGCCCTGTACATGGCCTGCACCCATAAGATGCGGTCTTGCTCATCGTCACTGGCAAATATCACAGTGTCCCCCTCTTTAACAGCATTAAAGAATGTCCGGCCACCTTCCAGACCTGCGACATGGGTAGAAGAACATAGGTTTGTGAGTTCCTTCAGAAAATCTCAGCAACATTCCTCTGACAACAAACTGCTTTATCGCTGCAAAATTTCAGTATGAAGTATGGGTGTACATTACACAAGCCTGACAAAATATAATAATTATATGTTAATTATTTATATATATATATATATATATATATATATATATATATATATATATATATATATATATATATATATATATATATATATATATATATATATATATAGTTGGTTAAGACAACAGACTGGCAAATGCCTGGGGCAGATTCTATTTCCACCTGGGGCAATTATTATCGACAGCATTTGACAAATGCAGTTGTCACAAAGCGAAGCAAGGTAGTCCACACTGAGGGGGCCTTACTCCCAGGGGAACAATAGCAGACACTGAGGACAGGTTACAGGTTACGTCTTCTCTCAAGATCCATTTTTTTATGGTCTGTCATGCACCAGATCTATGCCTTCTCCTTTAGTCGTTATGGATTAAAAAATACAGTGCTAGCTGTCTGTACCTAACCAATTTCCGGGCTTAGGTCAGATATTTTTAAAATGCTGCCTTTCATACTCTCAGTGCTTATCCAATCACATACTTTTGACATAACGCCTTCGACCTGACGTCAGTGTAGTAGACTCAAGAGGTGATTGGCTGACATTCAGACAAATTTTCCCATTTATCCCAAGGGGGATACCAATACCAACGGTGGAACTCCCCATGGGTGTTCAGTATTCACCGCGGATGCTTGGACTCCAAAGCACCCACGGAATTGGCACCTATGCCGCAATCTTGAATGGGCAACGAGGGAAGCAGGAACAGCCAAATATCTCCAACGAGTGAGGCAAGTCCTAAGAAGCCAGCTCAATGGAAAGGCAATAAACAATGATCAAATACACCATATAATGAGAATAGTAAGATGGCCAAAGGATGAGATACAGGCAACAGATGCTAAGACATGAAAGCTCCTCACCATGCATGGTGGGTTCCATCCTAAATCCAGCACCCTGAGACTGTAGATAAGCCTTAAGGAAGGAGGCCGAGGACTGATTAGATTGAGAGCCACTATCCAATATGAAACATCAAAGCTCCGTAAGTACATCAAGGACAAGGTTGCAAAACATACTCAGTTAATGCTGAGACAATGGTGAGATAAGGAAGTGCTGGAGGAGGAACCATCATGGGAGGACAAGCCCCTACAAGGGATGTACCACCGGAACCTAACTGAAGTGGCTGATCTCAACAAATCCTACCAATGGCTAGAGAAGGCTGGCCTACAGGACACCACAGAGGCACTCATCCTGGCAGCACAGGACCAGGCTCTGAGCACCAGATCGATAGAGGCCCAGATCTACAAAACCAGATAAGATCCAAGGTGTGGGCTATGCAAAGACTAATCTGACACAATCCAGCACATAACAGCAGGATGTAAAATTTTGGCAGGGACAGCACACATGGAACATCATAACCAAGTGGCTGGCATAATATACAGAAACATCTGTGCGGAGTATGGGCTGGAAACCCCAAGGTCAAAGTGGGAAACACCTCCAAAGGTGGTGAAGAATGATAGAGCAAAGATCCTCTGTGACTTCTAGATCCAGACAGACAGGATTTTAATGGTGAACCAACCGGACATTGTGGTGGTTGATAAAGAGCAGAGGAAAGCCGTTGTGGTCTTCAAGAAGAAGGAACATGAGAAACTTGAGAAACACCAAGGGCTCAGAGAGGAGCTAGAGAAGGCTTAGAAGGTGAAGGTGACAGTAGTTCCCGTGGTAATCGGAGCACTTGGTGCAGTGATCCCCAAACTGGAGGAATGGCTCCAGCAGATCCCTGGAAGAACCTCAGACATCTCAGTCCAGAAAATGTGCAAAACTTGGAACAGCAATGATAATGTGCAGCACCCTGAAGCTCCCAGGCCTCTGGTAGAGGACCTGAGCTATATATATAGCTCTCTCTATATAAATATATATTAGGGTTATCAAATGATTACATATTCCAATCTTTTTTTTTTTTTTTTTTTACGTGTCCTGTCTAGCAGTATGCTACTCAGAATTGGTGTCTGAGTACCAAGTACAAGCCCAACAGTTTTACTTTCCCAAGCAGAGTATTACAGCTTCGCTGTAGTACGCCACTTGATGTATATGTATGAAAAATCTTTATTAGTGATTACTGTGGGTTCAATTTCCTGACGTCATGGACATTAAACTGAGACAAGAAGGAAGAAAGGAAGAAGGTGAAGAAAAGAAACCGGACCAGCAGAGGTGCGAACCGACGACACAAGACAGGGAGGCAAACAAAGAACACAAGAAAACATCCCAGTCCTCCACCTCTGCCGGACGGCAGAGAAACAGTAATACAAAACAAAAACAACAAACTGTACAGAACCAAACCAATAGTTCGGATCTAGTAGAATAAACTAAGAGTTACACATTCACTACACACAAGCATTGATTAATGAACATAATACAAATGTTTCTGGTAAGCTCCTGTGAACAACTAACTAATGATGATAACCTCAGCTTAAGATATGTCCGTCCTCACCAATGTCCCTACACCTATGTGTGTGCGAGCATGCAGGTCGGAATAAGGTTTCCCCACGCAAGTGATTGATAGCTGGTGTAAGGAACCGTCAATCCGTCCTACAGGAATCGACACAGATATGGAGGAGGCAAGAGATGTATGCATCCAGGGTCCCACAGAGTACAGAGGCCACAGGCGGATCAGCGCAGGGTCGATCACCCGCCAAGAGAGGAACGGATGGAAGCCCCAGGGGAACACCCACCAGCCGCAATGCTGGGGCCCGAGAGATCGCAGTGACGAGCCCACGGGCTCCGCCGGTAACCGGCTACGCCAGGGCGGGCCCGGATCAGGAACCGGAGGCCACGGGGACCAGGGGCACCCCGCCCCCCAGCGGGGCCCCAACCAGGGACCAGCCGACAAGGGCCCCCCGCCGCCGCCGCAGGCAAGGGGGATCCGCAGCCAACCGACGGACAACACACGCCGCCGCCACCCCGGACCAATACCCACCGCCAACAACCCGGCCCGCCTCCACACACCCACACGCCAGGGAGCCACAGCAAGAGCCACAGCGGATGTACGCCCTCCCCAGGCCGCGCCCAGCCGGCACCTGGACATCCAGATCTTCCAGCTCCCGGGTCCAGATCCCGCCCCACGTAGGGCGCCAAGATCAGGGGCCCAGCCAATGCCGGACAGCCCCACCAGGTGAACAGACCAGCCAGCAGAAGTCCTGGAACCGGCAGGAGGACTGGGCGCCAGGCACGGTCCCCACCGATCCACCGGACGGCACCAACCTGTTCTACAACCCCGGCACCCCCAGAAGAGGTGCCCCAGTCAATCCAAGGAGGACGTCGGCCCGAAACAGCGGCCGCCCGACACACCGGACCACCCAGGACCCGCCCGACATGCACCAGGACCGAGCCGGGCCGCAACCGGGACCCCCGGCCCCAGGCATCGAGAGCCATCATCAACCAGCGGGCAGGAGCAACCATCACCGACGGGGAGTGACGGGGAGGGAAGAAGATGCATCAGGCCAGAGAGCAGCCAAACACCCAACCTGACAGGTAGACATAGACAGACAGAGACACTCATACGTACCCTCCCTCTCATGCGTACACATTCTTACAAATACAGGACATACGAAAAAAGGACGCTATACACTCATTCATACCCCCCATACGTACACTATACTCCATACTCCCAGGCCCAGGGACAGACGCCCCAATAGAGAACCCTGCCCCTGCACCCAGGAGACAGACCCCTTTGCCCACCAGGACGGGGACAAGCAGACCGCCAAGGCCCCCACACCGGCAAGAGCAGCCCACCAGCCCAGGACCCCGACCAGACGGCGTGATGTTCTATCCGGGCTCCGACCCCTGATGGTCCAACGAACAGGGGTGTGGAAAGACCCCCCAGCCTCTCTCCCCCAGCTCAATGTGGTGTTGTTGCGTGTTGTTCTAATGTGCACTTAAAACAGAGGGGGGGGACATGGGAATACTGCCGGGTACCCCCATCTCCCCCCCCGGGCCCTCAGTGTCTAGATGCGTTTAACCAGTGGGTGCCGGCACCACAGGCGAGGCCCCCACAACGGGCCCCTATAGGGGGCCCCCCATGAGGGGTCCCGCCCCCAGCGCCAATGCGCCACACCGCCAGGTCCCTACATGTGCGTTCCATGTAAATGTTGCAAGTGTAAGTGTCTAAGTTGCTCAATAAAATCGGGACCCAGGCCGCCACCGGGTAGCGAAGACGGAAGCTCCATCCCGCACCCCAGTGACGTGCCCACGTCCCAAGGCCTTGTGAATGGTAGAATGAAGGAGCAGGTGGACAGAGGCATGGGGATGGGGAGAAAATAACTGGGGTGACCATTGCCAACCCCAGGGAGCCAGCTCCCCTGCTGACTCCAATAGGCACCCCCGTTCGGCCGATCCACCAGGGGTGGGAGGCCCCAGCACGTCAAGTCGGGGCCCACGGCAGCGGCACCCCCGAGCCCCATGGGGGCCCCGGCAATCCACCAGCCCCCATGCCAGGGGCATACCTAAATCCTTCCCAACATTCACACTGCTAACAAAACACATGTCACTAGACACCCAGGTTGAGTTTAGCCCCCCCTCCCCCTCAACGCCCTCCCCCCTCCCGTCCCAAGCACACCCCGTTAAAAAGAGCGCCTGTGCTAGATGGTAAAAAGCCTCCCCGCCAATAAGAGACGCCCCAGGCACCGCCAGTGTCCGAGGGCCCCCGCGCCGAGGACGGAACCCGGCACACCGACGACTCGGGTACCCCGGACATGCCGCACCAGGCCAGTGAGCAGACCGAAGTCCCGGGCGGCCAATCCCCAGGCCCACATCCTCCAGCCTTGCTACTACCGCCCGATGGCCGGGTGGCAACAGATACATATTCCAATCTAATAAGGGAGCATGGTAGTGCAGCTGGTAGCACAGCTCACCTTATAGCTAGAAGGTTGTGGATTCGATTCCCGCTGGGGACGCTGTGGGTGCTGAGGGTGTGTTCCTCCATATCATCAGCACCCACACCTTGGGTGGGGTTGGCAAAAGGGCCTTTCTGTGTGGAGTTTGCGTGTTCTCCCCATGTTCCCTTGGGCCCTCCCAGGGTCGGCAGAGGGAGAGCAATGCCTAGGGCTGTACTTAGGTAGTGATAAATAATAGTGTGAAAAAAAACGTGGGTCAAAACAGAAATATATAAGCTACTCTGAGGTTTTAACTTTTAAACATGGAGTACCACAAGGCAGTTGTTTAGTCCCTCTGTAGTATACAATCTCCATACATGAATTACCATAACCATTTATCAGGCAGGTAAAACAATCAGATAAGAATGGCACTTGAAGAAGAACTTAAAATAATTCTTCATTGGATTGAAAGTCATAATCTTATCTTAAATGTTTAAAAAAACAACTAGTATTGTCATTGGTACTAAATATTGCCTAAAATCCAAACCTCAGTTAAATTTCTTTATATGGACACCGCTGTGAGACAAGTGGTGGAAGTGAAGCTTTTGGGAGTAGGATAGACAGCCACTTGTCTTGGGACCATCAAGTGAATAATCTAATCTTTGAAAATGGGACAAAGTCTAGAAGTCATAAAAGGATCTTCAAAATATTTAACTAAACAAGCAATAGCACGTTACTCAAAGTTTAGTGTTATCTCATTTAAATAGTTGTGCAGTTCTTTGATCAAACACTTCACTGAAAAATGTGATTGATATTTTAGACTATCCTGAACTATTTTCAGAGGACAGCTTTCTTTTATTTCTGCACATTCAAAAATCATTCAACTTCATAGAATATGACTTCATTTTTAAAGCCTTCAAGTTATTTGGCTTTGGAAAGAAATGTCAAAAATTAATCTGTACTCTTTATGCTAATAATAATGTCTCTATAAAATTGCCTCATGGAACT
This sequence comes from Apricaphanius iberus, assembly GCA_028564705.1. Lineage (NCBI taxonomy): Eukaryota > Metazoa > Chordata > Actinopteri > Cyprinodontiformes > Aphaniidae > Apricaphanius > Apricaphanius iberus. Next base: position 97,716 of record JAPXFQ010000525.1, read on the forward strand.
ACCAGAAGATTTAACATAGAACGTGTAATTCGTCAGTGTCCCAGTCTCCCTTTTTATTTATTCTTCCTATGCAGATCTTAGCTACCTTTCTTAAAAATAATTATCTTAAAGGTCTTTCAATTGCAGATACTATTACAGCAGAAACTATTGTATTGAGTCAACTAGCCGATGATATGTCCTTATTATAAGACAACTATCAAATTAAAACGGCACTTAAACTCCTAAATACATTTTCAGTAGCCTCTGCACTCCAACTGAATTTATCTAAAAGTGAACTCTTCCAACAACAAAATCCTAATGAGCTCTTTTTGTCCGGATTTAGAGTTAAGTCTTTCGTCAATAACCTTGGGATCACCATAGTTAAAGACCAAAATGTGAGGACTAGTAAAAACTTTGATTTAACTATACCTTCCTTTCAGCAGAGGTTTAACTTATGGTTACAGTCAGACCTGACTGTAACAGGTCGAGTTCTGCCGGCTAATACTGAAGGCTTCTCTCGGCTTGTCTGTGCCCATTCAGCCCTTGAGCTTCCAAACATCTATGCACAAAAAACAGTCTAATTCGTTTTGATTTCACTTACAAAAAGCAAGCCTCACCTGATTAAAAAAAGACTGTGATGATTATTGTTTCACAGGTGGCTTCAATGTCTTTGACTTTCATACCTTACATGCTACTTTCAAAGTTAAATGGATCAAAAGATTTCTGAGAAATCCAGATTCAATGTGGAACTGGCTCTCCACACAGGTATTTAAATCTGTGGGTGGTCTAGACTTCTTTTTAAGATGCAATTACAGAATAGAAAAACTTCCTGTAAACGTATCTACTTTCCACAAGCAACTACTTCTATGCTGGACATTGATTTATAAAGATCATTTTTCCCCTCATAATTGTTTTGTCTGGAATAACCAGGATTTATGTTTTAAACATAAATCTTTTTTTTTTCACAAATTGGGTGGATAATGGTGTACTGTTGGTATGCAGTTGTTTAAAAAGGATGGACAGATGTTTAGATATGGTAAATTTCTTTCTGAATATAACATCCCTGTTTCTCGTAGAGCATTTGAGATTATCTTTGATGCCCTCCCAGCTGGTGTAAAACTACTGCTATCCTCTGCAGAGCAGTCTAATGTTCCCAGTTATTTATAGGTAACTCAGAACCCTTTTTAAAATGTTAAAACCAAAAACAAACAAATTAGACGGATAACTCAAACAAATACTTTTAGTAAACCTGCCATGATGTTTGTAATTGTATAATGTTTGTATGAAAATAAAGTTGTGAAAATAATTTTAGTTTGTGTCATTTAGAATAACTATGTTTACCACCTTTGGACTACGTTCACCTTTTCAAACCATTGTAAATGATTGTATTTGTGGAAGCTGTACAGTCACCAGCCTATCAGGAGAGGACGTTTAGTTTAATTTAGTTTATTAGTCTATTTGAAGAGGATAATGTACATTTATGGACAGTCAGTATAATTACTTTGTGTAAATCCGTCAGATTTAGTCATAGGCTAGTTTCAATCGTTAGTCCTCATACATTTTAGACAAAATACATTACAGACAAAAGGTTAAACATAAACATAAAAACATATAGGCACCCTTATTTTCAGGCAACTGTACATTTGATCAATTTTCCCAAAAACTGTTTTACAGATGATCACAAGATCGATCATGACGAAGTGGATTTTGTGGAAAAGACCCCACTTCTGCTTTGGCTATTAAAAACATGGTTGTTAGTGATGCTAGCTTCAGACTGGAGGCTCACCATTCGAAAGATGTGATAGAGCAAAGCAATCGGATATGAAAACAAATATTAGGTGCATACAGCTTCATCAGACCGCTGTCAATCGCTCTTTCTGGACCTGTAGCAGTCGGGAGGCATAATCATGGATCAGGGCTGGTACCTATCCCCAGCATTCATTTGACAATAGGTGGGGAACACCCTGGTAAGGATGCCAGTGCATCCAGGGTAACATAGATACACACAGAACAATCAACCATGTACACATACAGTATTAAGGGGAATTTAAAAAGACCAATTAACCTAACATTCCAGTTTTTGGACAGTCGGAGGAAGCCAGAGTAAGCAACCAAACCCACACGTCTAAAGATTCATTCAGAAAGACCCAAGGCTTTGTATCTACAGTACAGACCAAAAGTTTGGACAAACCTTCTCATTCAGTGCGTTTTCTTCATTCCCATAACTATTTACATTGTAGATTCTCACTGAATTCATCAAAACTATGAATGAACACATATGTAACAATGTAGTACTTTTACAAAAAAGTGTCAAATAACCTGGCCTCCAAAGTCACCGGACCTGAACCCAATGGAGATGATTTGGGCTGAGCTGAACCGCAGAGTGAAGGTCCAAACAAAGGTCCAACAAGTACTAAGCATCTCTGGGAACTCATTCAAGACTGTTGGAAAACCATTTCTGGTGACTACGTCTGGAAGCTCAAGATAATGCAAAGCAGTAATCAGAGCAAAGGGTGGCTACTTTGAGGAATCTAAAATATAACACATGTATTCAGTTATTTCACCCTATTTGCTTAAGTACACACAGTAATTCCATACATCATGTGTTCATTCATAGTTTTGATGCCCTTAATTAAGAATCTACAATGTAGTCATAAAAAGAAAGAATACGCATTGAATGAGAAGGTGTGTCCAAACTGTACCGTACATTATTTACATATACAATTGATGTAGTTTTCACACCTGGCTGAGGGTCGGTGTAGTCCACAGTGTAGCCATCAAGATGTAGAAGCTCCACAGGCTCTGCCTTCTTCTCTCTGTAGCTGCACATTGCAAAGGTGTACTGGCTCACCTATACCAAATAAACACAGAGAGGAGAGGTTTCCTTTATTGTGAACCTAATGCACAGGTCAGACAACGATAGCAATACATCTTCACAAATATCCAATCATATATATATATATATATATATATATATATATGGGTATGATTAGGTCCTTCTGTGCAACTGTCACATTTTACCAAATCACAAAGATTTACAATTAAAACAGTTTTCAGAAACAGTATAATTACGTGTAGTGCAGTGTTTAGTGCTGGGTGGAAAAAAAAGAATTCTTATTAAAAAAATTCCTACATATCAGAACTCAATTTAAATGTTTTACATTTTTCAGCCTTTTTAACTCTAGACAGGCATTTTAAGGTTTAGTAATACAGATTACCCCAGTAAACTGTAGCCCCACCCAGTTGTATAATTACAGTTATATAATTAAGGTAACAGCTAAAAAACAACATTTTTAATAGCACTGACCCATATCAGAATTGAATTGGATTGGCTCAGAGAGTGATAATCGATTCTATCTGTTGAGAATTGGAATTAAATCGATTCTTGAAATTTGAATTAATACTCAGCTTTAATTAAGTTCACGTTACTTGTCTTATTGTTGTACTCAAGATGAACTGCATTTCTAATTCTGAGTAAAAAATTAAAAAGTGCAAAGTGAAATGCACATTTCAATGTGTTTAAATAAAAATTGTGTAAATAAAGTTTGCTGCATGGATTATACTCATGCATTATTACCAACCACATCATTCTCTTGAGGCAGGGGGAATTGTGAATAATATACTGTTTGCTTACATTTCTATTTTATTTTTATCATTATTGGAAAAGGGACTGTGGCTAGCAAAAACACATTCTGTAACAGCCCAACTTTGTACGGACTGGAATAGTTGCAGAGACAGCAGCCAAATAATTTCTTCAGCTCTTTGGGTGATAATGTAGATTTAAAGATAAGAAAATGCATATTTATCTTTCTGAATTACCAAACAACAAACGACAAACTCAGTGGTATTTAATTAATTGTTATTAGCAGAAATTATTTTATCAGTGTAAAAGTGAGTTGATTTAACTGGAGTGAAATATTCTAAGTATTAATAAAACTCCCTTGCAATGGAAATAAACCTATTAGTTATTATTTTAAAACACAGTTCGACATTTGTTTTCAGGTTAGCATCTGCACAGTGCTGTCTGAATGACACAGACATAAAAACATGTGTTTCTTACAGTGTGAAAAATAATACATGTGTGAATGTCTTCCTACAGGGTGGGGTGGTGGAGTTAACAGGTTGGCACTTGTGTATGAGGTTATTACAGTTTTTTTTTTCTTAAATTAGGTATTGCCTGAAGTCTGAGGTGACAGATATGGGGTAGGCTAACCATGTAGCAGTGTTAATGAAAGCTTTAGAGGTTTAGAAGTGGAAAATCAGCAGCCCAAGCTCTTTCAAAAAAGCTGTGAAATCTGTGTGGTGATTAAGCGGATTTTACTAAATTAAAATGAATTAATAATATAAATTGAGGTCACAAAGGTTGTCGGATGGGTAAATAGTTATTTGTGATAAAGATTTGTTCTAGTAATCATTCCATCCTGTCTTGTTTAAAATTCCCTGCTCCCCTACATCTTGGAATTCCTTTATCCGACCTTCGGAGTTCCTTTAACACCATTTGTTTCGAGCTGCTTTTGATTATTAAAAACAGGAACATCATTAATTTTAGTCTAAGTTGCAGCATTGCACTTCATCGCCATATTTTACCAGTGTAATTTTTTTTCCTTATTGTGTTATGTTTTTATCATTTAAAACACTTAGAACTACCCTGTTGCTGAAGCCTAGTAAAGGACCTAAGATTCCTGAAGAAGTCCCAGCCTGCTCTGTCCCTTCTTCACTGTTCAGTCTCCATCCAACATCCAAACAGTGTATGACCGTACCCAGTAGGGCTGGGCGGTAGGGCAATATTTTCATATCACGGTATTTTAAAAAATATATAACTGAATTTAATAGTGTTGTTTTTTGTTTTTTTCATACAAGACGGTTTATATCCAAATTATCTTAAATAGCCCATTTTACTGCCATATGGACTGCATCATGTTGTTTTTTCCAGACATACGTGAATGATATGAAAATAATTAAAATGATTATGATTCTAGCAGACATTTTTGATGTTCTAAGGCTGAAAGTAAACTTGTTTTTTAATCTCACATTGACGCAAGCAGCAAATTGCATCTTGTACTGGCTTTGCATATAGTACTGAAGAATCCTACTAGGGGCAGAGTACAAACTCTGACCGGATAGTGCCAAAGAATAAGTAAAATAAACATGGTGACTGTAGAAGATTATTAACTGGTTAATATTCAGATAACAACAGAAAAGAAGACTGCAGAAGTATCGTCGATGGGACGTAAAACATATTTATCGCTATTTTTGAATTCTTTCCTACTGGTTTTGCCGCCGTTGACCACATGTACTTACAGACGGTTAAATGGTGCTCAACACTCCCCCTACTGGTTACTTGCAATAGTGCTTGTAAAAGATATGCTGACATTGAGAACCACTCATGCTGTTTGGTTCTTGTCTGACTTTTTAAAGTTGATAAACTTCTAAACTACAGACTCCTCTTTTTGGAATTACTTCCTCAGCATGGTGTGCTTCACTCTGGTAGCTCCTGCTAGCAGCTGTACTTAGTTAAAAATGTTACTTTTCATGCTGTGGCGAAGTGTAGCAGTGAAATTGGTCCCCACTGAAACACTTCCCCACATTAAACATTCTGGAAGCTGTCTGAGCTATTCACTGGTATGGCTGTATATAGAAAATTATTATCATAATAAAAATAAACACCGGTGTTCGGTATGAATCGTATACCGCCCATGCCTAGTCTGGGGCCTCAGACTGGGGGGGGGGGGTAACGAGTATATGCATGCACTAACATTTTTATATAATTTATGTACAAATAAAAAAGGTCTTCTGCAAAATTTCACTTGTAGTTAGACACTGGTTTGGTATATAAATAAGTCATTTTCATGCTGTGCAGGACCCCACCACCCCTATCAAATCAGTTTAAATAGTGCATGTGCTTCTGCTATGATGAATCAGTTAAATAGACATGAGCTGGGGTGATCCGTGGAAGGAACTAGGCAGACAGGGAAAGAGTCTTTCCTTCAGGAAGGAAAACCAGGGGCTCAAAATGGAGAAACAAAAAAACCACGGTTTAAAGAGGGAAAGGCAAATAAGGACAAGCAGGCGTTCACTAAGTTTTGTGAAAAGAAAGGTGAGCTCCAAATGCATAATCGAGCATTGAAATTGTTTTAACATAAATATCTACTCCAGGTAGAATAGCATACATTTATGTTCGGACTTTATTTGAATAATATAGCAATACTTTATAGTATCACACACTACACAGTGAGTAAATAATGTTTCTGGGTAAATAAAGTAGTGAGAAGCAGAGGGAGGCGGAGCTCCCCAGAGTCAGAAGTTTAAATGAAAACACCGGATTTTTCCCTCCATCGTCAAAATCTAACACCCGCAAAAACAACACAGATCGCTGGCGCTGAAGCCATATATTTCCGTTTCAGACCCTGCGTCCTCATCAGGGTGAAAGCAGTGACAGTGAGGTGGATGTTACTTGGAACTTGTTTTCAGCAAACTTTAACTTGTAAGGAACTATTTAAGATCAACAATGTCCCAGAATAGACTGAACAGCATTGGCATACTCTATAGAAAGTCAGTTGGCCAAAAAAAATGACTTTAAAGACCTGATCAGCGGATGCAAAAACCTGTTAATGGGTATTTAGTAGACACTGACATTATTTAGTTTGTGTTTATCAATGTTCAAATGAAAGTTTGTCTTACTTGGTATGGTCATTGTTCAGAACTGCTTTACAGTATATTTGGTTCAGTCCAGGTTTGGACCTGGTAGACATTTTGTCATCTCTAAAAGTAGTACTTTTGACAATAAAACAAAAATACATTTAATCAGTGTGGCTTATTTTGTGTGTATTTAAGTGGTTTTTATGATAAAAATGCAATAACCCACCCCCTGGTATGACTATGGTATTTGTTAGGGGGGCCCAGCAAGATCATTTGTACCCAGAGCCCAAAATTTGGTGCTACTCCTCTGGGCCTAGTACCTAGTTTTACTTGAAATCATCATTCATCTCATTTGTTTTGTTCACATTCAAGATATAATGACTGTTTCCACATCATCCCACAAAGTAGGCAGGTAATTGTACCCTGCTTATTATTCATCTCTGAAAAATTATTTTCTTAACCACATATTACAAATTGTGTTAAATCCCATGTAGATCTAAGAAAAAGATCCTTACAGTGCTGCCTGCCTTGTCCAGATGACAGTGGGTTTATTGAGGCAGTTATATGATGTTGTCTTTAACTCCAACTTTATCATAATAAGAAAGCTGCAGAGGATCTTCACATTTGCATGCTCACTCAGGTGGGCCAAGGGGAGTCAATCTAAGATCTTATGTGGAATGTTCTTAAAGAAGCATGAGGCAGGATGAAGGAACGCAACTCCTGTGCGACGCTGCAAGTAACCCCCCCTCCCCCACCCACACCTCTTCAAAATGACGTAGAGACAATGTTTACTGTAGTCTAACATCAGTACGTTTTCTTGACATTAGCCATATGACAGTCATGATGTGCAGCAAGTGTAGGTTCCTTAGACAAACTCAGCAGTCTGGTGAGTGAAGGTAAAGTGACAGCTAGCAACACGCTATTTTATGAGGCAAATAATAGCTACCATTTTTGATAAAGCTTGCTAATAAAATAATGTAAATGTGTAGTCATTATGTAAAAACATTTGATGTTTCAAGCCACTGAGCTAATTTGTGAAACAACTTTCATTATAGGACAATACAAAGAAACATAAATTTTGAAAAAGTAATCCATCAAATAAAATTATAATTTTATTTATATTTATTGACTCTGTAAGGAGTGATGGAGGACTCTTCAGAGAAGGAGTACGTGCCTCAGGCCCTGTCCACACGTAGCCGGGTATCTCACAAAACGGTTTGGCCTGTCATCCACACGTATCTGGAGATTTCTCTCCGGCCAAAGTGGAGATTTGCGTTTTCTCTGTTTTCACTGTCTGCGTGTGGACGGTTGAAAACTGAGATTTGAGCCCTGCGTCACTGCATGAGACGCTCTGACGTCACATCTGCGACCTGTGTTTACACTCCTAAAAAGCATGGAAGCCCTCAGAGCTGCATTAGTGCTATCTGTTTCACGAGTGCTGTGTGCCTGCTTGGTTTTACTTGCTCATTCAATACAATGTTTAGAGGACCAGTGTCAAAGCACGAGGTTCAGGGCGGTCATCGTCCACCAGCTATCTCTTCCGCCTACAAGGAGATTCTTTCGGCAAAGACACAGACGCCGGTTTTGGATCAGACCGGGACGCACAGCCAGCTGGTGGGACAACTTTGAGCAGGAAATCGTCCTCCCGGAGGAATGGCGTGAAAACTTCCGTATGTCACGCTCTTCGCTGCCCTCATTGTCGGAGTTATTACGTCCTCACATTGAAGGGAAACCGACCGTCATGCGATCACTGGTCAGTGTTACCAAAAAAGTAGCCTGCACACTGTACTATTTAGCCGATGAGTGCAGGCTACGTAAAACAGCTAATGTTTTTGGACTTTCAAAGCAAGTTGTCTCCAAAATTATTCGGGATGTGTGTAAAGCTATAACTGTGCACTTGGGCCCCATGTACATCCAGCTACCATCTGTAACTGCGGTGCATTCCCTTGTGGAAAGATTTGAAGTGATCCATGGCCTCCCTCAATGTCTAGGTGCTGTAGATGGCACCCATGTCGTAATAAAGCAACCATCTGCTAATCCCACTGATTACCTGAACCGGAAGGGTAATTTCACCTTATATATCCAGGCCACTTGTGACTATATGTACAGGTTTATGGATGTGGTGGTAAAGTGGCCTGGAAGCGTCCATGATGCTCGTGTTTTTGCCAATTCTGCTATCAACGACCTCTTCAGAAGTGGAAAAATCCCACCTTGTCCAAAACAGAGACAACGAAGCTCCCATCCCAGTTTACATTTTGGGGGACCCCGCTTACCCCCTGCTACCCTATGTAATGAAGGAGAATGCTAACGGAGGCAGCACTGTTCAGGAGCAGTATTTTGGACTGTCTTTGTGTAGAGCACGCATGGTTATCGAGTGTGCATTTGGAAGACCGAAGGCCCGTTTTGGAGCTTTGAGGAGAGCCATGGACATCAATTTGCAGCAACTGCCTTTTGTCATTCATGCATGCTTCTTAATGCATAACTACTGCGAGGCATCCAAAGACCAAGGACATGACAACCATGTTGCTGAAACCATACAGGATGACAGAGAAAACCAGCTAGTCACAGAACCAGATGTCAGAGGGGACAGCTTGACAGCTGAAGGCAAGCGTGTTAGAAGAGTCCTCACTCAGTTCCTGGATCCATGAACTGAACTACGTTGTTAGAAGACATGGGGAAGGGAAACTAATGTGGGGCTATATTACGTTATAACAAAGCTGCACACATGTTACAGTGGCATTCTTAATTGTTTTATGTAACCAAATGGCATAAGTCATGTTTTGTAGTTGCACCACTTTTATTAACATTTTTAAAAAAAGAGTGCTGTGAAACAAAAGAAAAAGTGTGCAATAGAGCTGTTGCATCTTACAGAAAAATAAAAATAAAGGTGTTTTTAGCTCAAATAAAGTAGTGTGTGTCTTTCACTCTATAAAAACTTTCAACTTAAATAGCTTTACAGTACTACAATATTTACATAAACTTTAACACTTTAAAACCTTAAAACAGTCTGTGAAAAAAGAAGGGACACGATTTATTCCTTTTCATTGAAAAGAGCTTGGGTAAAGGAGAATCCAGAAAGGCCTGGACTCTCAGCAGGCGTGCTGGAACGTGATGCATCGTGTGTGCTGGAGCTATATGAATTATGTGGTGTTCACCTTGCAGAAGGTGGGTATGAGAATGTCTGACATGCTGGAGTTTGGTGGACTGACTGTGGAGTGTGTGGAAAATATGGCATAAAATGTGCAGGCTGTGTAGTAGAAGGTGGCAGAACTTGTCTCAGTAGAGAAAAACCTTCTGCAATTGATGTAGTGGGAACTCTAAGTGCATTAGTCATTTTAGCAAAATTGTCAGCTGCTCGTTTTTCAGATTGTTCCAGAAGGTCGGCCAATCTCTTCTTCACACGCTGGTCCTCCTCGAGTGCATTGAGCCACTGGGTCTCTGCTGGGAGTTTTCGCTTCAGGCGATCATGCCGATGTCCCACCAGTTTAGCCTTTCAAAAAAAGAGGGAATTGTAAGGAACATCTTTGAAGTAGTTTCATAATTTTTCATCCTTAGGGATGAAGCATGAGGTTTAAGAACTGTCATTTTACATAGAATACCTTGGTAAAATTTTAGACAGAAAACTTGTTTTTAGGCCAAGTTTATAAATTATACTGTCTGAGGTTTACAAGTAAAAAAATCCACAAAGCAAACGAAACTCTGATTGCAAGATGAATATGCGATTGGCAAACTGGATCTTAAGCTTCCAAATGGAGCACTTAACTCAAAATTCATTATTTAGTTTGAAAATCCCATATTCACATAACCCATTAATGTTGTGGATAAAATAAACCTGGACAATTAGCCCACATTTGTTCCCCAATTATAACCGCTAAAACCTCACATACAGCTATTAATTTCTGGCTGCGCCTTCACATAAAGGAACCCATTAAAACATACCTGAAGCTGGTCTCTCCTCTGTCTCACAGCGGTTCTCATACTGCTCTCCTGCTCGGTGTCTGACTAAGGATCAGACTGTTCCACGGTTCCCGAGGAAGATGTCGAGGGTGAGGAATCCAGGAGGCTATCATCCAGATCGTTTGTTTCAATGCCAGACGGCATGGTTGTTGTGGCAGGGGAACCGCCCCAAATTTGTTCACATAGCTCGAAGTACAGGAGAACAACTCTTCCATTCTCGCTCCTGCGCCCGCTGTCAACGGCCAGGCGGTATTTGCTCCTGACGGCCTTTAATTTCGTGGTCAGGATAGACCGTGTTAGCTCTCCTGCTCCATGAGGAAACTCATTGGAGGTCTCTGCGGGATACTGCTCTAAAAACAGTGCCAATATGTCTGTGTACTTGCTGTGGCAAGATTCCCAGTCGACATTTTCTTGTGTCTTGTTTACTTTATATTCTAAAACTACTTTTAAAAGTAATTCTACCTCATTGTCGGTCCAAACGAACGATGTAGGCGCCATCTTTGCGTTTTTATGAATGACGGGAAATGGAAAGTACTGCTTGGGTAGATTATGGGGGAACTACTGCCGCCTACAGGTTCGGCATACGTATAATATGCTTACCTCTAGACTTCTGCGGTTACGTGTGGATGGAGATTTTTAAAAATACGGAGTGGTGTGGACGCAAATTTTGTTGTGGCAGGATACACGGTTTAAAAAAAACCTGGCTACGTGTGGACATGGCCTCAGCCTGCCACAGACCCTGATGTGTCATGTGAAAGTTTGAGACCAGGGGGTAAAGGAAACTGCAGAGGACTAGGTTGTTTGGAAATGACACTGGCGACAAAGAAGCTTCATTTAGGGTGGAAGACTGACATTTCAAACCGTTTTTATATATCACCTCAAAGCCTCAAAAAATAGTTCGTTGCTGGAGACCCCACTGTGATCCAAAAATAAAGACACTGTTTGTGCAATATATATTTATTTTTATTTCTGTTAAAAGTTTACAGTATTTTTCCATTTTGCTTTGCACATAGCTCCTGCAGCTGGGGCTAGGTAAACTGCATGGCAGACCTGCCAGCTTTTGGTAAATGGGAATTGTTACAGCTAAAGGTATTTTCACTGTGGAAACATTCGAGCTGAAGTCGAAGTGAAAAAGAAAAATAAAGATTTTTTTTTTCTTAGCAAATCTAGTGCTCATGTTCAGCAGCAGATCTGACCAAACAGAAGAGGGTCCATGTCCCTCAGAAGTTTTTGAATGAATATGAAGAACAGTGGTCATGAGTGCGACCCTCTAAAGTTCCTCATCATGCATATTACTCAGTGTGTAATTATGATGTGGACATAGGCTACCAGGAAGCCACAGGTAAAGTATAAATCCTCCCTAGTAATTGGGCATATGTGCTGTAATGTTTTTATTACACTCTTAAAAAAACATTGCATTTTAAAAAATGTATTATTACCACTTTATTTAAATTCGTATTTAATTTTTTTTATTAATTTTAGTTAAATAAATACAAAATAATTCAATCCAGTTAACTTGTGGCTATCAGCTTTTACAGGCACACATATAATCAAGGCAAGAGGAACTTTTTAGTATAGTTCAGTGTTAAGTCAGTGCAAATATTATAGAGACAGGTCAAAATGTAAAGATGATTATCACTTAATTAGTCAAAATAAGAACTATGAATAACGAAATGTATGTATGCACGTGAGTGTGTGTATATGTGTGTGTGTGTGTGTTTTGCAGACTGTCGACGGCTTGTGGGGGGCAAAAAACAATTCAAAGATTGTGGTCAGTGCAGTACAAACTGTCCATAATTTCTTCAGTAAAAGCATTGTATTCAAATATATTGGTTTTATAATTTTTTTACAATGCCAAGAATTTTTTTTTTCTTACAGGGACATCACCGTCAATACTTAAGTTAAACCTCTACTCCATGGTTCTATGTATGTTTAAGTACTTGACCTTAGAAAGTAATTGAAACACTGCATTCTGTGGTCTCCCTTTTTAAATAGCAGAACTACTACCCCTGTCTGCCAATCCATAGAATTTTCCTCGCAATATTGCAGAGCTGCATTAACCAACAGAGGCACACAACATCCACATCCTTGAGGTAAATCTCATCCACGCCCTTGGAGACCTGCCTTTCAAACACCCTGGGGACCTCAGCACCGGAGATTGGAGAGCCCAACTTAAGGTCCGCCTCCAGGCTAAAAGGTGTGTCAGTGGGTTTAAGGAGGTCTTCGAAGTATTCCATCCACCAACCCAATATGTCCCGTCTCAAGGTCAGCAGCACACCATCCCCACTGTAAACAGTGTTGGTGACGGCCCGCTTCCCTTGCAGCTGAGTTCCCCTCTGTGGGACAGTAAAGGTGATTCTTTTCTATGCAGCAGCTTTGTTCAATTAATTCTTTAAAACGATTTTAAGATGGACTTTACTTGACCAGTTTAATTTGTCCTTTTTGTCTCACCAGGGGGAAGAGGCTCTCAAAAGGCAACCAAACATCAATCACACAGATACGAACAGTACCAGGCCCAGCAGGATTTACGTGTGTGTCTGATGGACAGGAGCAGATGACATATTGTTGCCTTTGATCAAACCTTCCATGCAGTGTTGGGAGATATTACACACAACCCTAACCCTCCAAGCATGTCTGAACATATTTTTGTCTGAACCTTTTCTATACCTGTTCAATAAAAATGTTATCTGCTTGCATTTTGAAACTGCTTGGTGGAATCTACAGTGTAACCTAAGCATTTGCCTTTTGAATGTTAATGGCTCATCACTGAAACAATAGAATAGTTCTTAATTTAATTTTCCAAAATTATATCCGAATTTGTCAACAATTGTGTTTGAGTGATACAGAGAAACTAGTTCATGCATTTTGTAACTTCAAGGCTGGACTACTGTAATTCCTTATTATCAGGAAGTCCACAAAATGAAATCAAAAGCCTTCAGTTGATCCAAAATGCTGCAGCAAGAGTTCTGATAAATATTAAAAAGAGAGATCACATTTGTCCTTTTTGGCTTCTCTCCATTGGCTCCCTGTTAAATCCAGAATAGAGTTTAAGATCCTCCTCCTTACTTATAAAGCCCTTAATAATCAGCTCCATCGTACATCAGAGATCTGATTGTTCCATATGTTCCTAACAGAGCACTTTGTTCTCAGAATGCAGGTCTACTGGTAGTTCCTAGGATTTCTAAAAGTAGAATAGGAGGCAGATCTTTTAGTTATCAGGCTCCTCTCCTGTAGAACCAGCTCCCAGTTTTAGTCCATGAGGCAGATACTCTGTCTGTTTTTAAGACTAGGCTTAAAACCTTCCTTTTTGATAAAGCTTATAGTTAGAATGGCTTAGGTTATCCTGAGCTATTTTTGTATTATGCTACTATAGGCTTAGATATTTGGAGGACAGACTGACCACTTTTCTTCTCCCTTCTACTTTTCTCTCTTACTACTCTCCAGATATATTTTTTCTGCTGTTATTGTGATTGTTAACCCGGTTTTCTCTCAGTATTTTCCTCCCCATTGAAGCTCCACCTGGTCTGGTACCCTGCTCAGCTACAACGCCCCCTGCTGGATGGGAACATAGGTCCAGATGATGCTCAAAGTCACAGAGCATCCTCCATGCTGTCTCTTCTCTGTCTTCTCAGACCCCCAGACGGTCGTGGCAGATGACCGCTTGTACTGAGCCAAGTTCTGGTTCTGCTGGAGGTTTCTTCCTGTTAAAGGGAAGTTTTTCCTCTCCACTGTCGCTACATGATTGCTCAGTATGAGGGATTGCTGAGGAATTGCTGTGTTTGGAGTGTACATGATCCGGGTACAACCTCACATCAATGACTCATCACAATCTGCTGGGATTCCTTACATAGAAAACTTTTAACTGATTGGAATTTTTGTATAATTGTACTGAAATAACTTTAGTTGTAAAGTGAATTGAAATTGAATTGAATTAAAGTTGAACTAAGTACAGTGATTGAAGTTACTGTGACAACAGTACTCAATGTTAATCATATGAACTTAATCATATATACCTGTACAATTTGTTTTCAAGTTTTAACAGACACCTTTTCATAGAGTTTTATCTGGAGCCAACAAAAGGTAAATACCTATATATATATATATATATATATATATATATATATATATATATATATATATATATATACATTTTTTAGATATATTTTTTGTTTTTGTTTATCTGTCTCTTTCTCGCTCAGCAGCATTTGCATTATGAAAGCAGCACTCTCAAGAACTTTTATAAAAACAAGAGATGCCATAGAATTTAAGGTTTTCAAACAGAGGTTGTTAGGACCCTTTCTCTTACTCTGAATTTTGTTTAGGCAGTTCAGCTCTTTAAAGACATGTGATAGTATAATTAGAGCCCTTGGTGATCATGGCAACACAGCTGTGGCTTTCACATCCAGGCCACCAGGTGACAAGGAATAGCAGTCATTCTTAGGCTACACAGTTCTTGAGGCTGATCCTCCAAATACATCTCTCTCCCTCTGTTTGTCAATGAATTATTTTACTTAATAAGAACATTTTTTATTCTGGTCAGAATATTCATGCTTTGAAACAGAGGCAGTGTCTCTGTTGTTTAATCTCCACGTATGTCATCCAAAACCTCTCCATTTTACTTAATGCTTCAGCACATTGTCCATTCATTTCTAAGCACTGTGCTGTTTGTGCTGTTAAAATCAACCTATTGTATCCTACTTTTGAAAGTATATGTACCCTATAAACCGTTTTCAGATAGGCGTTCCAGAAAATTTGCGGGCAATTCCATCTGCTCTTTTACCAGAGTTGTCTTTTCAAATACACCACTTTTTACCCCGACATTCCCTTTCAGCTGCTTTCACACAGCAAGAAATGTACCAGAGGATCCTGATGAATCCTCTGGCTGAGGTTGGGGGGATACGCAGTAAACAGTGCGGCGGGTGCAGATGTCATTAGCCCCACCACAGTAATTTTTGAAGAGGGCAGACGAAACAGCAGAACTCCTCACATTGCTCGTCTTTTGTGTGCAATTAAGCAAGCATCAGCTTAAAAGATGAAAGTGAATTGAAAATAAAGTGTGAAACAGCCTTTTCTTTAAAGCTTTCCCTCACAATAACGTGCTTCACCCTTTGCTGCCTCGCTGTTTCACCGATTTTTTTATGCAATTGTACATGCTTTTTTACAGCGGGTGTCTCCAACCTTTTATTTTCTGTAAGGTACTTTTAGACCATGAAAGTACAGAAGAGCTACTACCGTCATACAATTTATTCAAATTGTTGCTTTACATGGGTGAATTTGCCTATGACGTACAGTATGTAACATGTTCAAAAGTTTATGAACATACAGCTTATATTACAGTAATACACATTACATTCACCAGTTGCTTTCTCTGTTTTTCAATACATCAATATTGTAAAAAAAATACAAACATTTTCACATTCACCTTTTGAAACTCAAACTCAACACATGTGGCCTGATTAATCAAGATTCCTGATAATGACTGCAAAATTGTGTGCGGCGCTAAAAAGTTGTGGGTTGTCCTTATTTTGCGGGTGATTTACTAAGACTGCATGATGAATTCTCCACAGGCGCAAGCAGCCGTTAGTGCGAGCTACACCACGGCTAGAGAGAGGTGGAATAATGCACATGGATCCATAATGCGTCTTTGGCACAAAAAATAGGCTAAAGTGCTGTGATTTCTGTTTTTCGTTTGTCAGTATTACATGTAATCCATGGGGTGTACATGCGCTGCTCTCTGCTGCATGCACACATCGTATTGCAGGGTTAGACTGATTAAAACTGCAGCATGTCATGTATTTTTAAAATGTCCTATATAATCGCAATCATCATTGTGGTATTGTATATGATTACTTCATTTTATTATTTGGACTCCAGGAAGGTGAACCACTATGTGAGGAACTAATGAGGATCCATTAGGATCATGTTCGCTCAGCGCGTCTTCACCAGGTGGAGACGTGATGAGATCAGACTCAGCCTGTGGTGACGCTGAGCTGTTTGCACGGTTTTTAACCAGCACAAACAGTTAATAAATCAGGCCCATTATATTGTGTTTTTTTAGCTAATAAAAATTTGGATACTTTCATATAATCTCATGGCAGGTTGAGTCTTCATCCCTGAGAAGAGAGTTCTGAGTATCCCGCCTCCAAGTGTTTCCGTACATATTCAGCCTGTATTATGACCATTTAATCCTGTAAATTTGAAGAGATTTGGTCAATGAATAAAAAAGATACCAGAGGGATACATACTGGGGCAGACTGACAGTCTCAAAGTACAAAATTGGGTAATGCATTCTCTTGTTTTTAGTAATGTAGGAGCGATAATCACATATTATGGGACGTATTGATCCCTTGATTGACATCTGGTTGTCACCGTGAGGAGTCACAGAGGTTACAAGGGAAGCAGCAACACTGAAAACAGGCTGTCAGTTAGTCAAAAGTTGGTTTTGACAGAGAGGAAGATTCGGTAGCCCTGTTTTGTTACCATTAGAAGCTGACAGCTCACAGAACTAACCCATCCCCAACAGTGAAGGAGTCACTAAAGTCTTTATGAATTTACTGAGCTGAAAATAACTGAAAACTACTTGGCACATGTAGTTCGATGCGGTGGCCTTCTTTGTTGGTTTGGTAAATAAAGATAGTTGTTTTTGGAGAATATCTTATCTTATCTTGACGAAGGCTGATTCCCCCTGGAAAATCTCATGAAAAGTTGCCATGAACTTTAGTGAAATGATTGTCTCCTGCACTTGCCAAATGTATCATGTTTGGTTAAAAGAATCTTCTCATCTAAAAAGAAAAAAACAGCACAGACAACCCCCCATAACTTTGTTCCTCACTGGGAAAAAGTCAGCTACACCGAGACCTTCACTGGAGTGGAGAAAAAAAGACACACCTTAGTGGGCGCAGACGAAGAAACCACGTCATACTAATACTTTTATGTTTTAAAATCTACGATGGTTTCAACTGTATTTAAACTACTGCGTATTTAAACTAGAGTAAACTAGAGTATTTAAACTAATGAGAAATGTGATTAAATGTTAATGTATGTCTGAGAAAAGTGTATAGAGTGTGTGGCGAGGGGTTGTACAGCCTTAAAAGATATATAAAAATTGTAAAAAGCCTTTCTTTGCAGGTTTCACCTGTCGCCAGTTATGTTTAGAATGTTGCCCAACAATAAATGAGGGACCACTGTCTATTTTATACATGTCATCAGTGTGTACGGTCAAAGCTTTCCCTGCCCCCGAAAATTACAGTTTTTCATGGCCTGTTTAAAAGTGGCTACAGAAACATATTCATACCCTTTAGAAAATATAATGGTACTTGTTACTTACTTAGTTAATATGTTACTTAGCATTGGCATGCTAGTTCATGCTAGCATTTTAGATATTTTTGCTTTTTTACTATTTCTTCACACCAATTTCCCAGATATTAATATGTTAGGTAGCATTAGCAAGCTAGTGAGTATTAGCATGCTAGTTTATGTAGCTAATTTTTTTATTTTGCTTAGCTTATTGTACTTATTGTTTCAAGGCTAATAAAAGCATTCTAGTTAGTATCAGAATAATAGCTCATGTTGGCAAACATTTTAGCAAAAGTTTGTCATTGTTATTACTTGGAAGTTAATGAGAACATTCTAGATAGCATTACCATGTTAGTTAGTATTAGCATTCTATCTAACATTACTAATAGGTCTAACTACCTGTCTGTTTTTAGCTACACTTGCTTATTTTTAGCTATTTAAGCTTTGAAGCTCAATACATCAATCCTGCTGAACCTAACTCGGCAGCAGAACCGTTGACTGGGGGTCTGACTGATACACATCATGTGGAAGGCCCCTTTTAAATGTCCTCAAATTTTCTAGCTGCATTTTCTAGACTTCCTCACATTAAATAATTGCAGTAGTCCAGCTATCAAATACAAGTGCATGGACTAGTTTCTCAGCATCATTCCTGGACAGGATGTTTCTAATTTTAGCAATATTCCTGGGGTAAATAGAGATTCTAGAAACCTGTTTAATATAGAATTTGAATGTCATGTCTTGTTAAAAAATAACACAGTTTCTTTACATAATTACTGGAGTCGAATTGCATGCCATTCAGATGAAGTGATTGACTAAGCAGTTTCTGTATTTGAGCTTCTGGTCCAAAGACAAAAACTTCTATGTTGTTAGAATTTCAAAACAGAAAGTTTAGAGTCATTATTCTTATTATGTTTTCCAGAAATGCCTGTAATATACCTAACTGATTTATCAGGATTTATGGATAAATATAATTAGGTATCATCTGCATAACTGACGAGACCAGAACAGCCACAAATCCATTATCTGAGGCCATTAGAATGTCATTAGTAACTTTTACCAGGGCTGTTTCAGTGCTATGATGAGCTCTAAAACCTGACTGAAATTCCTCAAACAGGTTGTTGCTGTTTAGATGCACACATACTTGATGAAATAGTTCTAAAACCTGACTGAAATATCAGGTTTGCACGTTTACATAACTATCTATATCCCATTGGTAAACCTAAATGATAAACTGCAGTTATAAATGACTCAGTGAAGATCTACTCAGAAGCACCCAGTAATGTACATGGCAGCCCATCTTGAGGTTGAAGTTGTTTCCTTACACAATTTATCAGTGATTAGAAATGAAAACAGCTTTCATCAAAGTCAGCATTTTATCCAGTTCACTGGTTTCTTCAGAAAGGCAACAGTTCACAAACTGATATCCTGTACTTGATCTGAATTTGAACAAGCTAGGTCCAATGCTTCACATCACTATCATGGCTTAAGTTGTAAATACAAGAAACTGAGCAATGGTGTAATTCAGTTTAATCTGAACCGGTTTTGTTAATAATAGCATGACATCATAGCAGACTATTGCCACAAAGCAGCAAGCATGGCCAGACCACTGCTGTCACCACGTTTACTGCTATGAGTGGCAGCTCTCAGTCTTGGTACTGCTACTGTGTGTGTGTGTGTGTGTGTGTGGGTGGGGGTGCGGGGGGTTATATCTTGGGTTTCCCTTGTGTTTGTGACAAATGAGATTCTCTAAGACAGCACTGATGACACCTAAGGCCATCATGGAGGAAGCTGGACGAACTCTGCAGCAGCTCCCTGGCCTCCAGCACCCTGCAAAGACGAATCAAAACTCCTCAGCTCCTGCCCCACAACCCCCCACCTACACCCTGAAACACCCAGTTCCCTGTCAGCCTGTTTTCCTCTCTCACTCTCTCTCTCTCTCTCTCTCTCTCTCTCTCTCTCTCTCTCTCTCAGCTGTCAGTCTGCTAAAACAAAGACAAAGAATTAGAAAGTAAAGAGGAATAGTTCCTATTCTACATTTAGGCATATCACTATGTAAAAACAGTTGTTTTCATTAAGCACCTATTAATGTTATACTGTAAAGTATATACAAATACAATAAAAATACAAATGACTTTTGTTCATGTCAAAGAAAAGAGACATAACTAAAACAAATGCATTTTCTTCCTTAATTGCATATGAACCTCTCATGCTACATTCCCTCCAGCTGCAGACTTCCATGTGTAACAGCCAAGTCTTTTGTTTGAGGGACTTTTATCTCATTTCTTTGGAAAGAACAGATTGCTCTTGCACATAGATAAATGTATACCATCTTTTTTAATGTTGAAGATAGTTTCTCTTAAAGTGCCTTGAGATGACATCTGTTTTGAAATGGTGCTATATAAATAAACTGAATTGAATTGAATTAGCATTTCATTACATAACAACTTACTCTAAAATGTAATAGCAGTGTGAATATCTCAATTACATTAGTAAAGTAACGTAACCAATTGCGATCAGTTGTTTTTAATTACTTTTCAATGCATTTGAATCTGTCATAGAGGCTACAGCTCTAAAAGTCTCCAGGCGAGAGTCGTCTGACGTAACAGACAAGCAGATGTTGCTGTAAATTCAAGTTGCTAGGTGACAAAAAAGGAATCAGGTTTAAAACGATCTGTGTATATTTCCTTTACGTCTAATAAATCAGCCTAACGTTCAGGAAAAAATCTTTTAGAGATTGAAATATTTTCCTGTAAAAATCAAATAGTATTAGTAATTAGATAAGCCTGATGCTTTTTGAGGCTGAAATGTCAGTTTTATTTATGTTTTGTAGTGCTTTTCTTTTTCTTTTCCTTATTCTGCTGGTTGGCCTTGTGGAAAATTAAAACGCCCTTTAGTTACTTAAAAAAGATACCCATCAAACCATGACCAAAATTTTAATGTTGGACCTAAACATAGACCTAATTTAAACCTGTATATTTCTAGCTTTAGATCAAGCAAAACTGCCTGCACTAAAACTGCTCCAAGCTTAGACTTAAAGATTTGTAAGGTCCAATAAGAAGCAAAATTCTCAGAAAACATAATCCAAAACTCAATAACAACTTCATTTTATTTATGATTTCAAAATTAATTTCATCTGTTTTTTTCAGATTTAATATTGCAAAAACAGAGTTACACTTGGTGTTGTAACATTATATCCTCTAAATAAACTGTATTAGTTGCTAACATGAATTTCGCATTAGTCCTAGAGCATAATTACAAATTAGAATTTTCTTTACTAAAAAGAAGAGCTGGCTTGGCAACACACAAAGTTTGTGATCTTATGTATGAATGTTCAGCTTTTTGCAGCTGAGTCCTCTGACCATATCAGGGTAGAGAATGAAACATAGTTGGAATAGCACTCCATGGCAAAAAAACATTAAGACAACCTATTATTTAGCCTCACATTTTAATTATATGCTACACAAATTGCAATCATAAATATTTAAACAAATAACATAACCTAATAATTTAACTGAATATTTTCCACGGTATCTTTAACAAATTACAGCTAATTTTATGTCTTGAAAAATTGCATAGCATTGTTACATGCAACTAGTTACTCCCCATCAGGGCCCTTGTGGGGCCTCCGCTCACCCTCTTACCAATGAATGGGTTTCTTAAAATAAATAAAATTATATAGTTAAGTTTTAATTTATTATGACTTTAAGTGACACACCTCAAACATAAAACAGCATAAATGGGGGTGACATTTGACATTGGGCATCCCAGCCATGAATAATTGAATTTCCACACATGGAACAAAGAGACTGATATGAGAACAATTAATTCCACCATGCAGTGCATTAACCCAGTTTCAGCAGCAGGAAGAGGGGGAGCGGTTTCGTATCGAAGAGGACTGTGCACCTATACCACTTCAGCTAAAATGGGGAGGAATGTTTCTGCCAAGAAGCTCTGAATCCAAGATCTATATATGGTCGACTGTTAATGTATTCTGACCTTAACCTTATGTGATTACTACATTTTATTAATTGGAACCCAGAAAGGATAACCACTAAATTGAATCCATGAGGATCATAACTCACTGTGCGCTCAGCTCGTCTGCAGATGGTGTGGACACGCTGAGTGCGCAGTGAGTTATGATGCGTGTTTGGGGGAAAAAACAGGTAAATATCCACATAACTGTCATGTTTATGATCATTACAGTGGTAATTTCTCTTAGGTTATATTGTGGGATGACATTTCTTGTTTGCAGGTTAGAAGTTAGAAAAAACGTCAGCAAACTCTTACTTAAGAATATGAATAGTAACCTAAGGTTAAATGCCTGTGATGGACTGGCGACCTGTCCAGGGTGTACCCCACCTCTCGCCCGTTGACAGCTGGAGATAGGCACCAGCCCCCCCCACGACCCCTGGAGGACTAAGCGGTTCAGAAAATGGATGGATGGATGGTTAAATGCAACAAACACATCTCTGTAACCTCTGACCACCACCATATGAGGACCAGTATTGATAATATTGTGTTGGCACAACTGAGCGCTAAGACTTAAAAATTGCAATTCCACTTTATATAGACCATGACTGAATGATTTAGATGTAAAACGAAAGAATTTAAAAGCATATGTCCACTTTAATGTTATTCTTACCTGTTTGGTGTGCTCTGTGAGAAAAAATAAAGGTTATTTTGATTCAAATCTAAATTAGCCGATATCCATTTGGGCTTCATTTCCAAAGTTATTAATGTCTTTCATGCTTTCTATAATATTCAGCTTTTTATGCTATTAAGCTATTACTGTATGTTTCTGTTTCTTAATAACTTGTACTGTTTTCATACAGTACTTCCTCACATTTTTGGTGGCAATGTGATCATGTTTCTGAATATACATGTGTTGTTAGGAAATTAAGCTTCAGTAACACACTTTAGCTAAGTAGTTCCTATAATCGGGGTCGGGATCCCACTTTAGGGTCACAAAGATGTAAGCGTAGGGTCTTGAGATCTTTAGAAAGCAATGTAAATACTGGAAGTAACTAAAAGCAAAAAGGAAGCATCTGCATTTCATAAATATTGTAATCAATAAAACAGAAGAGTTAAACTGATAAAAGCCACATATATTTATTGGCTGTTGAATTTGTTTGTATTGCCAATGTACCACTTTTTAACTTACTTAGCAAAAGTCATTATATAATCCACAAAGAGTCAGTTTCAAAATCGTACATTTTTTTTGTGAGTCAAAAGGTGGAAAGTTTGGGAAGCATAGCCTTAGCTTAAAAGTGTACTTCACTGAAAATCATGAAAATGTGTTTTTTTTTTTCAGTACAATCAGTCATTCTCAGTTGTATAACCATGCTGCATGTGTATATTGTCTCCAAACTCAACTCCCAGCATCATTTAGAGAAAAAAAAATACAACATAAAGCGCTTTAGTATAAAAAAGCTGTTAATTCTAACGTCATATATAGTAGAGGACTGCCCACAGGAGGGCAGCATTGTTTTGGCCAGGTAGCTGTAGCTCTGAGAAGCTAACAATTGACAACTCTAAAACATGTCAGACCACGTTCAGTATTTGTGGAGATAACATATAATTACATTTTTTTTTTGTACCCACAAAAGAGGAGCTGAAGAAGAAATGGTTGGAATTTGTTTTTGGAACACCGCCAGGAATAGGCGACGCTCTGTTAGTGATTTGTTCAGAAGCAAAGTAACTACATAGCTACAGACCTAACAGTTCTGACTTTATCTCAAAGTTTTGTTTTTAAACCAGGATCTGTACCATAAGATGCAACACCAGCTCATAGGCTACTTATAGTAGCCTGGGAGCTGATTAACTAATTGTTCACCCAATGTTTTGCTTTTTAAGTTTTGTATAAAAACGCGGCATTAAAATGAAATGTACTACCTCAGCTAACACGATAATATCTGTGACCACACCCACCCAGAAATGTAGCTTGCTTAACTTCCCAATCAAACCAAACCTGATCCTTAAACCACGAAATATCAGTAGCTAAATCTCCCGGTAGCTAAATCTCCCGGTAGCTAAATCTCCCGGTAGCTAAATCTCCCGGCCTATGGAGCTCGTTGTGAGTTTGGAGGCTCAATCCGTACAGACTGCAGATACAAATTACTAAGCGGAGGAAAATAAACAAATAATTTTTACCTTAGTAGCAAAGAGGGAAGAGCGCAGTGTCGAATCGCCTCCGACTTGCTGGAGTGTTGCGTAGATCCCAGTGTAGGTCTGGCTCGAGGCTCAGGGCATTTTCAAATGTATGGTCGTGCCAGAAAACGGCCAGATAAAAATGCTCATTTTTACACAAAGTTGTTTTGGTCTCTTTATGGTCGCATGGCGATTCGCTAACTTCGGTCTGCGGTGTCGTCACTTCTGTGTGGAGTGTGTCTATGGTTTTAGATACAGCCAGAGTACGGCTTGTGTTCACATGATTCATATCCACTCGTACCTATATTCTGATACTACCTCCAAGGTAGGTTTATTGGACCATATCCTGGCACGGTCCAGGCTTTGTTCACATGGTATGAAATAAGTGGATTTTGAGCAATTATGGTACCCGAATACGGACTCGAGTTCCATGTGAAAACACCCTCAGTGTGAGACTACCAACGGCCCCTGTCGCCTTGCAGTCCGGTCTTGTTTTGGAATGCAGCCTAAACTGGGTGGTAAAACCCTTCTAAGGCTAAATACCGGCATGATTTTTGTTTCACATTACACTTTTCTGATTTTAGTAAATGGAGATAGTGTAAGAGTTGTGCTGTAGTTAGCCAATCAGAGGCATGTCATTAATCATGCTGATTCTCCCTGCCCACTGCTAAACTCAAATGTAATACACTGAAAAAAGTGAAGGGAAAATGTTTTTTCTTCACAAAGATACAGACAGCTTTTTTCATACCAGAGAACATAGTAAAATGAATAAAAACACCAGTAAATGAGACCCTTAATTACTCTTTTTCCCTTTTTTGAAAAAAAAATTCAGCTCTTAAAATATCTCTAGTTACATTTTTTTCAACAACCATGAACTCGATATTGCAGTAAATTGTATTTATATACTTAGCAGCTTACTTTGTATAACTCGACTTCACTTGTCATCATTTTTGTTCTGGCATCTCTTCCTTGAAAGTCATGAGTGGGAGGGGTGAGTGGCTGAGAGCGAACTGCCATCTTTCTTCATGCACTGCAGTACTCCAATTTTACCACACGATGTCGATCTCACATATTGTAACTTTAAACAGGGAAAAACCTGCTACAGGGAAATTTGACTTTCTTCAAGAACAGACTGTGGAAAATGTTATATTATTTTACCTAAAGCATGAAGGGAACTGGTATGAAATTTACAACAGGACTTTCTAGACCTTTTAAACTAAATTTTTAATGGCAAAAATATAGTTTCTGTTTGCTTTTTAGTACTTTGTAAAAACAAAAGTAGGGCATAGTTTGCATGTATTGAACGTTGCTTGGCAACCACCATTAAACAGAAGGTTATAGCTTATTAGAAGTGTTAAATGTCCGCGATTATAAACTCACCATAAAGTAAAAGCAACTTTATTTGTGACTAAATATAATCAGTGCCATGTCTCTTTATGGTGCTGGGTGAAATGAACAGAGAAAGGTTTATGATGCGTGGTTATGGTCATGCTGCATGCACAGATCATGAGGGACAGTCTGGACGTAGAGAAGCTAAGAAAGTCAGGTCCCTAATCTGCAGGGAATATCGGCCTCAAAGGTTCACAGAAAGTAGCTATGGGTGGTCAGAAATGTTACTAGATTTGTAACTAGGTGCTTTTTGGGGAAAAAAGTCATTAAGGAGGTCTGAAAAGTTGTTAGAAATAGCAACAAAGGTGCAAAGTTGGCAACCCTGGCTCCAGTGTGAATCTTGAGCTCTAGAAAGTTTCCCCATTAAGCCTGTTTTTTTCTTGATGTCATATGCAGACTTCCATCCTGAAAGAAATTAAATGAGCGACACAGGAAGATAGACGTGGGCAAGGACGGTATATCTGGTATATTTTAAAATAAACCATGACAAAGATATCTGTTCACAGCTTAGGTGCTGATTCAGTGGGTGCTTTGGGGCCTCAGCACCTCAGAGGTCTTCAATTGCAGCTTGAAACAAAATTTGTTTCTAAGGGAAAAAATGTATAAATTAAATTTTACAGGAGTCTATCTGGGTGAAAGTTTCTTTCATACTGGTAGGTCGCAGTTGAGAAAATAATAATTATTTTAATTAATATGAAATAGAAATCTTCCAATCTATCAGACAGAGTGGTAACCTATATTTAGAAGCCCCAGCAGAGTTACATAGACGGTTATTTTTCCTCTGGGATCAATATAGTATTTTTGAATTGAATTGAGAGATTCTGGTTGCATTTACAAGAATGCTGACTGAAAAATATGCAGTAGATTACTTCATGAACCTTACCACTATTAAATCAGTATGGCTAATAAAAACAATATTTAATGAGCATGATCTCAATACACTTTTTTTTTACTTTACTGTAGCCTTAATCTTAATTTAAATGAGAAAGCGTTTTCTAAGGCAACAGATTCAAATCAAACTGTTAAAAAAAGGTGTGCCATCTACAAGGAGGAAGACAACTGGTAGGTCAGTGGTCAACAGAATATCCACGCAGACGTTAGCTATTTAAAACAGCTCCCACAAACACACAGTGCCTTTGTTTCCTTACTCAAACTTCATGCACATTCAAAAACAGCTATAAAAACAAACACATACACATCAGTGTGCAGTCTATTGACCAGTATTTGTCACTTGCTATATATTTAGCTGCGAGCAAGTGAGAGGCTTCAAGTTGGCGGCGCTCAGGCTTTTCTAGCTGCAAGTGTTAGACCAGCTAGTGTTCACTCGACTTTGTCAATCCCCTGTCAACTTGTAGCTCTGAGACATGTCCTCCCTAACGCATAGGAGACAGGCCTACTGCCACCCACCCCCTTCTCTACCGCCTGCTGCCCACCTCCCCATGCAGAGCCACCAGGAAATGGCCTCTACCACCTCATCCTCCACCCCACCCCCCAACTATCTACTGACAAAAGCCTGCTTGGCCTCTATCATTTATCTGACAGCCAAAAGAAGACAGCTTGACTGCATCTCTCTTTCTCACTGCACACACAACATGTGGTTGGTAAAAATGTCCGATCCATAAAGCTGCACTAATGTGCAAGGCATATTTTGAGCTTCTGTTAATTCTTTTTTTTATTCTGATCATTTTAGAAGATACTGTCTTTAAAAAAAATTCTCAACTATTTTAAAGGAACAGACAAAATTAGATAGATTTTTCTTAACCATATGTTTAGTACACAGTAGGTGTTTGAAGAGGAATAAAGTCATGAATAAGGATCAAACTACAGTTTGGTTACAATGTAAAATTTAGCCAAACATTTGACTTAAATTAGTTGGCCGTTGATATTAACAGTCAAATACCTATACAGCCCCTGTGACAGCTAGCAAACAAAAAGTATTTGTATGATGTCAGTTTCATTAGTATCAAGTATAATTTTCAATAAATATCCTGAGTGCTTGACAGTGTTCACAACTGGAAGAATGAACATTCACAATATAAATAAATAAACAAATAAATAAATAAAAATATGCAGTTTAAGGTGTATGATTTATTTCAGGCATTTTGAATAATGTGTCTAAAATGTATTTAGAAAATGATGATTATGCCTACCTGCACCAACACAAGGAATCGCTTCTTCCATCTTTTCCACACATTTTTGCCAATGGCCCAAAGATACCTGTGGGAAGAAAAGGAGGTCATCTTTTACAAAGAAGAATTAAACAAAAAGTTTTACACGGATTTATTTGATAGAATTTTGGCATTTGTTTTAGCTGCCGTCAAAATGGACAGATATAGGAAGCACCAGTCGAAGATAAAAGTGGAAACATTGACCTCTTCTGGTAAAAGATTACCACTGCAAGGAAACACATCCTCTTTCCAAACCCAGCATTTTGTAGCTGTAGATTTAAAAAATAAATATTTATTTAAAAAAAATGTTTTAATAAATAAATTTAATTTAATAAATAAATAATAAATTTATTATAAATAAATTAATAAACAATGTACTGCCACCTCACTAGCGAGTACCTGACTGCAAACGTGAGAACTGTTAAAAACATGGAAATTATTTATTATCTCTCAAACGAAAATCATTCAAAAAACATATTGGGTCTGAGATATTTTAAAAATAAGACCAATCACTATGAGGGAGTTAAAAGCAGGAGGGGTGACCATGGCTCAGAAATTGTGTGCTCATCTTGTAATCGGAAAGTTGCCGGCTCAAGCTCGGATGGTCTCAGTTGTTGTGTCCAACTGCCTTGCCACTGTCAGCATGCCCCAGAGCAGCTGCGGCTACAACAAAGCTTACCATTAATAGCCATTGCTAATGTTATTATCAATTATGTAGGATTTTTTCTTTTTTTACTTTTGAAGTGTTTCAGTTATCAGCTCAATATGTTTTCCTTGATCTACCTACTAAAAATATTTTAGTGCTTTTCTTTTGTTTCTTCAGAACATTCCAGAGGATTATTATGTTGGCTAGTGCAAATGTTTGTTCAATTTGCCTGTTTCACAATTATTTGTTTAAATAGCAAGTAGGGATGTTACGGTTACCGGTGTAGCGGTAAACACCGGTAAAAACGTTGACAATAATAATTACCGTCTTATTTAAAAAAAATATGATCTTGGTGGATTACTGCGTCAGTGTAGCACGCTGAGCCTTACCAGCCACCGTATTATCTGCTGATGTTTCCGCACATGCACACTTTGTAGTTTACAACCAAAACTTTCTCTAAGCTGAAATGATGGCCGAAGAAGGAGACGGCTGCGCTCGGGACAGCTCAGCCTTCAAAGAAGACAAAGTCAGAAGAACAGGCATATTTTGGCTATTCAGAGAAACCGAGGGACAGTTGGTAGAAGACAGCTATCTTGTTTGCAAAACCTGCAGCTAAAAAATTTCCACCTGAGCTTCGTTGGTGGAACTGAATAAGCCTGGAGTGAACTGTTATGCTAATTCATATTTCACATAAGCCTTGATTTTGATTTTGAGCTCACTTCATGGAATAGGCCTTTGACTTAACTACAAGCAATAGTAATACCGGGTAAGGAATATTTCCTACCAAATACCCTTCTCAGAAAATTCCAATACATTTTTCAGGTATAGATAAAAGTAAAATAAGATTATGAGGAAAAGGGAGAGTGATTCAACCAATCCCTACTAATTCTTACAATGCCTATTTTCTTACACATTTGTTTTTTTCTCCTTCTTTTGGTTGGAAGGAGACAGTGAATGTACTGTTTTTGGTCTTGCTATGTTGTGAATTACAAAGGTTTAGCTTTTGGCGCAGCAATGTTTTTCATTAATAGTCATATATTATACATATATTAAACAGTAGAGGGAAAACGAGGAAGTTCAAATCATCTATTTCATTGATCAAAACAGTCAAGAATCAAATCCCCTACTCTAGTGTCTCTCTGCCCTGCTTTCTAACCGGAGAGTTTTAATAGTAATATTGTTAAAATTACTATTAATGGAATAAATATTGAATAGCTCTGAGTAATCCAAGCCCTTTCATCTATCTAAATAAACGAGAAGTGGACACATAATACACATCATAACAATAACATTTTGTGACCGCAAGAGGGAAGCAAACCATCATTTGGAGATACACAGAAAACTGGTCGGCAATTGTGAAAATAATCCCAGTAACATTCGTTCTTTCAATTTTTGATTGACAAACAAACAAACAAAACACGAAAATGTGATTGGTTTCTGTATTTATTTTCAAATTAAAAAACATATTTTTGCTCATGTTCTAAATTTTTTTTATGGACCAAAAATAAAAACACTGCATGAGAGATTTTGTTTCATTGCTGGAATGCACGTGACCCGGAAATTGTTCTGCGTGCAAAAATGCAGGTAAGTTAGTGATACCATGGCAACGCTGGAGCAACACTCCACCTCAATTATGGAGTTTTTCAAAACCGGTGTTATGGATCAAGGTGTTTTTGCGTTAACTGGTTTCCAACTACCTTTAGTTTTGCTGGTTGCCTTTAGCTACCACAAATACCTAACCTTATTTATTTGTAGAGCACATTTTACGAAGTATAAACCATCCAAAGTGCTGAACATTAAGAACCAGAAACAGCATTATCAAAACATAATTAAACAATAAACCCATCAAAAATAAAACGTAAAAGGTTGTGTTGCAATATGCTATATTATGTGTGCTGCATGCACACATAATATTGCAGGGTTAGACTGATCAAACCTGCAGCATGTCTGCATTTTGTTTTTAAAATGTCCTATATAATGCCAATTATCATTGTGGTATTGTATATGATAACTACATTTTATTATTTGGACTCCAGGAAGGTGAAGCACTATGTGAGGAACTATTGAGGATTCATTAGGATCATGTTCGCTCAGCTGGTCTTCACCAGGTGGAGACGTGATGAGATCGCAGTGAGTTATGATCTGTCTTTGAGGGAAAAATAGGTAAATATTTACATAACTCAGGTTTATGGCCATTAGAGTTTTAATTATTATTAGGTTATATTGGGTAAATTACTTTTTTTTCTCAATAATAAACTCATGCTGAATGTGGTAGCTCAAAATTAAGACTTGCTTTTCAGAAGTGCTAACAATAGATGCTAAAATAGCAAACATTTTTATGCTTAGTAAATCAGACTGCACCTGGAACACCTACTTATTTGCCTGTTCACCTCTTAATATTTTGTGTCTTCTTACAGAAACACCCAGATTGCATATTCATAAAGGGCAAACGCGCTAAATGGATTGTGTGTGTCTTGCTGTGGGTTTAACAGACGCAATTATCTCTGCGCCGCGTTGATAGATCAGACTCAGTCTGTTTTTGCGATGCCGTGCTGTTTGCCTGGGTTTTAACAAGCGCGAACCGTTGATAAATCAGGCCCATATTCTACAAAATTGTATAAAAGGTCAAATTAAAAAAACAACCGAGTGTTACTATGGGCTTTGATCTTGCGTCTCTTTGGGAAAACTGAACTCAGCAGTGAAGCAGTGACTAAACCATTAAGCTAACAGTTCTTTGAGGTCCTATTGATCTCACCTATGTAAACACTAGAGCATTCCGCCCGTTGGCGAAGGTAACAGTTTAACCTTAGATGAACTTGTTACCACAGACAGTAGGGCACTCGGAAATATTCCTTTCATATTTCAGTTTGTCTTTATTTACATTAGCAATCTCTATGACACTCTGTATTTACTGTAGTTTAAGGTGGTCTCACCTATGACACGTTTTCTTATATGTAAACTTATAAGGGAACATCGAGGCTATCTGATCTGGATCAGACAGGATAATTGAAATGTGCCCTTTCAAATGGAGAGTCATTAATCTGAACGGCAGACTGTAAGGATTAATTTAAATCTCCATTCCAAAATGGCCTTACATTAGAAAGAATAAAATTTTTTCTATATATTTTTCTATTATTTTGAACTAGAATTATAAAAAAAAGACTGATAAGAATACCAGTGTATCATATTACTGTGTCAACATGTATTTGAATCATCCAGAATCAGTTAATGTGAACACCACACCATTATATTGCTTTCAATTTGATGTTTATTTCCTTAATCTGTTAGATTTTTTAAAGGCTAATTGGGGAGAAACTAGACTTCTACTCTGCCTACATGTTAATATTTAAAACTGTATTTTGTTTGAAAACCAGGTTGGAAGTGAAGTGAAATTCCTTGTTGCTATGCACAAACTTATTATTAAATAATCTTGACAATGCTTAAACCAGTACACCCTTTTGTATGTTAGCTGAGGAAACAAAAGCTGATATCAGATAAATAATGTTATCTTATAAATCAGACACCGTTTGTGGGTGGTGCTTCCAGCTACTTTGCTGCAAAACAGAGCAACAGATCATCACATAAACTTTTTAACACATACTAATACAGTCCGATTTCCAGTCTGCTTATAGTTTATTACTTGACCCGTGTCACTAACTTTCCCGCATTTTTGCACGCAGAAAAATTTCCGGGTAAGGTACATCCCAGCATTTAAATATATATTTTTTATTCTGTCATGCAGCTGTTTTTCAATTTTGTTCTGCTGTTTAACCAATTTAGCCTTTTTTTTAATTACTGGGACCAGAAAAAAATGTATGTACATTTTTAATAAACTTTTTTTCAAAACTGACCCTCTCTTCAACATTGTTCATATTTTAAGAGATGTCGTGTAATCTTAAAACGATCAACCCTTGCATCGTCACAACTGGTTGAGTCTGCTGTCCATTTGAAAAAGCATCTAATATCTTAATAATATTTGGTAATATTTAAATACAACCTATAGACCAAGAGTAAACTGATTTGATTTGATACTTGAGCACATAAGCAAGCTCCAGCTTCCATCAAAATCGGAAAAGAATATTGTCCTCATTTCAGAACAATGTTTACTTCATAAAATATGTTATTATAGATTCCAGATAATATTTTTCTTGATATTTTAAATAGTAAAACCACATATATAATAAATTATTGTACTAATTATGATCTATTCTGTGACTGTTAATTAAATGATATTCATCCTAACCCCATAAAAGGTGTATAATTCTGCAAAGATTGTTACCATAAGATTCATTGCAATAAAATGAAATATTTTTTGTGATTTTTGTTCACATCTATGTTTTTTGTCAAATTCTCATCATATGAAAAAATTTGAGAAAATACTGAAACATGTTTTTCTACATTTAACACTCCTACCTACTACCATTGAATGGCATAAATCATAATTGAACAAATGAAACTGCATGAAAAGTCTGAAACTATGCAGACATCTTGTTCCTAAACCTACTTGACCAAATTTACCGGCAGCTAACAAAAGTCATCATTTTAAGTGTTTTGATGGAAATCTGCTAAATACAGCAAATGTATAAATTTGACTGGAGTGATTAGGGTGGTCATCATAAAGAACCTTACTGTCTCTTACCCACAATGCTTCATGTTCTGTGGCTTATCCATGCGAATGGCTAGTTTTATCTTGAGGTCATCAGGGCAGCCTTTAGAAACTGTCATTTTATGGAGCTCACACTGTTTGGGACTGTTAGGAGTGGGGTGAAGTACAACCTGGAAACAGCCACATGTAAATGCCGTATGTTAGTTGTACTTATAAGAAAATAAATAAATGAATGCATAACTTAGATAAAATGTGTTCCAACCCTTCCAAGTTCCTTATCTTCCAAAGCCAACACTCCTGTGCTCTCAGTGAACAGCTTCACCTTCACAGCAGGTAGAGGCTGAGTGGTTGTGAAGTCACCTTGTGTACCCCAACTACAAAGAAGAACAAAGAAATACAAGCAAATTACTGCTGTGATAGGTTTACAATGAGGGCTGTGCAATATGGCCCCACAACATTATCTTAATATAATAACCTTGATAACGATAAATGGACAATAACTTCCTCATCATCTTTTCACACACCCCCGACACACACAGACACACACCTTTTCTTTTTAAAAGCTTTAATGGCTGTATGGTTGGGGCAGAATGTGTTTTTGGGTTGTCAAGTTTTTTATATCACTATTTTCTGAATAAAAATCTGCCTCAAAACCCAGCCAGTGGGCCAGTCTAATGGTACATTCCCACCAATCAGCGCGTTTCACCAGCAGGGCAGCCAGATTACATGCAAAGTCCATGGTACCTAAGCAGCATGTCGTCGGGCAGTGGGCGGGGCGTCAATCAATCAGCAACAATATGGCAGCAGTAAGGGTAGGGGTTGCTTAACCCGTTGTCTACTGATGGTTGTCAGAGGGCCCAGTGACACCAGTGTCCAGCAGTGTCGCCTCTGTCAGTGTGCCCCGGGGCAGGTGGGGTGTGAATGAGTGAGTGAATGGGTAAAGGGCTTTGGGGTCTGAAGACAAAGTAAAGTGCAGTACAAATACAGGGAATTTACAGGCCATTTACTATCTGCAGGGATTTCACATCAGAATTTCATTCGGGTCTGAGAAATATGGCCAGATGGTGGCAAAGAGAGGAAATATAACCTACACAGAGGGAATTGCACTCCCAGAAGGGAGAATAGCAGATATTGACTAGAGCTACAAGTACGTTGGATTACCACAAGCAAAGGGCAACCATGAAGAGGCCACAAAGACAGAAACAAATAAGAGAAATACCTGAAAATCCAGGCAACAGCTGGTGAAATATTTTAATACTAATAATTATGAATAAAGTTTGAGTTTACTATGTTAACAAACTTATGCATGTAATGAATTTGATGCCGTGGGACAACATAATTGCATGCATACATCATAAATGAGAACAAAGATTCTATTACCCAGTGATACATATGGGTGGTAATCCTCTCCCCAGTCAAGTACTCTGACAAAAAGATAAGGTTTAGCCTGGAGCTAACAATGACTCATGGCTCACAGGCAGGGCAGCAGTGTACAATTAGTCCACATACGAAAGAAGAAATTAAAATGTCTTTATTAGAATAAAGGTTTACTGCACAAAGTCCCAATACAGCAGCGATCTGAGGAAAAAGATCAAAATTGTGCCCAAACTATCAAATCTTACTGTATTGCCAGAAGAAGGTTAGACTTAATCTTAATCTAAACTTTCTGGATTCTTCACCTCTAAGGTAAATAAAGGAATTTGTATAGCTTGGTGTTTGGTTGGAAACCAATCTTTCATTTAAAGCTCGCGCTCATGCCCTCAACAAAAAAACTTAACAATAGGCTAAGTTTGTGCGAGGTATGAGTAAGAGTTCCTGAGTGTGTGTGTTAACGTTTTGGTGTATTATTTTATTATTAAGATCTACAATGCTGTTTTATATTCTATAGACATGATCCTGAGGATCCCATTGAAAATTAGATGATTCATCCAGGGGTGATAGCAAAAAAAATCCTGAGCCTGAACTTTTTTCCTTGGGAGGCCCCTAAGCCAAGATATATGCCCCTATCAACGTAATGTTAAGTGAGATCCAGAGGTGTGCTCCCCTACGATAAAATTTTGATAAATAGTACATTGCATTAAAGATTCTGATGACTTTTGTGGATATAAATGAGATTATTCAGACATGAGATGAACAAACCCAATACAAGCCTATATTACAGAAGCATTTGGTGTAGAGCAGCAGAGACTGGTAGGCCTGTTCAGGAATACATCCCTGCTTTTAACTAATCACTTACCTGCACAGGAATTGCTTGTATAGCAAACTGAGGTCAGGTCAGTAGGTGGCATTTATAATACTCAAAAGTAACTAGGTATTAATTAGCCAAACCATTAACTAAAGGGCATGAACAAGGAGACATTTATTTTTCTGAAAAATATTTACCATTAATTTTAGATGATCACGTATTTCAGGACAACTTAACTTGTGCAACAGCAACTATATTTTTGTAATTACATAAATATAAGGACCATGATCAATGAGGACTTACCCAGCTTTGCAGTCATTATCCTTTGCAATTCATCCCCTCTTCCTCTGTAGCCTGTAGCTCTGTAGCCTGTAGCTCTCTAGCCTGAAGCTCTGTAGCATGTAGCTCTGTAGCCTGTAGCTGTAGCTCTGTAGTCTGTAGCTCTGTAGTCTGTAACCTGTCGCTCTGTAGCCTGTAGCTCTGTAGCCTCTGTATCTCTGTAGCCTGGAGCTCTCTAGCCTGAAGCTCTGTAGCATGTAGCTCTATAGCTCTGTAGCCTCTAATTCTGTAGACTGTTGCGCTGTAGCCTGTACCTCCGTAGCCTCTAGCCTCTGTAGGTCTGTAGCATGTAGCTCTTTAGCCTGTATCTCTGTAGTCTGTAGCTCTGTGGCCTGGAGCTGTGTAGCCTGGAGCTCTGTAGCTCTGTAGCCTGTAGGTCTGAAGGCTGTAGCCTCTGTAGTTTTGTAGACTGTAGCTCTGTAGCCTGTAGCTCTGTAGCTTGGAGCTCTGTAGCCTGTAGCTCTATTGTCTGTAGCCTGTCGCTCTGTAGCCTGTAGCTCTGTAGCCTCTGTATCTCTGTAGCCTGGAGCTCTATAGCATGTAGACTCTGTAACTCTGTAGCCTGTAGCTCTGTGGCCTGTAGCTCTGTAGTCTGTAGCTCTCTAGCCTCTTCCTCTGTAGCCTGTAGCTCTGTAGCCTGTAGCTCTGTAATCTGTAGCTCTGTAGCCTGTCGCTCTGTAGCCTCTGTACCTCTCTAGCCTTTAGCTCTGTACCTCTGTAGCATGTAGCTCTGTAGCCTCTGTAGCTCTGTAGCCTGTAGCTCTGTAGCATGTAGCTCTGTAGCCTGTAGCTCTGTAGACTGTAGCTCTGTAGCCTGTACCTCTGTAGCCCGTAGCCTCTGTAGGTCTGTAGCATGTAGCTCTTTATCCTGTAGCTCTGTAGCCTGTAGCTGTGTAGCCTGGAGCTCTGGAGCTCTGTAGCCTGTAGCTCTGAAGCCTGTAGCCTCTGTAGCTCTGTAGCCTGTAGCTCTGTAGCCTCTCTAGCTCTGTAGCCTGGAGCTTTGTAGCCTGTAGCTCTGTAGTCTGTAGCCTGTAGCTCTGAAGCCTTTAACTCTGTAGCCTCTGTAGCTCTGTAGCCTATAGCTCTGTAGTCTGTAGCTCTGTACCCTCTGTATCTCTGTAGCCTGGAGCTCTGTAGCATGTAGCCTCTGTAGCTCTGTAGCCTGTAGCTCTGTAGCCTGTAGCTCTGTAGTCTGTAGCTCTGTAGCCTCTTCCTCTGTAGCCTGTAGCTCTGTAGCCTGTTGCTCTTTAGCCTGTGGCTCTGTAGCCTGTAGCTCTCTAGCCTGTAGCTTGTAGCTATGTAGCTCTGTAGCCTGTAGCTGTGGCACTGGTCACTCCTGGCCACCAATTAGGGGTGTCTCTGACTGATGACACCGCCAAGAGTAAGTACATAAAGGTTAAAAATCATATGCCCTAAAATTGTACCTCTTGGGAACACCACAAGTAATCTTGTGGACTAACATGTGTCCTATCCATATTAAGTCGTATTGTGCGTTCTAAAGCAGGACTTTCAATTTAATCATCGCCAAAGTTGATTAAATTGTCCAGTTCTATTGTATTCAGCCTTATGTGGAAGAATAAAAGTAATTATATACACAAACCACAATTATTTCAAGACTATGAAAACAGAAGTTTAAATGGTTTAAACTTTGAATCCATTATTGCTATGTTCAGACTCAAATTGATAAAAGATAGCATTTTCTATCTACAATCTTTAGTACCATATAGTAAATAATCTCTCCAATAAAGTTTGGGGGTTACATTTTTGGCTTAAATGCGATTTTGACATTTCTAATATTCTTCTTAAGTTGTCTAGTTTCTATAAGCAAGCATTGGATTTTGGGAAATTAATTTTAACTCACAATTTTTCACCTCACAATTCTGTGTTGGGGAATAATAAGGTTATAATCATCAACAAGAAATGGTTATTTAAATTACACTGATGTGATATCTCTGTATTTTTCAGTGATGATCTGTTGGATGAAAATGGAAAGCTGTTATCTCATGACAAATTTATTGGAAAATATAAAACAGGTATCTCATGTAATCAGTATTATAAGGTCTGTAAAGCGATACCCATAATGCTGTCTTCCAATCCAGAGACATTAGATCATCTGTTTTTCAATATCAGCATGTTAATGCCTTCTGGTATCAAATCCACAGATGGGTTTCACTCAAAGTTTCCAATGTACCTTCTTTTACATATAAGGATGTTCTTTATTTAATGGACAATCTAGATTCCAAAATCTCTGATTTTATTAATTTGGTAATTTTGCTGTGTAAGTATTTTATCCATTATTGAAAGTAAAAAAATACCTTTCTTTTGTTTACCGTCTTCTTAAATTACTTCTTTCAATATTTTAATTCACTTAAGCTTATCTCCAATATGAATAAGAAAACTGCTGTACTGTATTGTAAAATTATAAAGCTTATGGTCCTAACTATTTGATCCTTGATCCTCTTATTTCCTTACTTTAAATGTTAAAGAACTTGCTTCGCCATCTTTGTAATGGAAACTGTTGCATTGTTACAAACTTCCACCCCATGCATGTAAATGTTGCAGAGCTGCAGAGCTCCTTCAGTGACAGACTGCTGCATCCTGGATGCATGAAAGAGCGATTCCACAGTTCCTTCCTCCCTGCAGCGGTCAGACTGTACAATCTATACTGCACCCAACAGACATAGATGTTTACACCATTGTTGTTAAATTGCACTAAATTAACAACACTGTTATAACTCACATGTTACTTTTTAACAGACTACATTATAATAACTTATTGAAAATTCTGTGTCTACTCTTTAATTGAACAGCTCAACACACAATCTGTACTATTCAAAATTTCGAAATATTTTAAATTACTTTAATAACTTTTCGTTCTTCTGCAAAAGTTCTGTGTCCTGTTCTGTTTTTGTTCCTCTGTTTTTTTGCTGCTGTTGTGGCGGACCACCAGGGGGCTCCACTCACACCCAGACAACGGGATGTTAATATTAAAAAATGTAATGTTTAGATTTGAAAATGTTCAAGTTGGTTGTGGCGCGAATGTGGCGATTTATCTGACTAATTACAGCTCGCTGGCAGAAGAAGCCAACAACATTCTCCACATTACTAGGAGCTTCACGGTCCAAGTGGTGGCTCCCACATCCCCAGCGCTCCCTGCTGACCGACCGGCGCTGTCATCGGCTCCTGGCGAGCCATCGGTGGTTGCTGGGGTTGTTAAGCGGAGGCGCCGGGGAGCAGCCGTCTGTTTCTACCACCAGCGGTTCAGCGCAAAAGACCGACATTGCCTCCAACCCTGCAGTTTCGAGCCGCTGACAGTTCCCAACTTTTCAACCGCTGACACTAAGCAAGGGGTAGAGCATTATATCCCCACTACCGGGCCTCCGGTGTTCGCACGAACGTGCCGCCTCGATCCCACTAAGCTGGCTATCGCTCGGGAGGAGTTCGCCAACATGGAGCGCTTAGGCTTCGTTCGGCGCTCTGACAGTCCTTTGACTTCACCATTACATATGGTTCCCAAGTCTGACTGTCAGTGGCGGCCGTGTGGGGATTTTCGCCGCCTGAGTAACGTCACGTTGAACAATCGTTATCCGATCCCCCACATCCAGGATTTCTCTGCCCATGTCGCAGGGACTGCCATCTTTTCCAAAGTGGATCTGGTGCGCAGTTATCACCAGGTTCCGGTGCATGCGAAGGACGTTCCCAAGACAGCTGTAATCACTCCATTCAGCCTGTTCGACTTTTTACGGATGCCTTTCGGTCTTAAAGGCGCCGCTCAAACTTTTCAGAGGTTGATGGATTCAGTCTTGCGCGGCTTGTCTTTCGTGTTCGTTTATGTGGATGACATCCTGGTGGCCAGCAGCTCTCCTGAGCAGCACTTGTCGCACCTCCGTTAGGTTTTTCAATGTCTGGCTGCGATTGGCCTGATCGTCAACCCAGCAAAATGCCAGTTCGGGTTGCCGGTCATTGACTTTTTGGGCCATCGCATTTATGCCAGCGGTGCCGTCCCATTACCCACTAAGGTGCAGGCGGTGACCGATTTCCCGCGTCCGCAGACAGTAAAAGCCCTGCAGGAGTTTCTGGGGATGGATAATTTTTACAACCGTTTTATCCCCAGAGCAGCACGGCTTCTGCAGCCGCTTTACTGTGCGCTTAAAAAGAAAAAGGCCACCGACACCGTGGACTGGACCCCTAACTGTCTCCAAGCATTTAATAATGCTAAATCCGCGCTAGCCGATGCTCCTCTTCTGGCTCACCCCTCTCCATCAGCGCAGGTGGCTTTGACTACTGACGCCTCTGACGTAGTGGTGGGGGCAGTGTTGGAGCAGCGCATCAATGGGGTTTGGCAGCCGCTTGCCTTCTTCAGCCGGACGCTGTGCGACAATGAACGTGAATACAGTGTGTTTGACAGAGAGCTGCTGGATCTCTACCTGGCTACATGGCATTTACATTTTTTCCTGGAGGGCCGCACCTTCACAGCTTATGTTGACCACAAGCCTTTGGTATTTGCAATGTCAAAGGTTTCCGACCCCTGGTCTGCACGGAAACAGTGTCAACTTGCTGCTGTCTCCGAATTTATGACAGACATTCAGCATGTAGCTGGCAAATCCAACTTCGTCGCCAACTGCCTGTCCCGTGCCCTGGTCTCACCAGTTTATGTGGGCATTGATCTCTCTGCCATGGCTGCAGATCAGCACGGCGATGCAGACATCCTCAGGCTGCAGTCTGAGCCGACCGGCATTAAGCTGGAGGAGAGGCAGGTGCAGGATGGTGGTCCTTCCCTCCTCTGTGATGTCTCAACTGACTGTCCCAGCTCTCTGGTTCCTGCTTTGTGGCGGCGCCGCGTTTTTGATGCCTTACATTCCCTCTCCCTTCCAGGTGTTCGGGCCTCGGTCAAACTAATCAGTTCTAAGTTTGTCTGGCCCGGATTGTGGAAGGCTGTGAGGGAGTGCGCCACAGCCTGTGTCCCCTGCCAGCGTGCCAAGGTTCACCAGCACACTAAAGCACCATTGGAACCATTCCCTATTCCTAGTCACCGGTTCGATCATGCGCACGTCGACCTGGTGGGCCCCCTGCCTCCATAGCAGGATTTAACCCACCTGCTCACTATGATCGACCGCACTACCCGGTGGCCGAAAGTGGTTCCGTTGGCGTCCACAACAGCTGCTATGGTGGCTCGTGTGTTTTTATCGGCCCCCCTTCAGACATCACCCCGACAGAGGCCCACAATTTGTGTCTGAGCATTGGTCCAGCATGGCTGAAGGCCTGCGAGTCAGGATCCACCTCACCACCACCTACAATCCACAAGCTAACGGGTTATGCGAGCGGTTTCACAGATCATTAAAAGCTGCGCTCCGTGCTGTTCTGACCGATGGAAACTGGGTCGTCCGTCTCCCGTGGGTTATGCTGGGGATGCGTTCCGCGGCTAAAGAGGACCTTGGTGCCTCTCCAGCTGAACTGGTTTTAGGCCAGCCCGTACGGGTTCCGGGTGTGTTTTGTCCGGAGGCCCCTTCAACCCAGTTTACCTGGTCTGCCCAACAGTTACTACCTCATGAGGGCCCTTCTTATAACCAAATTTCCCCTTGTGGGACAATTAACAGATTATTCTATTCTATTATTCTAATATTGGTTTGTTTCCATGAATCATTTTGTATGTTAATATTTCAATAAAGGTTTTTAAACAGAAGAAAATAATCTTGTGGACCTTAGAGGAAGAGTGGTCTCATTTGTTAAACTTTGTGTAGAAACCTTCCTAAAATCATAACGAAGGTCAGCAATTCGTACGAAGAGTACGCAGAGCTGCAATCTCAGCCTTATAGATCAGACTCTCCATAAAAATGTACTCAGCTGTCATTAGATCACATCCGCCTCCTACACACCCACTTTCTGCCATCTCTAGTAAGCTCTAGTGTTTTTTTTCCTTTGGGAAGGTACCATCTGTGCAGTCTGCAATTCTATAGAAGAAAGATGCTTAACCCGTTTAATTATTGTAGAGAAAACAGATTTTTGTGCTGTTTTTTACGCCTCCAGAAAATGAAAGTTGATTATGTCCATTAAGCATCATGAGGCAGACCATGGAGGGCTTTATGTATTCCAGTAATACAGAAGTTTCCAGTGTTCTGGACATGCTGCATTGTTCCTGTTGCAAGGAAAAATCAACCAAACTCAAATAGTATGAGCTACAACAACACTTAATTTAAATAATAAAGTATTTTAGAATTACGGTGCTTACACACCGAATTCAACCAGCGCGACCAGAGAGTCAGGTTTACATGTAAAGTCAATGGAGGAGCATGATGAAGCACAACTGGGGGTCCCTCGACACATCAGCAGTAGGTTTGCGTCTGAAAACGCTTTTCTGTTTGAGTTGCGCGACCAAGTAGCGCAACTAATGCGTTTGAGGCGCGACCGAAAATGCGTGCTGCATTTTATGTGGTCCATTGGTAGCTTCTATCACGTCGGTGTGTACACACCGTTACAGCTTTCTCCCAAAAATAACACAAGCCCAAATGTGTTTTGCCATGTTGTGGAGTTACTACTAGCAGGGTGCTCTGCTCTCTCGTGCACAAAAAAAAAACATAAATACAGTCTTCCCGTGGGCGATTGCAAGCCGAGGTAGAAAAGGCCATGGATACAAATTTTCACTATGACCTAGAAGAAACTGTTTTTTTCTAACTAGTTTGTTTTTACCATCTATTTCCTTTCTGTGGCTAATAAAGGCACGTTTGGAAAAATATTCATGAACAGCATACATATGTAGCTCAGAATGACTGATTGGATTTAAAAAAGAACCAGTATTATTCGGTTTCTCAATGAAAGAGACTTTTTATTACCCAATATTAACCAGTAAATATTAACCCCTTCACCAAACTGAGAATGCTGGTACCATTAAACTTTTAAAAAGTATACAGCTTAAGAAACAACTACTGCTGCTGCTAGATTAGCTTTTTTCTAACCTAAACATTCTGAGGAGGTTGTTCTAAAAGGTAAAACTTTGGGAGACTGAAGAAGAAAAATAATAATAAGAGAAACTGTGTATTAGGTACAATTAGTCTATGATTGGAAAGGACGGAAAATATGACCATAGGAAGTGACACAGCAGATATAATAATTTGAATTAAGTGTTCCTCCAATTGTGATCAAAACCTCTCATATCTAAGTGTATGTTAGATGAAGTAAAGTGTGTAGTGCACATACATTGGTTTGGAGGCTTCAGCTTGGTCCGTCTGGAGCTTATGTCCTCCTTCAACCTCCATGGTGCAGTAAACGATTCTGTTTGAAGCCAAGGACTTCAGACCCTGAACCTCCATTATTACCACCTGAAACAGAAATAAAATCAAACAAAAAGTGAGTAGTTGTGTTGTAAAGTTGACAGATTAATTTGAATAACTTAGAAGATAAATATGACCATCATTCAATTTCTATTTAGCTGATAAAACTGAAGGTACTTGTCAGTGCCAGGCTTGCGCCTTATTGTTAAACTCTTATACCTTTTTATAAACATATAGCTGAAGCCAAAATGTTAATCACTCACAATATAGACCAGTATATGGTTTACCTATGAACCTTTGCAAACATAACATGGTAAAACCATTTTTTGCTGTTTAAAAAGTTTTGTTTGCCATTGTAAACTAAATTAAACCAATAGCTTGCATATGGATTAATAGAAAAAGTATTTTAAAAAATTTTGTGATGGGAAGAATTTTATGTACTTTCTGTACTTTGTAATCAACTGTGACCTGGTTTACTTAATGTTGTAGTATCAGTTTGAATGACTAGTCTTATTTAGTGACGTTTGTACCCAGGACAGGGACAGAGAGTTTTTGATAATGATAGTCCACATCCTGTGTTACCATGGAGAGAGTTCCTCAACCGGGCATCCTTAAAGATACACAAAGTTCTCAGCTTTCTCGTCTAAGAGAAAGGTGCCACAAAGTCTCTGTTATTCATCTTGAGAGTGGTACTTTATCG
Source organism: Apricaphanius iberus (assembly GCA_028564705.1). Lineage (NCBI taxonomy): Eukaryota > Metazoa > Chordata > Actinopteri > Cyprinodontiformes > Aphaniidae > Apricaphanius > Apricaphanius iberus. The sequence continues at coordinate 141,035 of JAPXFQ010000525.1, forward strand.
AATAGAATAGATAGACCAAGATTTGCAAGAAATAATATAAGCTTTTTGTTGTAAGACGAAGACAGGGCAGTATTCCACATTCACTGTGATGTGTTGCTGTCCTTCTGTATGATCAATTCAAATAATATTAAAACCTTCAAACGCTTAAAGGAATCTTTCTCATTTATTAAGAGTCTCAAAAATTCGATTACATTCTTGGTGTCCAAACGTTTTCTTTCCGGCTTCCGACGGCGGATCAGGTTTCCACCGGAGAATCAAATCGTCAAAGACGACCCAGGGAACGACTGACTTGACCGGCCTGTGACCTCCCATCTACGGAGAAGCGGGGATTTGTTCCTCCGTGGACTTCCGTACGCTGGCTGGAAGGACCCATCGCGTGAGAGAGATTTCTTCTTTTATTATACATTTTCATTTATCTGGCGAAGTGTTAAAATTGTGCAGTGTTATGGCTTTTGTGGACACAGTGCTGTGTTGCGTTTCAGCATCATTTCACTCAAAAAGAGTTAATTAACAAGAGTTTTGCTGGGTTTCATTCTATTTACATAATGGGAACAGCAAAGTCCAAGTTTTCGGCACTGGACAGTGCTGTCTGCCGGTCAATGCGGGATAAATACAGGCAAGAATGCTTAGAATATGTTTACTTTTGGATTAAAAATGGGATTTCCCGATTGCTGATAAGGTTTTGTCGCGGGGAGCTTCATATAAACAGATTGAAAAACAAAGAAAGGTGTTGAAGGTGTGGCGAGATGAAGCGGTTCGCTTTGAACAGAAAGCGGTGGTTTAGATAATTCCAGTACCATTGCAGGATGCTATGAAAATGCATCGACAGAACCCAAATGCAAAAGGATTAAAATTCGTTCTCTTAAGTTTCTTACAAACGAAAAACGCAGCCGACAGCTCCATTCTACACTTTACGTAGTGACGTCGCTCCACACGACACAGATGTCAGACCTCCTCCTCCTAGCCCTGGACAAAAGTGTAGATCTAAAAAAGAAATGCAAATCCACCGCCATTTTTTTCCGCAAAACAGTTTTTGTTAGATTTACAAGCCCTGAAATTACCCAATCCCAACCCGGACCCAGACTCCGCCCCTCTGAGGAGCCAACAGACAATGGCTATGCCAGAACAGACGGGATCAGCAGCCTATCACGAACGAGCAGAGGCGGGCCTCAGTGAACAGCAGTCAGAGGTACGTGCAAAGACGCCGCCGAGAGCACAGAGGACAAAGGAGCTAAAAACTGAAGCCGAATTAGCTAGCCCTACTCTCGAAAGGGCCGGGTTATACCACATTGAATATCTGTGCAGGTGTTGGATGAAGCAAAAGAGAAAAGATTAGCAGAGTCTGTAGAATGACTGCTATCTCTGCCGCCATTGGAGGACATACCGGACCCAGCTAAAGCGGCCTATCGCAACACAGACCAGCGGGTGAAGAAACCGCCCTCGCCGCCATCTACTCCGCCTGCGTCTAGAACGTGGAAAGCCGCCGCATGCAACAGCTGTAAGGTGAAAGACACTGAAATTGATGAAAATAATGTTGTTCAAACTCTACCAATGCTTGAAGTAGCTGGAGCAAGTGGAACAATGCTTGTTTTCCGAGCCTGGAGTGACTCGGACTGGGAGCAGGCTGTCTCAGGCCTACCACAGATCACCGCCAACGGGAGTAACTTCGTGAAGGAATTAGAAGAAATCTGTCTGTCTCACAAGCCCACCGGTGCGGAGATCGGTCGAATTCTGAAACGCCAACTCAAAGCCACCGACGCTGCGAAGCTGAAAGACAGTCTGCCGGCAGCGGACCTGCGTGCAAAGTTCAAGCACGGGGACAGGGACGAACCAGAGTTGAGGGCTGATTATTCCGCAGCAATAACTAAGCTCTGTAAAGCCATTGAAAAAGAGTTCCCGACAAGGCCTAACTTGACTAAGCTACATTCTGTGAAACAAAGACAAGGGGAAGATACAGATAACTTTATTCACAGATTAGGAGAAGCTTTTGAGCAGTTCAGTGGACTTCAGAAACCGGAACAAGGTGACTTTGCTGGTTCTGTTTACGAAAATATGTTTTGTGATCGAGTCCTTGGTGCTTTATTGCCAGAACTTCGAGCAGAAGTAATGGACAAGTACATTGGTTTGGAGGATGGCATGAATTTTATTGACCTGAGCAAATATTTGATTCACTCTTAAAGTCAGTTGAAAAGAAAACAAAGCCAGCTGCAGTCAAAGAGAGAAACAGACATGCATAATGCGGCATTAACGATGTACTCTGCAGTTACAAAAAATTACAGGAATGGACCGCCCCGACGTCAGCATACAGGCCCTCGTGAGCACCGAAGAGGAGGCAGACAACAGGCACAGAACTCAAACCGACACGACGCCATTTTTCCCCAGGCCGGAGCAACAACAACGACAATAACAGAGAATCAGATGATGACGATGACCGTTGTTTTGCATGCGGGGGCCACTGGAGAGACCAATGTACCAGGAGGGGGAGTCAAGGCCCACGCAGAGGACGTCAACAAGCCGACTGCTCAAACGTGCAGACCTCCAGTTCAGAGCTAGAAGGAGATTTCTCCGTTTCACCAGCAGATGGGGTTGGAGGTCTGACGAACACACAAACACACACAGACACACATGTTCACTTTGAAAGTGATAGTCAATCTGATTTAAGTGATGATACACATTCTGAAAGTGACAATCAATCTGATTTTTGTGATGATTTTGTTGATGAAAATGTTTCCTGTAATGAACAACCTGTTGATGATGAAGTTGTTTTTTCTGAGACAAATCCTGATGCCAGCAATGAAAATGCTGCCATTTCAAGTGTGACTGCCAGCAATGAAGAACTTGCTTCCTGCACTAACCATTCAGATCAAAGTTATAACTCTCACACTTTGATTACAGAAGCCATTGCACATTTAGAACATCAACAAACGCCAGGAACAGGTACGTACGCTCAACTGACTTCTGATGCGTAAAAAGCCTTACCTATCCTGTCTCTCACTGTTTCAGGTACATCTCTTGAACTCCTGGTCGATAGCGGCACCACCCACACAGTGTTGAAGCATACAGCCCTGTGTCCACTGCCAAAACTAAGTGGGAACCATGTTTTCTCAATTTCAGCATCTGGTCAGGTTGTGAAAGAACAATTCAGTTACCCACTCTGTTGTCAATTGGGAGATGGGCCAGCTTTTAAACTTGGATTCTTAATCTCTGAGCAATGTCCTGTGAATGTATTAGGCAGAGATTTAATGTGCAAGCTTAACATTTCTCTTTTTTCATCGCCCCTAGGAATTGAGGTTGTTCCTGCCCAGGAGAACCCAATCCCGACAGCAATGAAACACACGCCTCCTGATCTCACATTTGAATACCAGTGGAAGCTGTTAACAGGTACCACGACCGAAACCCTCCTCGAGATGGCTAAGAACCTGGTAAGTCTAGCTTCTGATTGGACTCTCTGCTAATCGTTCTCGGGGATTTTAACAGAGCTAATCTCAAACTTGAACTGCCTAAATATAAACAACATGTGACGTGTCCCACCAGGGACATGAACACTTTAGATCACTGCTACACCACAATAAAAAATGCATATCGCTCTGTCCCCCGTGCTGCTTTGGGACTTTCCGACCACTGCCTGGTCCACCTCATCCCATCTTACAGGCAGAAGCTGAAATCTGCTAAGCCTGTAGTAAGAACTGTGAGGAGATGGACTGATGAGTCAAAGATGCAGCTACAGGCCTGCTTTGACTGCACTGATTGGAGCGTCTTTGAAGCAGCGGCTTCATCCCTGGATGAACTGACCGACACTGTGACATCCTACATCAGCTTTTGTGAGGACATGTGTGTGCAGACCAAAACCTTCTGCTCATTCAAAAACAATAAACCGTGGTTCACTGCAGAACTGAGACGGCTACGCCAGGACAAGGAGGAGGCCTACAGGAGTGGGGATCGGGACCTGTACAAACAGGCCAGGAACCAGCTGACAAGAGGGATCAAAGCAGCAAAGAGGAACTACAGTGCTAAGCTTAAGGACCGTTTTTCTGCTAACGACCCCTCTGCAGTTTGGAGCTACCTGCAGACCATTACTAACTGTAGGAGACCATCCCCCCACCCTGTGGAGAGCCCCCGCCTGGCTGAGGACCTCAACGACTTCTTTTCCAGGTTTGAAAGGACTTTCACACCTCCCACCTCCCCCACCATCTCCATCACAAAAGACCCAGCTTCACCCCAAACCACCCACGTACCTGCCTTGACGATCTGCAAACAGGACGTGCGCCAGCTATTTCAGAGACAGAAAATTAAAAAGGCTCAGGGACCAGACGGAGTGTCCCCAGCCTCTCTGAAATTCTGTGCTGACCAGCTGGCTCCCATCTTCACCCAGATCTTCAATAACTCCCTGGAGCTGTGTGAGGTCCCCTCCTGCCTCAAACGCTCCACCATCATACCGGTTCCCAAGAAGTCCCCAGTCACTGGATTAAATGACTACAGACCAGTTGCCCTAACATCTGTGGTCATGAAATCCTTTGAGCGTCTGGTACTGACCCACCTGAAGGACATCACAGATCCCCTGCTAGACCCCCTGCAGTTCGCCTACAGATCAAACAGGTCAGTGGATGATGCCGTCAACATGGCTCTACACTACATCCTGCACCACCTAGACTCTGCAGGTACCTACGCTCGGGTCCTGTTTGTGGACTTCAGCTCTGCGTTTAACACCATTGTACCAGAGCTCCTCCACCAAAAACTGTCCCAGCTCACCGTGCCTCCCTCCACCTGTCAGTGGATTACCAGTTTCCTGACTGACAGGAGGCAGCAGGTGAAACTGGGTAAGTTCACATCCAGCTCCCGTTCCCTCAGCATCGGCGCCCCCCAGGGATGTGTTCTCTCCCCACTGCTCTTCTCCCTTTACACCACTGACTGCACGTCGAGGGACCCTTCTGTGAAACTCCTGAAGTTTGCAGATGACACCACCGTCATTGGACTCATCCGCGACGGCGACGAGTCTGTGTACAGAAAGGAAGTGGAACAGCTGGTTCTCTGGTGCAGTCAGAACCACCTGGAGCTAAACCCGCTCAAAACTGTGGAGATGACAGTGGACTTCAGGAAGAGACCACCATCAACATCTCCTCTCATGATCCTCAACAAGCCAGTCCCCACAGTGGAGTCTTTCAGGTTCCTAGGATCCACCATCACACGGGACCTGAAGTGGACCTCACACATCAACATAATAAGGAAAAAGGCCCAGCAAAGGCTGTACTTTCTGCGTCAGCTCAGGAAGTTCAACCTGCCCCAGGAGCTGCTGATCATCTTCTACACAGCAATAGTCCAGTCTGTCCTGACCTCATCCATCTCTGTCTGGTTCGGATCCGCCACCAGGCAAGACAAGGACAGACTGCAGAGAACAGTCAGGACTGCAGAGAGGATCATAGGAACCGATCTTCCCTCCATTCAGGACCTATTCCGGGCCAGGGTCAGGAAGCGGGCCAGGAAAATCACCACTGACCCCTCACACCCTGGCCACAATCTGTTTAGGCTCCTCCCCTCAGGTCGGCGTTACAGAGCGTTGTACGCCAAAACCACCCGACACAAAAACAGTTTTTTCCCCCAGGCTGTCGCTCTGACGAACTCTGTCTAGTCACAGTGTGTGAGTGCACTCACATAACAATAAACTATAACTCTGCACTTCTGTACATACTCACTGTAAAATAACCCCGGCTTGGTGTATATATTATCCTTTATTATTTACGATCTGATATTTATTTGTATTTTTACTTATTTTTGTTCATATTTTTATTTTTTTTATTTTTTTTTATTTCACTTATTCAAGTTCTGTACTGGAGGAAAAAGTTTGCCGGAGTCAAATTCCTTGTATGTGACATACTTGGCCAATAAACTGATTCTGATTCTGATTCTGATTCTGTATGCCAGAGGAGGAGCTACATTGCACGTCACAGGTTTCTGCAGGACCGACATTGAATATGAGCAGGCATGGTTGACCTCCAACACAGACACTTTGAACATAACTTCTATTTTGTGGGATACACATACATCAGCAGTGACCGTCTGTCTCACACCTGAACAAAAAACACTCTACCGTTCCAAAAATGTGGTCCATACATTTCTCCCTCTAAACCTGAGGGTGAAGAGTGGGAAATGGTGTCAGACCTCGTTCATCGCGAAAATGGGACTTTGAAAGTTAAGCTTGCTAAGTGTTGTGAGGAAACAGGACTGTCTTGGGTCAAAGCTTTGCCTTTGGCTTTGTTTTACATGAGGAAGAAAAATAAATAAATAAATAAATCTGAGTCCTGAGTACACATGTGAAGAAATGGAGAAGTTGACACATTCTTCAAAGCTCTGGGGCTCCAGAGCAAAAAAAGACCGAGACATTTATGCTGTTTGTCTTTTACTCTTTGTTGCAGGACGAGAGGTCACCTGAGCTGGACTGATGCAGAAGGCACCTACGGGCCTGATGCAGACTCGATTCGACGAGATGGAAATGGAAGACAAGAGCTGTATGGAGATGAAATGGGTATGGACTTGCTTGATGACCTCGAATTATATGAGTAATTCGTTTACAGATGTATGACGACTTCCTTTAAATCACTTTGTGACTTAGGTTGTCTGATGATTTCCCTGTGACTAATGTCTTGTGTTTTTCCAAGGGAGTTTAGCAGTCTCCTTCCAGGGATGTCAATGACAGAAAGATGGGTTTGATTTGATTTTTTTTATTACATTTTTTATTTTATTTTTATTTTTTATTTTTATTTTACATTTTTCTTCAATTTATCATTTTTTTGTAATCATTAATTATTTCATCTAATTTATGCAAATCAAGTTCATTTGCAGTGATTGTTATTTTATTTAATTGATTATCCTTTTTATTATTTTATTTTGATTGAATTTTCTTTGTCTTGGTTTTCATTGTTTGAGGATAAATAATGAAAAGGGGGGAATTATAGATTTTACAGATTTTTATAGATTTTTACATTACCGATACATAATCCTTACAGAAGTTGGAGATTTTATTAAAAATTATTTTTTTATGTTTTATTCTATTTTGTTTGTTTTTTAATGTTTCATTGTTATTTTTGATTACTATTGATTTGTTTTCTTTGTGTAACCTCTTTGAAGGGTCACTGTGGTGCTGAGCAAAGAGTGACTGACGATCTTGATTTTGAGGTTCACGTTGTGGATGCCTAACTCATATAAGGGAAGAGTACACACTCCAAGTTGTGTTGAGAGATTAGATCTATTTAGTGTGTACCTGATTGATAATGCCTAACATTGTGCCCCTTTTTCTTTTTTTTTCAGTTTGCATCCTGACTAATGGGGAACCCAACAACAGCGCCACCTATTGGGGCTAGGGGCCGTCTCAAACTTTTTGCCTGCCGAGTCATGAAGAGAAACAACAAGTGACACGACCCTAGGAAGGAGGTTTCTTATCTTAGGCCACCAGCAGGATTTTTTGTTCGAGATGTTGTTCGAGTTCATATAATGTCATTAAGATGGATGCTTAGATTAGATGAATCTGTTAGAAATTATTCAATGTGACATGGAATGATTGAGAACATTTAAACCACTGTTTTTATGTCTTTCTATTTTGAATACTGCCTGTCTCTTAGGTTCGTTACTGATTGTTATTGGTTATTGATTCTCCTTTATATTTTGATTTATCTTTGAGATTAGATAAAAAGGGGGGACTGTGATGGGAAGAATGTAATGTTTTGTACTTTCTGTACTTTGTAATCAACTATGACCCGGTTTACTTAATGTTGTAGTATCAGTTTGAATGACTAGTCTTATTTAGTGACGTTTATACCCAGGACAGGGACAGAGAGTTTTTGATAATGATAGTTCACATCCTGGGGATGAGGGTTCTCCAACCGGACATCCTTAAAGATACACAAAGTTCTCAGCTTTCTAATCTAAGAGAAGGGCGCCACAAAGTCTCTGTTATTCATCTTGAGAGTGGTACTTTATCGAATAGAATAGATAGACTAAGATTGCTAGAAATAATATAAGTTTGTTGTTGTAAAACCAAGTGAGGGCAGTATTCCACATTCGCTGTGATGTGTTGCTGCCCTCCTGTACCATTAATTCAAATAATATTAAAACCTCAAAAATCTGATAACAAATGTAAAGCTGCTTTAGTTCTTGTTAGAAGATTATTCAATGAAGGCATTCAATTTTTTTTTTTGTTAAATGATGCTTGAAGTTCAAACTCCCAAATTTCATGAAATCCCCTCAACTGTTGTCTGTCCACCAAATTATTAATTCATCTTCATATTACCATCCACTCTGGCTTTGATGCACTGCTTGTTTTGTTAGCCTTACTGCTGATGAACTGGTTGAATCAACTGTTTGGCAACCAAGGGAAAGCCCTGGCATGGTTTACCTCTGTATACTGTAGGTCTTTTATCATGTTTTATCCTGATGGATGGGTGTGCCTCTCCTTCAGGAACTCTAACCTGTGGTGTTCCTCAGGGTTGTTGGGCCCCTTCTTTTTAATCTATACATCCTGCTACTCTGTGACATTAAAAAAACACAAAGTTAATTACCATCTCTATGCGGACAACTGCCAATTATGTCTACGTAAAGCCTAGTCACTCATTCCAACTTGTAATGACACCCGGTTATGCCGCGGTCACTAAGATTAGCGTTGCCTCGGTGTGTAAGTTTGCTAAAAAGATGTTTAGCCGCATGCTGTCATTTCATCGATGGTTGTCTGAGTAGTGTCCAGAAAACAACGTGGCCTACATTGATAATTGGAAAACCTTTTGGAGAAAAACCTGATCTGATCCGGAGAGACGGCATCCATCCCACTTTGGATGGAGCAGCTCTTCTTTCTAGGAATCTGGACAGATTTTTAGTGCTTCAAAATACTGACAAACCAGGGTCCAGACCAGGAAGCAGATTCGTAGTTTAACCCACCTCTCTGCAGCTTCTGTAATGTTACCCACTCAATACCCCATTGAGACAGTGTCTTGCCCATTGTCAAAATCAAATAGAATAAATGTTAATGGATCTATTTTGCCTATTAGACACCTGGCTGTAGCAGGAGGATATTATAAATTATCTAAAATTTAACATTCCTAGAAGTACTGGGCGAGGAGGAGAAGTTGCAACCATCTTTCATTCAGATTTGCAGATTCACCCTATACATATTAGTAGCTCTTTTGAACATCTAATTTTTAGTTTCCCTCATCTAAGCTGCAAAACATTAAAACCACTTTTGTTTGTGGTTTTGTATCGTCCACCAGGCCCTTACTCTCAATTCTTGGCCCAGATCTCAGATTTTTTTCTGAATTAGTTTTAAACACTGATCAGCTAATTATAATATGGGATTTCAATATTCACATGTACATTGAAAGTGATAGCCTAACTGCAGCCTTTAATATTATCTTAGACTCAATTGGCTTTACTCAGAAAGTGAAGGGACCCACACACTCTGGTCAACACACTTTAGACATTGTACTGACATACGGCATTGACTATGATGAACTAATAGTTCTCCCACATAATCCAGTCCTATCTTACCATTTCTTGATAACTTTTACTTTACCCATTGTTCAAAAATCTGAAAGAAAATTTAATTACAGTAGAACTTTATCAGACAGTGTTGTAACAAGAATCTGTTCCATTCTTGCTTCCCTATGTGTCTCAGAATAGCACAATGGATGGCAGTAATTCCAATGCTAACCCTTCAGAAATTGATGGTCTGGTTCGAAGTATTAATTCCTCCCTGCGTTTGGCGCTAGACAGTGTAGCCCTCTTAAAAAAGAAGGTAATCAGCCTTAGGAGGTTGGCTCCCTGGTTTTGTGCAGAGTTGCGTACTTCAAAGCAGAATACTAGGAAACTGGAGAGAAAATGGCACCCTACACACTTAAATGATTCCTATCTAACCTGGAAAAATAGTCTACTACGTTATAAAAACACCCTCCGACAAGCTAGAACAGCATATGTCTCCTCATTAATAGAGGTAAATAAAAACAATCCTAGGTTTCTCTTTAGAACAGTTGTCAATGCATTTATTGAGGATTTAGTAGGATTAACATCACCTGGTGACATTGAGATATAAAGCTGAGTGTCAACAGCATAGTCGTGGTTGTTAACATTATTGGTGGTTATAATCTGGTTTAGTGGGAGCCTGTAGATGCTACATAGAAGGAGCCCTAGGATGGAGCCTTGGGGGACCCCGCATGCGATTTCTGTGTTTTGTGATGAGAACTGTCAACACAAAAAACAACAAAGTGCCTGTGTCAGGCACTTTGTGATGAGAACTATCAACACAAAGATTTTCCTGTTCTTGATGTAGGATTTGAACCAGTCAAGTACTGTACCAGAGAGTCCGACCCAAATCTCTAGATGTTCCAATAATACATCATAATCAACGGTGTCAAACGCTGCACTGAGGTCTAATAGTTCTAGTATTGTGGTTTTACCACAGTCAGTATTTATATTGGTTTGATAACTGCTGTTTTTAAGGCTTTGGGGAAAACACCTGATAGGAGGTATGAGCTAATTATTTTGATCAGATCTGCCCTGATGGCTGGCAGGACCTTTTTTAGAAAACTTGTTGGTAAGATATCCAAGTAGCAGGTGGCAGAGTTTAGTTTGTCAATAATTTCATCAAAGCTCGATTGATTTATTATTTGGAAATGAGTCATTTTCTCTGTATGGGTGTTTATTTTGCTCATAGTTGGTATTGGGGTTGGAGCTGCTGTACTTATTGACCTTCTGTTGTTAAAGATCTTTTCAGTAAAAATGTTTTGACTAAGCTGCATGCAATTAAACAAAGGCGAGACGAGGGGGCACATGACTTTCTCCACAGAGTATAAGGGGCGTTTGAGAGATACAGCAATCTTTAGAAGCCGGGGAATGTATCAGGTACCACCTACATATCTATGCTGTGTGACAAAATGTTAGCTGCACTGCTGCTAGAGCTACGAAACGAGGTTTTGGATAAGTACATTGGGCAAGACGCTGGAATGAATTACACTGATCTACGGTGCCACTCCCACTCTGGGAGTGGCACCGTGTGGGAGTCTCACTGAAGGAGACTCCTATCCTGACAGCAGTGAAGCATACGCCTTACGATCTCAGACACGAATACCAGTGGAAGCTGGTATCAGGTACCACAACCAAATACCTCCTCGAATCGGCTCAGAACCTGGTAAGCCCAGCTTTTGTTTTATGCCAGAGGAGGATCTACATTGCAGGGCCAGACATAGAATATGAGCAGGCATGGTTCAGCTCTGACGCAGGCACTTTGAACATAACTTCTGTGGTGTGGGACACACATTCAGCTGTGCTGAGTGTCTGCCTTAACACTTGAACAACAAACACTCTACCGATTTCGGGAATGTGATCCATACATATCCCTCTCTAAACCGGCTAGTGAAGAGTGAGAAAAATGGTGACAGAACTGGTTCGACGCGCTCATTCAGCTTCTGATTGGGAGCGAACAGTGAAAGATCATTCAATCCTCTATTCCAGGTCTGCAAAACTATACAAACATTTGCTGATTTCCACCGTGCATGTCACCAGGGAAATTAATTTTACTGAGGACCCTGATGAGGTGCTGTCTCATGTTTTTCTCCATGGAGATGTTGCAACAGACTACACAGAAATGCCTCTCCCACTCCAACAGGTTCCAACTGATTTGTGGGCAAAAAATGCATGTGATGTGGGTTTAATTAAGGGATGAACCCCTGTTAAAATCACACCAAAATATTATTTTCGACCGGTTCAAAGTCAGTACTGCTTAAAACTAGAAGCTGTGCATGGGATTAAACCAGTGTTTGAATCTCTGTTGAAAAATTTTATTATTGTTGAGTGCACTGATTCCTCAGTGTCCGATTTTTCCATTGAAAAAAGTCAGAGAAAAGGGTGAGGAGTGGCGTTTTGTGCAGGATTTGAAGCGTGTTAATGCTGCAGTGATACCTAGAGCCTCTGTTTTCACAAATCCGTGCACCGTTTTGTCTCAGGTTACACCTTCAGCCACTTATTTTTCAGTTGTTGATCTGAGTAATACATTTTTCAGTGTACCAGTAGTCCCTGACAGCCAGTTTTGGTTTGCTTTTGAGTTTGAAGGGAGATTGTGCAGTGTCAGCAGGCTTCCACAGGGCTAGGTGGAATCACCTACCATTTTTAACATGGCAGTGAAAGACAGCTTGGATGGGCTCAAGCTGTCACCAGGCTCCGCCTTAATCAGTTACATCGATGACCTTCTGATTTGTTCACCCTCAAATGAACAGTGTGAGGAAGAAACTGTTAAGGTGTTAAAGCATTTAAATGCATGTGGACACAAAGCTAGCTTTTCAAAGCTGCAGTTTGCATAATCAGAGGTTACCTTGTAGCACTGCCACACAATGTAGTTTGGTGGAAATGACAGTTGGAGAAAATTATTCCACATAAGGTTTGAAAATCTTTGTCACATTAATGAAAAGGCCTTTGGTATGGTTGTATGTATGTATGTGTTTGAATGTAGGTGTGCAACAGGGCTGATTGTCTGAAGGAAGTGAGGTCAGAAAGGGGGCGGAGAGAAGGAAGGAGAAAAAATTTGAAATGCTGAGAGAGACTGTGACGGGTGGCCAAACAAAGGAATGAAGAAATGCTGAGGGAGACTGTGAAGGGACCTCAGCACCAAAACAAAAGCCCAAAAGGACCTCTTGATACAAGATGAAACTTGGAACCTGCAGGATGTTTTTTTCTTTTCTGGTGAGACCTTTCCTTTTTTTGTTTCCTGGATTTGCTTTTGACATTTTTTGTTTGGGAAGCACATGAACATTTCAGTTTAACAAAGAGGACCGATGAAAAAAGACTAATAAGAGACATCTTATTTTGTTTGAATTTGAGTTACATTGATTAAATTGTGAATCATTGATTATTTCCCCAATTGTTTGTAAGAGTTTGTGTGTGCCCATTTTAACTCGTTACATATGGTGGCCTGTATGGGGACCTTTGATTTAAATCAATGTAATTCTGTTCTTTGAAGAATATTAAAAGGAGGAAAATGTCACATTCCTCACAGTCAGAACACAGTGAAACCAATTTACCTGAGGATTTAGAAAACTATTCTCTTGACCCAGATTTTACTGCAGGACCGTGTGTGACGCGGAGACAGATGTCGGCTAGTGAGTTAACCTCTATGCTGGACACTTTGTATTTGGGTGATGATGACGAAGACGATTATGAAAGTGACCAAAATCTAGTTTTAAGGGTTCCTATTAATGGGGATGGGAATGACAAGGAAACTGTTGGGGTTCATGATGCTAATGGGGAAACAGAAGCGATTGAAACAGGTCATGAGACTGAACAAACCACCCATGGAGTCTCAGGAGACTTAGCTCATGAGGTCTCCCTTCTGAAAGAACAACTGGATAAGTTAGAAGGCCACATGAGAGATTCATACACAAGTTCGCTAAATAGAGAAAGCATTTTTAGGGATTATGTTAATGATAGTTTTGCCGCACTTGAACGTAGTTTCACTGCTGGTTTAGAAAAACTAGAAAAGGATGTGGTTAACTGTTTGCTGCGTAGAGACGAAAAATGGAAAAAACAATATAAGAAGTTAAGAACTACTAGCACACCCCATCCACCCAGAACCATGGGAAATTCTGCAAATGTTACTCCCTCATTTCCCTCTAACGTGCCCCAACCTTCCCTTTTCAGTCAGTCTGGTGCAGCCCCTTACTATCCAAAACCGCCTGTTAGGATAGATTTTCCTTCTTTTGGTACTTCTAGTGATTCCTCTGAGGTTCTCAGTTTCATTGAACAGTGTGAAAATTACCTGGACCTTCGACCACTGTCCAACCAGGAGCTGCTGGGGGCCCTGTCTGCTGTTTTGAAGGGACCTGCTCTCAGCTGGTGGAAGGCTGCAAAAGCTCAGGTGCACGACTGGATATCATTCAGAAAGGCATTCATGGCTGCTTTTCTGCCCACTGATTATCTGAATGAGGTTGAAGAAAAATTAAGAACCACAGTTCAACAACCAGATCAATGTTTGAGAGACTTTGCATATGATTACAGAGCTTTGTGTTTGAAATGGAAGAGAGATATGGCAGAAGAAGAAATTGTGCGACGTATTCTCAATAACATTAACCCAAAAGTGGCTGGTTGTCTTAGAGGGACTATCACTACTGTGGCACAACTTGTTAAGGTGGGAGTCATGGTGGAAAAGGACTGCATGGGGGCTCGGGACTACTGGAAAAGGGTTCATGCCCGCACAGACACACCTGCAAAGAAATCTCCAGACAGGAAATCATTCCAAAAAGGGACAGTAGGTGTCACTGTTGTACAGGAAAGACCTTCAGAAAATGAAGGGGCGGACCTTCTGATTGTTCCCATTACCATCAGAGGGGTTAAATGTGAAGCCGTGGTGGACACAGGCAGCACCTTCAGTCTTATGAAGCAAAACCTGTGGAAACAAATTACCAGAGCAGAGGAAAACTTTCTACCAGCGGAAAAACAACGTTTTGTGATGGCTGATGGAACCATTCACCAAGCTCTGGGCAAGAAAATACTTGATCTGGGATGGCACGAGAAGCAGTGGCCTGTGGCTGTGCATGTCATGGAAGACAGCCATCTTGTTTTTCCATTCGTCCTGGGTCTGGATTTCCTGTCAAAGTCCGGTGCCATTCTCGATCTGGCCAACAATCGTTATGGATTCAAAACAGGCCATGGAGATATCTACCATTCATTCATCCATCCAGCCAATGTTTCCAGGGGGTGGAGGAAAGCATCAGTTTCAGCTCTTCTTTCTCCTTTTTTCCTTTACTACGCCTTGCGCCCTGGCGAGCTACCTCCCAGTGTTGCTGCTGATACCTGTGATCCAGTTTCCGCCTTCGACACTGATTCTCCCGAGCTGGTCCAACAACTCATAAATCACTGGCCGACAGTCACCTCTGGGGTTCTGGGGAAGACCAATCTCGAGAAGCACACCATCTTCCTACAAGATGATCTCCCTGTGAGATCCAGGGCATACAGAGTCTCTCCTCTGAAAAAGAAAATAATTGAAGAGCATGTGGCCAAGATGTTACAGGATGACATTATTGAACCATCTCAGTCATCCTGGTCCTCTCCTGTGGTCCTCGTTGACAAACCTGATGGATCCTACAGGTTCTGTGTTGACTACAGGCGAGTGAACGCCAAAACCTTACCCGACTCTTATCCAATGCCCATCATTCATGACATCTTGGAGTCCATGGACGGGGCCTCCTGGTTCAGCTTTTTGGATTTGCAGTCAGGGTATTGGCAAGTAGCCATGGCGGCCCGCAGTAAGTCACAGCCCGCATTTATCACCTCAAGCGGGCTCTTCCAGTTTAAATGCATGCCTTTTGGACTGAGAAATGCTGCTGCCACCTTTCAAAGGCTCATGGAGAGGGTCTTGAGGGAGCTAAGGGGACAAATATGTTTTGTATACATAGATGACATCATTGTTTACTCTAAAACTCGGGAAGACCACCTAAGAGACCTTTCCATGGTGTTCCAGCGCCTCCATGCAGCAAACCTCCGTCTGAACATGAAGAAATGCAACTTCTTCAGAAGACAGCTTAAGTGTTTGGGACACATCGTCTCAGGAAGAGGAGTTGAAGTGGACCCTGACAAAACACAGGCTATCTCTGACTTCCCAGCACCGACAGATGTGAAAGCTCTTCAGCGGTTTCTGGGCCTGGCGGGATGGTACCATAAATATATTCCCCGCTTCGCCGACATTGCTGCTCCTCTGAATAACCTCAAGAAAAAAGGAGTAGAGTGGAACTGGACTGATGAGTGTCAAGCTAGTATGGACAGTTTAAAACAAGCCTTAAAAGCTCCACCAGTGCTTGCTCAACCCGACCTATCACTTCCCTTTCAAGTCCACACGGATGCCAGTGGCGTGGGTCTTGGAGCCGTTCTCTCCCAGGAGAGGGAGGATGGGGAGCGTGTTATTGCTTACGCTTCCAGAGCGCTCCGAGGTCCGGAGAGGAATTACTCTACCTCCGAAAAAGAGTGCTTGGCTGTGGTCTGGGCGGTTGAGAAGTGGAAGCACTATCTGGAAGGCAGAGAGTTTAACGTCTACTCTGACCATGCAGCACTGTCCTGGGCTTTCAACTGTCCAAAAACAACATCACGTCTGACACGCTGGATCTTACGGCTGCAACAGTTCCACTTCAAGGTTCATTATCGCAAAGGTTGTCTCAATGCCGCTCCAGATGCCTTATCTCGAACGTATGAACCACTGACTGTTAAGCCGTCTTCCTGCCTGGCTGTGACAACACACACTTCCTGTGACCTTCCAACAACTTTAGCTGAAATAGCTAAAGCACAAGATCAGGATGCAACAGTGCTGGAGATGAGGAAAAACAAGGTTAAAGCAACACCATCCACTGATCGTATCAGCTTCTCTGAACACCAAGGAGTGCTCTACCGTAAAGTCCCTCTGGGCAAAGATGGAGAAAAACACCAGCTGGTGGTGCCACAAACCTTGGTTCCTGAGTTTCTCCAGTACTTCCACAATAACCCTCTTGGCGGACATCTGGGACGTCTGAAAACTCTCCTCAGGGTCCTGGAAGTGGCCTGGTGGCCCTCAGTCAGAAAAGACGTGTGGGAGCACACCAAAGCCTGTGTGACTTGTCAGAAGTACAAACCAGACAACTCAAAACCCGCTGGCCTGCTCCAAAACGTCATGGTCACTAAACCGGGAGAGATGCTGGGCGTGGATCTCATGGGACCGTTTCCCAGAAGTAAGAGGTCCAACACCTTCCTCTTTGTAGTAGTGGACTACTACTACTCTAAATGGGTCGAAATGTACCCACTGAGAGACAGCAAAACGCCACGTCTCATTAAGATCCTCAGAGAGGAAATTTTCACACGCTGGGGTGTTCCACAGTTTCTGGTGTCAGACAGAGGACCTCAATTCACCAGCAGCCTCCTGACAGAACTGTGTAAAACCTGGGGTGTTGTGCAGAAACTGACAACAAGCTATCACCCACAGACGAATCTGACAGAACGTATTAACAGAACGGTAAAGACAATGATCGCATCTTTCGTTGGTCAACACCATGAAACCTGGGACCAATGGATCCCAGAGTTTCGGTTTGCTCTCAACACAGCTCAACAAGAAACCACTGGAAAAACACCAGCTGAGCTTGCCCTGGGAAGGAGCCTGTTTGGACCGCTGCAGAGGTTGATCTACAGGCCTCCTTCCCCCCAACACCAAGCTGCTTACGCTGTAGTCGAGAGGCAACAAAAATTGGCGGAGGAAGTTCAGAGGAGAGTGGGGTTGCACCAGGCTAGACATGCTAAGTATTATAATACCCGCAGGAGAGATGCGCACTTTCTGCCGGGCAACTTAGTCTGGGTCAGGTCACACCCTCTGTCCAAAGCTACTGATAAATTTTCAGCAAAACTAGCGCCTAGGTGGGAAGGTCCAGCTAAAGTAATGAAAAGGTTAGGCACTGTTAACTATAAAGTTTCATGGGGCAACCCACCAAACAAAGAAGATACAGTTCATGTGGTAAACCTAAAAAGCTATTATGGTGATTGTCCCTAGATGCCGTTGGCAGGAAGGGGGGAATATGTAGCACTGCCACACAATGTAGTTTGGTGGAAATGACAGTTGGAGAAAATTATTCCACATAAGGTTTGAAAATCTTTGCCACATTAATGAAAAGGCCTTTGGTATGGTTGTATGTATGTATGTATTTGAATGTATGTGTGCAACAGGGCTGATTTTCTGAAGGAAGTGAGGTCAGAAAGGGGGCGGAGAGAAGGAAGGAGAAAAAATTTGAAATGCTGAGAGAGACTTTGACGGGGGTGGCCAAAAAAAGGAATGAAGAAATGCTGAGGGAGACTGTGAAGGGACCTCAGCACCAAAACAAAAGCCCAAAAGGACCTCTTGATACAAGATGAAACCTGGAACCTGCAGGATGTTTTTTCTTTTCTGGTGAGACCTTTCCTTTTTTTTTGTTTCCTGGATTTGCTTTTGACATTTTTCCTTTTTTTGGTTGGATTACAAAATGGACTAAGGAAGCACATGAACATTTCAGTTTAACAAAGAGGACCGATGAAAAAAGACTAATAAGAGACATCTTATTTTGTTTGAATTTGAGTTACATTGATTAAATTGTGAATCATTGATTATTACCCCAATTGTTTGTAAGAGTTTGTGTGTGCCCATTTTAACTCGTTACAACCTTTCTTGGTCATGTGATTTCAAAAAGTTCAAAACCTCTGTCTTCTAAAGAGTTGCTGCAATTCAACAGCTCCCAAAACCAGTCACTAAGAGACAAATGATGTCTTTCCTAGGCCTGACTTCATATTGTCTGAACTTTATCCTAGGCTATGCGATGCTGGAAAAGCCGCTTTCTGAGTTGATTCATGGGAGAGAGATGATACACTCTGACGCCATCCAGTGGACCCCTGAGGCCTCACAATCATTTGAAGAGCTGAAGAGAGCTCTACAAAGCCATCCCATTATGGCTTTACCAGATGCAGAGAAACATTTTTATAGATGGTTAATGAGAAAAACGCTTGCATGAAACATGTCCTATTACAGGATCATTGCGGACTGAAATGCCACAAAGCTTACTACTCTGCAAAACTGGATCCAGAGGGAGCTGGTCTTCCAGGATGTCTTAGAGCCAGAGCAGCAGCATCAGAGAAAGCAGTTTTGGCTTCGAGAGACATTGTAATGTATTGTCCACTCACTGTGTTTGTGCCCCATAATGTGGCCATAATTAGCGGCTAGATGGTTCAGGTGCACTTCTGTCTTGTTAGATTTGCCTTGCAGTGGTGAAATGTACAGCACACTCAGCATCTAGAGACACAGTTTCCCTTGGGAACGCAAGAGTGGATTCTGCCCCCGAGGCTGCCGCAATTCAACTACTGACAACTACCTGTGCTGCTATTGAGCAGACAGAAGAGCCGCTCGACATGAGCCGAGTTTTGCCACCTCTTCTGAGATAAAAGCATGAAAAAAGGCATGTTGTAAGAAAACAGAGGGGGTTTCGTTTTCTGTTGACAGTAAGCCGTGTCTTCCTAGGCGTTTCTTTCCAGTTTTTGCAAAACTCAGTCATGGTGTAGATTTGTTTTTGTCACCATGTATCAAATATATGTTTTTGCTTAAAAAAATAATTAAAAAAATAACGCAGTGTTACAGTCAGTAATGCGTTACTGTCATCTTGATCCAGGGAGGGTTTCTTAACTAAAGGTTTAATTAAAGCAACCTTAAATTCCTGAGGCACATATCCATTTATTAAAGATAGATTGATCATGTCTAGAATAGGGCCAGTAACCAAATGGAACATTTCCTTAAATAATTTGGTTGGTATTAGGCCTAACATACATGTTGAGGGTTTAGATGAAACGAATACTTGTGATAATTCTGAAAGTTCAACAGAATAAAAATAGTACAGACATAAACATGGTTCTACAGTTCTCTCTGATACTGCATCATACTGAAAGAGAGTTAATCATGGTTGGGAGAATGCCAATGATTTTATTTTTAATTGAATTTATTTTACTTATGTACAATGCCATAAAGTCATCACTACTGAGAGAAGGGGCAATAGTTGGCTCCACAGAGTTATGACTGTGTAAGTTTGGCAACTGTACTAAAAAGAAACCTAGGATTGTTTTTATTTACCTCTATTGATGAGAAAAATTCTGTTCTTGCTTGTCAAAGGCGTTTTTATAAAGTAGTAGACTACTTTTCCAGGTTTGAAAGGAATCATTTAAGTGTGTAGAGCGCCATTTTCTCTCCAGTTACCTAGTATTCTGCTTTAAAGTAAGCAACTCTGCACTAAACCAGGGAGCCAACCTCCTATGGCTGATTATTTTCTTCTTTAAGGGGGCTACACTGTCTAGTGCCAAACGCAGTGAGGAAGTAATACTTTGAACCAGACCATCAATTTCTGAAGGATTAGTGTTGGAATTACTGCCATCCACTGTGGTATTCTGAGACACATTGGGAAGCAAGAATGGAACAGATTCTTTAAAACCTGTTACTGCACTGTCTGATAAGCTGTAATGAAATTTTTATTCAGATTTTGGAATATTGGGTAAAATAAATTCAAAGGTTATCAAAAAATGGTCAAATTGGACTGGATTATGTGGAAGGACTATTAGTTCATCACACTCAGTATGTGTGTTGACCAGAGTGTGTGGGTCCCTTCACTTTCTGAGTAAAGCCAATTGAGTGTAAGATAATATTAAAGGCTGCAGTTAAGCTATCACTTTCAATGTTCATGTGAATATTGAAATCCCCGATTATAATGACCTGATCAGTGTTTAAAACTAAATCAGATAAAAAATCTGAGTTGTGGTCCGATAGTTGAGAGTAAGGGCCTGGTGGGCGATACAAAACCACAAACAAAATGGTTATAATGTTTTGCAGCTTGGGTGAGGAAAACTAAGGATTAGATGTTCAAAAGAGCTGTAGTTTATAATTGGTATGGTATGGTATGGTATGGTATGGTATGGTATGGTATGGTGTGGTATGGTATGATATGGTATGATATAATATGATATGGTATGATATGGTATTGTGTGGTATGTTATGAAATGGTATAGTATGGTGTGGAATGCTCTGGTGTGGAATGGTATGGTATGATATAATATGGTATGGAATGGTATGATATGGTATAATATGGTATGGTATGGTGTGGTTTGATATGGTATGGTATAATATGGTATGTATGGTATGGTATGGTGTTATATGATATGGTATTGTATGATATGGTATGGTGTGGTATGATATGGTATGATATGGTACGGTATGGTGTGGTATGATATGGTATGATATGGTATTGTATGGTATGATATGGTGTGGTATGGTATGATATGGTATGTTATGGTATGGTATGATAGGGTATGGTATGATATGATGTGGTATGATATGGCTGTTAGGTCCCTGTATGAACGGTGTCAGAGTCTGGTTCGCATTGCCAGGAGTAAGTCGGACTCGTTTCCAGTGAGAGTTGGTCCTGTTCATAACGTTTATGGACAGGATTTCTAGGCGCAGTTGAGGTGGCTCGGGCATCTGGTCAGGATGCCTCCTGGATGCCTCCCTGGTGTTCTGGGTACGTCCCAACGGGAGGAGGCCCAGGGGAAGACCCAGGACTCGCTGGAGGGATTACGTCTTCAAGCTGGCCTGGGAACACCTTGGGATTCATCCTTAGGAGTGGCCCAAGTGGCCTGGGAGAGGGAAGTCTGGGTCTCTTTGCTTAGGCTACTGCCCCCGCGACTCGACCCCAGATAAGCGGAAGATGATGGATGGATGGATGGATGGATGGGTGGTATGATATGATGTGCTATGATATGGTATGGTATAGTATGATATGGTATGGTATGATGTAGTATGATATTATATTGTATGATATGGTACGATATGATATGGTATGATATAGTATGATATGGTATTGTATGGTATATTGTACGGTATGGTATGATATCGTATGGTATGGTAAGGTATGGTGTGGTATGGTGTGATATAATATGGTATGGTATGTGTGATGGAGAAATCAATTATTATGATTCATCTGTTAGTATTATTAACACTGAGAGCAAATGGGCCAGAAAACAGGTGTTGAGTCAACATGGGAATCGAGTTTAGAGAAAACCTCTCTGCCTGAGAAAATTGATTCTTCTTCTATACTTAGTTTTGAGAGTTTCTCTTATTGTGTTACAATTTAACCCAAGCCATTGCCATTGTTTTGTATATGTCAAGATTCACTTATTCCCAGCTAAAGAGCCAGGTGCCTTCATCCTGAGAAATCCCCACCTTGAGAGAATAGTTTTAAGAATTTAATTTAAGAGTCTTAAATTCGATTACAGTATGGTATGATATGGTATGGTGTGGCATGATATAGTATGATGTGGTATGGTATGGTATGCTTTGCTATGGTATGATTTGGTATGGTGTGGTATGGTATAGTATGATGTGGTATGGTATGGTATGCTATGCTATGATATGGTATGTTGTGGTATGTTATGATATGTTATAGTATGGTGTGAAATGGTGTGGAATGGTATGGTATGATATAATATGGTATGAAATGGTATGGTATGGTGTGGTATGATATGATATGGTGTGGTACGGTATGGTATAATATGGTACGTTATGGTGTGGTATGATATGGTGTGGTATGGTATGATATGGTATTGTACGATATGGTATGGTATGCTATGATATTGTATGATATGATATGGTATGATATGGTATTGTATGGTATATGGTATGGTATATGGTATGGTATATGGTATGGTATGATATGGTATGGTATGATTTGGTATGGTGTGGTATGGTATTATATCATATGGTATCGTATTATATGGTATTGTATGGTATGATATGGTATTGTATGGTATGATATGGTGTGGTATGTTATGGGATGATATGGTATGGTATGATATAATACGGTATGGAATGGTATGCTATGATATGGTATGTGGTGGTATGTTATGATATGGTATTGTATGGTATGATATGGTATGGTGTGGTACAGTATTATATGATATGGTGTGGTATGGTATGGTTTGGTATGGTATGTTATGATATGGGATAGTATGGTATAGTATGATGTGGTATGGTATGGTATGGTGTGATATAATATGGTATGGTATGGCATGGTATGGTATAATATGATGTGGAATGGTATGCTATGATATGGTATGTGGTGGTATGTTATGATATGGTATAGTATGGTGTGGAATGGTATGATATGATATGGTGTGGTATGGTATATATATGGTATGATATGGTAAAGTGCCTTGAGATGACATCTGTTGTGAAACGGCGCTATATAAATAAACTTAATTGAATTGAATTGAATATGATATGTAAATTGTCCAGTATGCTATTGATTTGTAATTCAGCAAATTTTTTTGTGACATTATTTTCTAGTATAGTATTATATTGTTTTATTTTGCTATGCACTGTTAACTAGTTTTTTGAATGCATACCATTTGTTCTTCTTTACTAGCTTTAAAAACTCCTTGTCTCTCATTCTCAATACCACAAAACAAACCATGGTTCCTAAATATATATTAATATTTTATTAGTGTTTCAATTCATCGTATTTTAGTCCCATATCATTATTGTTCTTTTGTTACTTAGTTTTCCTATTTGCTTTTCCTTTTACTCGTTGAAGGTTACTGGCCTAGTTTAAGTTAATTGACTACAGTATTTTATCTGGAAGTTAAAATACATTTTGTAACTACTGATTCTTTGTGAGAAGTTGTCTGTGTTTATTCTGTATTTGTTTTGTGCTTGATGTTTGAAATGCACTCTATCTATTGTTCTTTAATACCACACCTCACCAGGCAGATATTCATAAATTCATAATTGAGAGAGACTGAGAGTTGTTTGGTTATCACTTTATCACTGATATCAGGTGGTGCCCAGACTTTCCTTTTACTTTTGATTAAAATGATCAAGTTCTTTAATCATTATAATTGACATTTATTAATAGTTATTCACAACCAAGCTAATCTTATTGTTGTACAACTTATTTCTTTTTTAGTTTTGATAGGTTGATAAAAATGTTAAAAATATTCCTCAAATGAATAATTTGTGAAAGTTGGTTTTTAACATTTGATGCTTTTTGACTTCATTTTATTCAACACAACAGTAGTCTGGATACGATAATACACTTAAGGTAAAAGTTGTTTGTACTGTTGATGCTTACCTCCAGAGTGAATGAAAGGACTACATCTGACTTGGACAGCAGATTTTCATCCTCCTGACCCATGTCCATAATGGAGGTGTTGTGTCCTCGTTTCAGCTTCTGTAACTTGAACTCAGCCCCTTTGGAGACTGGCATGCTCTCCAGGTTTGCCATAAGCAGGTTGACAGACGATCGCAGTTCCTCAATGTACATGGCCTCCATCTCTCTGGAAACAAACCTTGGAAACCTTCCTCCGAGCTTAAGAAAACGGAAGACCATAAATGTAATCACCAAGCTTTAACAAGATGTATCCTGTATTGATGCTATTGAATATAATCAATTTCTGCATTTATATTAACGATCTAGCTATATCAATGTCCATTCTGTTCTATCAGGTTTGGCTTTGTACTATTCATTAATTTTAAAACTACATCAGTTAAATATTTTTTGACATTTTGTACCAACAGAAAACATATTAATGTCTGGTAGTAAGACCACATCAATTAAAATTAACTGATTTTAAGTGTTTAGACTGTTAGATTATATAACAGGAGAAAGTCTTTTCAAGAGTTTCCCTTATGTAAATCAATTCCAAACACATAATTGTTCATCTAAAACTAAAGTTACTTCTGCAGTTGTTTCAGTCAAACAACACCTCTTTTTACAGGTACAGCTACATGTTATTCTGCCTGAATAACTCTCATACATCATTTCCTTTTACCCGAGCAATCTGATCTGCCATCTGCAGCCGTCCATCCAATTCTCTTCTGATCTGAGCTGCCTGTTCATCAGGATTGTCCAGCTGGGAAAACAGATATGCAGCAATTTTTTTAGCAAAATCAAATTCATGACCATCAATGAATCAAAGGGTGTTAAAAGTAAACCAGTTATGTAGCAAACTATGCTGAAAATTATTTTAAAAAAGTTAGTATCTATTCCTTCATCCATTTGCCAAATAATTGTATACAGTCACATTGCAATGGTGCCAAGTGCTAGGAGTAGTTACAGCAGTTTCCACGATGTAAATCTCTTTTACTGTACAGCCTACATAAAAAGCCCCATTTCAGTGTATACACACTTAAATAATTAGTAACCTTAAATTTATCTTCAACATACAATGATCCACAGTCTAATGGAACTAAAAGGATTGAATTCAAACTGTTCAAGGGATTCAGGGGAAATTTGTTTGACCATAATTTAATTAATTAATGAAAATTAGAGCCCATTTGGACTTCTCAGGCATTTGTGTTATCAGAACAAATATATATATATATATATATATATATATATATATATATATATATATATATATATAGTTAAGACAACAGACTGGCAAGTGGGAGACCGGGGTTTGATTCCCGCCTGGGGCAAAGGAGCTATGAACACCATCCAGTGTGGGTTACAATGGGCTACTGGAACAACAACCAGAAGGAAAGGGATGAGATGTGAGAATATGGCTCTGTTGGAATCTTACTACTCAAGTAACCCTAAGCAGAGAAGGTACACAAGGAGAATGTGGACTGAATGGTTACTTCAGTTCTGTCTATTTTTCCTTAAGATAGTTGTCGACTATCGGTCTCGTGCCGGTATTTAGCCTTAGATGGAGTTTACCACCCACTTTGGGCTGCATTCTCAAACAACCCGACTCCGAGAAGACCCCGGCATGACGGGGGCCGTTACCGGCCCTACACCGTCCACGGGTCAGGAGGACTCAGACAGAGTGTTGGTAGCCAGGTCTCCTAGTAGCTAGGAGACAGGTTAATGTTAGTAGCTATGCTGCTTTAGGCTAGGCTGTTGGAGGACATTATTAGGGTCTGTTCCTACTTTCTCTCCTACTTCTACCCAACTGCATGATGTGCTGTCAATTCAAGCACTAACCTGTTTTCTATTATAGTAGGTGCTCCGGATTAGCCCTGCTTGACGACCCTGACTAAGATGGCATTGCAGTGACGGAAAATTCTCCACGTCCTGCAACAAACTTGTGCATCAGTTCTATTGCTCTTTCTGTGTCTCTGTTATGTATTCTCCAAGCCACAGACGGTCGCGGCAGATAACCGCTTGTGCTGAGCCTGGTTCTGCCGGAGGTTTCTTCCTGTTAAAAGGGAGTTTTTCCTTCCCACTGTCGCTGCATGCTTGCTCAGTATGAGGGATTGCTGAGAATTCCACGACGCAATCTTCTGTGGTTCTGTAATTTCTACACTAAACATTGTATTGTAATAACTCTTTTTGTAAAGTGCCTTGAGATGACATCTGTTGTGAAATGGCGCTATATAAATAAACTGAATTGAATTGAATTGAATTCAATACCCACAATCACAGTTGATGGCAAAACACCTGGTAGCTCAGTGTTTCAACATCCACATATGGCAACTGCTTTCACAATTTGAGATTGACGAGATACAACACAAATGATATAAACAATGCTATAACAATGCTATATACAAACCATAGCACCGAGCAAGGAAGTGAATGACCTGAAAGATGAGATCATGGTGAGAATGAGCGCAAGACTCACCCACCACCCCCACCCCCCGCCACGCGGATTACAACGGCTAAGTGAAGTACCCTCGGAAAGTCTCCTGTAACAGTAAACAGTAAATGCAGCATTGAGAGCGATTCCTGCCACATCAATCACTGAAATGAGCTGAACTCCGGGGCAGCAGTGATCCTAGCTTGGCTATAAGAATCAAGTTACCATCACAGTGGCAGACATCCAAGAAAGAGTCTCAGGTATGAAAAACTGGACAGCACCAGGCCCTGACATGATCCATGCCTACTGGCTAAAGAAACTCACAGTACTCCATGAGCGCCTGGCAGCACAACTGAACCAGCTTCTAAGACATGGGACTCACCTAGAATGGCTAACCAAAGGGCGAACAATACTGATCCAGAAGAATCCCGCCAAAGGTGCAGACCCATCCAACTATCGCCGAACTATCTCCACAACATTGCAGCTCATGTCATAAGCAAGCACATGGATAAATGGTAGCACCTCTGGTAGAGATGCCAGAGGTGCTAAACACCAGCTCCTGACTTGATGCCATACACATGGATCAACAAATGTTTGAAGCTGTCAGAGCATTCATTGCGAACTCGAGGGTGTGGAGAACCACCCTTGAGGCAACAACCTGACCAACCTGACTCGATACCAAACACACATGGATCAACGAGTGCTTGAAGCTGTCAGAGCATTCATTGCGAACTCGATGAGGCTGTGGAGAACCACCCTTGAGGCCAATGGCAAGCCACTTGCACAAGTGTCCATCAAATGTGGCATCTACCAAGGTGATGCTCTGTCCCCACTGCTGGTCTGCATAGGTCTGAACCCCCTAGGCCAAATAATCAACAAGACTGGCTATGGATACCGCCTCAAGAATGGAGCTACAATCAGCCAGCTACTCTACATGGATGACATTAAGCTGTCTGTAAAGAACGAACAGGACATTAATTCCCTAATCCACACCAACCTTGATCAGGCAACAAGGGAAGCAGCCAAATACCTACATCAGCTCAATGGAAAGAACAAGTCCAGGGCAATAAACAGCTACGCCCTGCCAGTGATAATAAGATGGCCAAAGGATGAGATCCAGACCACCGATTTTAAGACACGAAAGCTCCTAAACAAGCATGGCCGGTTCCATCCAATATCCAGCACCCTGAGACTGTACGCACGCCCTAAGGAAGGAGGTAGAGGATTGATGAGTGTGAGAGCCATCATCCAGGATGAAACATCGAAGCTCCATAGGTACATCAAGGACAAGGCCTCAACGGATGACGTACACAGTGAATGCTTGAGACAATGGCAAGATGAGGACGAGGTGCTGTATGCGGAACCATCATAGAAGGACAAGCCCCTACATGGGATGTACCACCGGAACATAACTGAAGTGGCTGATCTGAAGAAATCCTACCAATGGCTAGAGAGGGCTTGCCTACAGGACACCACAGAGGCACTCATCCTGGCAGCACAGGAGCAGGCTCTGAGCACCAGAGTGATAGAGGCCCAGATCTACCACACTACCAAGACCCAAGGTCTTGGTAGTGTGGTAGACTGGACTTTTTCAGACTAAAAAATTTATCATTTGACAAGTTTACACGAAAATGTCAAAAAATGCCCTGAAACTGAAAGATTGTATTGGTAAAGAGCCATTTACAGTTTATAAGCAAAAAAAGTTGTTTTGGTTTAGTTACTCTTTAAGATCACTTTTACTGAAAGATTCTTGCAGATAATGTCTTACTGAACATCATATTATAAGGAAATAAATTGGTGAGAATTATGTACATTTATTTAGATTTTCTTTATGATCTAAAACCTTTCAACCTAGCTGTAAGAGTGTATGCAGGTAATACAAATACTCTCATTAACTGGAAAAATAGAACAGATCAATACATATTAAGTTACAGTAGGTTCTCACAACATTTAACTAACATTCCACATAATCCCTACATACAATCAAATCAGGGCTGCAGGATGGATGTCAGGCTGCAGATGGACGGCAAGCGGCCTCTAGTGAAAAACTGTGCGTTCCAGACGCAGATGGTGGGAGATCTCGGGAGGCAGGCAGTGATCTGAACGAGGTGACCAGGATAGACTGAGTTGGATGAGCCAGGAGCCGCAGGCGCAGAGAGAGAAGCTTGGAACTGAGAGACTTGGATCCTGAGATTGTGATGCACAGAAGAGGATCATGTGCATTAAGTCAAGGCAAAGATGATGATGAAGCAACATGAGGTGAGTGGAGAGGTTCTTAGTAGTTGTGGAGGTAAGGGATCCAGCCAATGAATGGTGAGGAGGTCATCCTCACCTATGGAGCTTCATCTGATGACAGAGGCAGAGATCTGTGTTGTCTCTGATGGGGAGAGAGGAAATTAGCGACCATGCAACATGATATTGTTACGTCAGTTTATCACCATGTTGTAGGATCTGTGGGGTGGTAGACTGGCAGCCTGCCATTTGCTAAAGAGCTCTGCCACGTTTCTATAGGATGGAGGGATCTCTTTGACAGCTAGGGCTTGGGTGATCTGCGGTGCTTCAACTGATGGTGGTCAGAGACAGTCATGCCGGACATTGGGACCCGACCAGAGAATCTGTCGGGCAGTCCACAAGATGTGAGGATCATGTGACTGGAACTATGGATATCCTAGGATGAGAGGAGTCATGCTGGAGGTGATGAAAAGAAACCAATCAGTGTGATCCCTGAACCACATCCGGACTTCTGTAGTTCACTGCTGGATGGGATAGGGCAGCAGCGGATGTCCATCAACAGAAGTTGAAGTGGGATGGCGCAGTTGCTTTTTATGTTTTAGTTGCTTTTGTTGATCAGTGTTTTACTACTTACTACTTACTTTACTACTTACGAAAAACATGTTCAAGCATAAGGGTGTCTGTAATGGCATTTAAGACTCTTAATAAAGATGAGAGAGATTCCTTTAAGCGTTTGGAGGTTTTAATAAACGTTTAATTGATCATACAGGAGAACAGCACATATCACAGTGAATGCTGAATGCTGCCCCCCTCCTCCTACCTCCTACTCTGCTCAAATGAAAATAAGTATTTATAAAGATCACCAACATTGCCTCTATAACTTTGTATTAATTAATCCATTAATTTTTATATGTAACACAATAAAAGAAACTCCCAAAACTAAGTATATAAAAAAAGAATACATTTTCTAAGGCAGTGATGTCTTCTCTAACCTCGAACTCAACACCTGTTGTCTGGCCCCTCTGCTCTCAGTGTTAATAATACTAAAAGATTGATCATAATAATAAATTTCTCGATCACAGTGTCCATGTAGACTCAGTTTTTTTGTGCTCCGAAGGTGCAGGGGCCAATCTGCTCGAGTCGACACACTTTGGACCTTATACTGACATATAGCATATAGTGTGAGGGAATAACAGTCCTCCCACATAACCCAGTCATCTTGGACCATTTTTGATAACTTTTGAATGTAATTTAACTGATCTTCCCAAATCTAAAAGAAAATTCCATTACAGTAGAACTTTATCAGACAATACTGTAACAAGTTTAAAGGAATCTGTTCCATTCTGACTTCCCTCAGTGTCTCAGAATATCACAATGTAAGGCAACAATTCCATCTCTAACCCTACAGAAATTAATGGTCTGGTTTAAAGCATTACTTCGTTATTGCATCTGGCATTAGACAGTGTAGCTCCCTTAAAAAATAAGGTAATGGGGTGTCGCGTGGCACAGTGGTTAGAGCAGGCACCCCATATGCAGAGGCTTTAGTCCTCAACATGGCCGTCCCTGGGTCGAGTCCTGTTCCAGGCGACCTTTGCCACCTGCACGCTCCATTTCTGCCTTTATTCGAATGGATGAAGATGTTGAATACACACTTCCACTTTTTGATCCATTTCTGCTGCGTCTAGAAACCTTTGACAGAACTGACCTACTGTCTTCAGGTCCTACCTGTTTATCACACTTTTCAGCTGTTTCAGAACGTTTTAAAACCTCTTTCATCCAATCCTCACATTTCCAGAAAAAGTCATTAATTGTCTTCATTTTAGGATCAAAACAGTTCTTTTGATCATATAAAACTTAAATTTAGGTCTACAAATTCCTGTTGTAGTTTACTGAAATCAACACGAAGTTGATCTTTTACAGCGTCTGCATTACTATCATCCTCCATTAACTGCTCAATTTGTTTCTCCATGGTAGTCAGCTGTGACAATTTATATCTGCGAGCTTTGATTTGTTTTGTTATGTGCTCAAATAGGGCTTTTTCAGTCATTTTTATTGTCCGTTTTCCACTACTTTGTTCATCCATTATAAGCAGTTATCCACACTTTATTCCACCAAAGCTGAAAAATCCTTAAGATGGTTTTAACACAATAAAGAAGCCAGCAAACATTCACCGCACTTGGCGGTCCTCACAAGTTGGCAATTAGCTGAGACACACTCACCGTGCGGTGCTCTTTGGAAGTTTGCAGCTATCCATAAACAGAATCTGTTACTCATAGGAATCTGCTTTCCATCCACAGCGCCGTATGTCCCGTACGTTTACTCAAAATCCAGAATCCAGATGAAGCAGTTAATGGAGGATGATAGTAATGTTTCCTCATATGGAATTTATGGATCTATACTGCTGAAATTGGCTATCTCACGTTGTGGAAGATAATCTTTTGTCCACGGCAAGCCACCCTATTGGTGTGAGTTTGCATGCATGTGTGGAATGTTATGTTAGTTAATTTTTCTTTTATTAGTAGGCAGAAGCAGTGTGGTGTTGTTTTGTGTTTGTTTGCTATGATTGCTTGATTTCCACAATAGATGCATCCATTTAGAATAGTAGCATAATTCCCTTTAGACTAGATCGAATTAATTTATGACCGCTATTGATATAAGGGTGACCAATATGTAATAAATTCCTTAAACTTTAGACAAATCTCTGTGCTTCTTTTGGTGCTAAGTCATTCACTACAACGGTAAAATAACTCATCCTTCAGATAAGGCAAGGATACTTTATTTGTATAGGACACTGTCAACACAAGGCATTTCAAGGTGCTTTACATGATTACAAGAAATGTAAAAATTAAAACAAATAATCATTAAAAGAAGGCTTAAACACACATTTTTAATCAACTACCAATATCAAAATACAAGAAAGTATAGACAATGAAACTAAGCATTCAACGTTTGATCAAAATAATAATTAGTATGAAAATTAAAAATAGTCAGACAAGAAATAATTGGTCTTGGTTCTAGTGACGATCAGTAAACTAGAGCTGGAGGACCTACCCAAAGGAGCAGAGAGCCCAGAGCCAAGCGCATTTGTAGAGAACTGGCTCCCAGGTCTATTGGAAATTCAACTGCCGGCAACTACAGTGTTGGACCGCGCTCACTGGGCTGAAAAAGGGATATGGGAGACCCTCCAAGACCCTTAATATTAAGTTCCAGAACTATAAACAGAAGGTCCCCATATTGGAAGCTGGAAAAGGAAGTAGGACATTTTTTAAAAGAATGTTAGAGTAAAGCCTAGTTTGTACTTCTCTGTAAGAACATTTGCACTCACACACACATACTGACAGAGACACTTTTATACTTTTCCATTGGCTTGTAGGTTTTGCAAAGCAATTACGCACCAGAACAGCAGGGGATGCTGACCTTTCCTGGCGGGTTTGCCTACCATTGAAGGGACGTCTATGGTTGACAACAGTTTATTTACTTCAGTTTGTAAATGCAAGTCCACGCAACGAGCAATGGGCGACAGAGAGTAAGTCACGATTGCTCTAGAAAACGTTTTACTAGCTCATAGAATGCTCTAAAAACACATTCAAACAAATCCAAATCGGTTGTTGTTCTCTACACCTCCTGATGGTCAAAATCACCAAAAGACCACATTAGATAAACTGGCCTTGCAATATAAAGCTTCTAGTGCCCTAAAGCTGCATTGACTACTGATTACATCAACTATAGAGCACCGTTCTTGTGAAATGATCTGGGGCAGATGTCGGGCTGACCAATCACAGATGTGCGTTTCCGTCAAATTCGACGGAAAAATTCAAATATTGGGCTTCACTCCTTGCATCCTTGCGTGAGTAAAGGACAGCCCTTGCAACAACAGCTAATGGTGTTGTGTCTATTAGCATTGACTTAGACAGAGAAGTATAAACTAGGCTTAAGGCTTCACGAAGACTTAGCTACTGAGGTGCGCAAACAGAAGAAGCAGTACAACTCAGTGCGCAAACAACTGTGGGAGCTGGGACTTAGACTTGGAATAAGACTACCTTCTACAATGGTGGTGAAACTGACATTTAAAAAGCCACTGGACTTTGAGTTCATACGCAAGGTGAAAGATCAGCTGGTTTGCATATGCTGTTTTGACTAAAACATTTTTAAGTGTTTCCAATTTTTACTGATAGTTAAGAGATCTATTTCTAATTAAAAGATCTAATGCATCTTCGCTATAACTTCTAAGTTACTTCTGGAAAATGCTGACCTAACCTCACAAGTCAGAATAAAGTTATTTTTCATTGCATTTTAGTGAAGTCTTTAAATATGTGAACAATAATATATAATCCCCCTCTTACCCTCTGTAGGCGGTTTCCGATCCATTCCCAACTCGGGTTCTCAACCAGAGAGGCCTGGGAGCTTGAGGTTCCTGCACAGTATCTTTGCTGTTCTAAGTACTGTACTTTTCTGGACTGAGATGTCTGAGGTTCTTCCAGGGAACTGCTGAGGCTATTCCTCCAGATTGGGGGTCACTGCCCCGAGTGCTCTGATTACCACAGGTGCTATTGTCACCTTCACCTTCCAAGCATTCTCTAGCTCCTCTCTAAGCCATTGGTATTTCTCAATTTTCTCAATTGATGTTCCCATCACTTGGTACTTCCACATCCACCACAACGGCTTTCCTCTGCTCTTTATCAACCACGACAATGTCAGATTGGTTCACCATTACCATCCTGTGTCTGAGTCTGGAAGTCCCACACATTCTTTGCTCGGTCATTCTCCACCACCTTGAAAGTGGGAAGTGTTTCCCACTTTCACCTTGGGGTTTCCAGCCCATACTCCGCACATATGTTTCTGTACACTTGGATACGACCACTTGGATATGATGCTCCACATATGTTTTCCCTGCTTCCATCACACATCCTGCTGTTATGTGCTGGATGGTCTCAGACGACTCTTTGCAAAAACTACACCTTGGGTCTTGTCTGGTGTGGTACATATGGGCCTCTATCGATCTGGCGCTCAAAGGCTGCTCTGGTGCTGCAAGGATGAGTACCTCTGTGGTGTCCTGTAGGCCAGCCCTCTCTAGCCATTGCTGGGGTTTCTTAAGATAAATTGTAGTGGGAGGGGGAGAGTGAGGGGAGGTGTTCTTGTAGGAAAAGTGGAGACTGTGTTCTTTTCTCGTTAAATAGACCTCAAGTCTTATCAGACCTCTTTTCTTCAGAAAAGTAATGGGACAAGCCATGTGAACACGGACAGATGGAGCGCGTTGTAAATCTTCTTCTGTACCCGGCCAAAAAGAGAAAAGGTGACAACCGCCTCCGTTTAAATAAAACTCTATAAGTAAACTTTAAAACATTTAAACTTTAATCATTTTTAAATAAACTATATTTAAACTTTCAAACATTTAAACTTTAGTCATTTTTAAATAAACTATAATTACAGTATAAATACCTTTAAACTCTAATTAAACTTTAACAAACTATAATTAAACATTATAACACTATAATTCAAACAATCTTTTGTTAAGTCTAGATAGGATTAACGTATTAACGAATCTTGCTCAATTAAATAGAAGTCTACCAGCGATCTGCGACAGGCCTCTGACGAATTAGCGGGATCCCTTTTTTCAGAGAAGGGTATAAACTCTGCTTGGTGGCATAAATTCAGGTTGTCCAAAATACGGAAATAATACCTGAAAATTCACCACACTGTGTAGAATCGAATACTTCCATTTCTAATAACCGTTTAGATTAACTAAATGCCGAGCTTGCCTTACTAAATCATCATGATCAAAATGACTCTATTGCACAATTAAACAGCGGCCCGCGACAGGCCCCTGATGAGGCTTGCCGAAAAGCAGCGGGGTTATTTTTTTCAGAGTCGGGCATAAACTCTACATCTCCTGGCTCCCCCTGCAGCCTGGTGCATTTACGCAAAGCAGTGGCTCAACAGCCGGTGTTGAAACTCCGGTAATTCAGCCAGAGGATGCAGATTCAAACGAAACAAATAGACAGAGTGGAGAGGAGACAGAACAAAGTGGAGCAACAGGTGAACTCAAGTCAGACATAAATGCATTAACGAGTCTCACTCCTCTTGTTAATAACGTCAGAGCAGATCACCCCCCCACCACCACCACCACCTCTACCTCACAAGCCCAGAATGGTGGTGTTGTGATATTTGATGACCAGTGCTGTCGCTCCCCAGCAGAATAACGAACAAATAATAGAATGTCCTGGTTTTAATAACATTTAAATAAGAAGAACGATCAAACTTCCTGTCATTCAACAAACAGATCTTGCATTAATTTTATAGAAATGTCATGAATGAATTAGGTGATTTATCAGATAGAGTCAGCAGCATGGTGAGCCGCCACAATATTTTACAGGTTTAATTAATTGCAGGTGTCGATCAACACCACGATGAACTGTGTTTTGCAATCTGTTTAGCTCATGGCTTGAACCCTGGTTGCACTGACAGAGGCTCGGCGAGAAGGTGAAGGGTTACAGGTCAGCGCAGGTCTTACAAGTTACACACAAGTGACATTTTCAGACGTCCGCAAATTTGAAGAAATTGTCAATAGAAAAATTGTGGTGTTCCACACAACCGGGCCAACTAAAGCATTACAGAAGTTCGAAACAAACGTTTCCGATAGAACAAACCCTGCGTTTCTTTTTCTACATCAAAACCCTTATTATGGGTATGCCGATTTAAAGGCTTTCATTTATGCTACATTCAACCCGCTCATATAGACACAGAGCTTAACAAAAACTGCATGTTTTTTTTACGTTGAAACGTTTGTATCCATCAAAAATAAGAACATACCCTTTCTGGTCTGTATGAAAACAGATGACGGTGCTGAACGTTCTTTTTATGGTTTATCTTGAATGCGTGATTTTTTTATTGCACATCAGGAGACCGCATTCGTTGCCCATAATGCCCAGGCGTTTGATTCATATCTGGTGTTACAAACCATGACAGAATTGGGGTTGAATCCGCGGATTCTTATGTAAGGCGCAAAGATTCTGTGTTTGACAGAAAAGGACTATGAATTAAAATTCATTGACAGCATATCATTTCTAACCACGAAATTAGCCAGAATGCTGTCGGGCCTGGGGTTCCATTCCGTTGCAAAAGGGTTTTATCCCCACAAATTCTCCTCAGAGGAGAATCTGTATTACAAAGGTCCCTTCCCACCACACTCATGTTACAGTGTGGATGGAATGTCACCGGCTGATCAGGAAATATTTAATGCATGGTCCAGCCAGGTGTCACACAATGTATTTGACTTTAGAGAACAGGCCATTTTCTATTGTCTAACAGATGTCCGTATTCTGCACAGGGCATACAAAAGGTTCCGGCAGGAATTCTTTGATGATGCCAATGTTGATCCTTTCAATCAAATAACTATTTCCTCAGCTTGTATGCAAGTCTTCAGAGCTAATTATCTACAACCTGAAAAGCTGGCCATACCATCACCATTGAATTACAATGAACAGTGTAAATGGTTTTCTTCTCCCGCCATCATGTGGTTGGAATACATGGCAAAGGAAGAAAACATAAAAATTATACAC
This sequence comes from Apricaphanius iberus, assembly GCA_028564705.1. NCBI lineage: Eukaryota > Metazoa > Chordata > Actinopteri > Cyprinodontiformes > Aphaniidae > Apricaphanius > Apricaphanius iberus. Next base: position 176,938 of record JAPXFQ010000525.1, read on the forward strand.
ACCCTGAATGGAGGTGAGTGTAAAATAGGCCAATTTTATGTGGACTGTTATGCAGAAATGCAAGGGGTTAAATATTGTTATGAATTCTTGGGATGTTTTTTCCATGGGTGTTGAACATTGTTATACTCGGGCAGAACACCCATTCTTTAAAAAACTAAATGGCTCTATTTATGCTAAAAAGTTGGAAAGAATACAAGTGTTGGAAAGCCAACACAATATTAAGTTTGTGAGTTTCTGGGAACATGAATGAACTGATATGTGTAAAAATTATCCTGCTGTCATCCAATTTTTGTCCAGTTACCAAATGCCTGAACCACTGCAACCCTGTGAGGCTCTTTATGGTGTCCGCACCAATGCTGTGCGATTAATGATGAGCTTCTGATGAACATGTGATGCACAAGGATGTCACATTTCTGTATCCTAACGTGAATGCGACAAAGACATATCCTCTTGGCCACCCTGTCATAATCAGAGAGAATTTTTCTGTACCTACAGAGTACTTCGGTCTCATTAAAGCCGCTGTGTCACCCCCTCTGGGTTTATTTTTTTCCTGTGTTGCTTTTAAAAACACGGAAAACTTTTTTTCACTCTGTGTCGCACTTGTGCGTCGATAAATAATCAGACAGAATCATGTCAACACGATAAGGCAGTCAGAGCATTAGAGGGTACGTGGGTCACTGTAGAATTCAATGAGGCCTAAAACATGGTTATACAGTAGACGGGATATTAGAGGTGTGGCATTTTGAAAGAAAAAGCGTCAAAATATTCACAGACTACATACATATGTTTCTAAAAAGGAAGCAATAGTTATCAGGCTACCCAGACGGCATCACCAATCAAGAAAGTCAAGACAAATACATCAAATATTTAAAAACAAATCAGGGGATTCGTTTAGACCCTTCAAAGATCTGTGTAAACCCACCTAAAAGACAGGTTGCTAAACTGTGAATAGTTTATGGGGAAATTTGGTCAGAGAAATGACTTGACACAGACATCCATAATCCGTCAATCAGAGGAGTTTTTCCAGTTCATGTTTTCAGGTCTGTATAACATCTCCTACGTCCACTTTTTCGAGGCAGTTTCCGTTCTGCTACATTGAAAATATGAGAAAAAATACAGTGCCCCCCAGAACCGTACCAGCAATGTTTTCATGGCAGCGTTCACAACTGCATATGCCCTTCTAGAACTGTACAGTTATCTGTCGAAACTGCAAGAACGAGTCCTATATACGGACACAGATTCTATCATATACATAACAAGGTAAGATGAAGAATCATTAAAAACAGCAAATTATTTAGAGGATCTTACTAATGAAATAACCCCTGGAAATACAATACAGGAGTTTGTCGCTGCAGGTCCTAAAAGTTATGGTTACCAGAGACATAGTAAGAAAACTGTTTTGAAACTAAAGGGCATCACTCAGAAAATTCAGACTTCACACACTGTAAACTTTGATTCTGTCCAAGATATAGTGGAAGGTTATTTAAAGATTGAGAGAAAAGAACTATACACGGCCAAAATGCCATTAAACGCGATAAAATCGGTTTTCATGTAACAAACGCGTCAAGAGATTTAAGGTGGTGTTTGATAAAAAACGTCTTTTTTTTAGGAGGTAAAACTTTACCATTTGGATATTAAAAATGGATGAAGTGGACTTTGACCCTAGATTTAAAACAGCATTTCCGTGCTTAATTTGCAGGCCCTAGCGGATGGGGCAAATCCATGTTTGTGAAAATTGTATACATGTTTTGGATTTTGTGGTTTGGATATATACTTGTTTTCAACCCATGTCTCGTGAATTGCAAAAGATCAATAAAGCTGTAACGTTTGTAAAAGGACTGCCTGATTCATTTGAGGACGAAGAGCTATTCCAGGACCATCAGACACACCTTGTTATTTTGGATGATGTGTTGTTCCAGGCGTTTGAGCACCCTGATGTCGTTAAAATATTTATCCATTATAGACATCACAAAAACATGAGTCTAATGTTTTTATCACAAAATGTATTCCATCAAGGGAAAATGCAAGAACAATTAGCTTGAACAGTAACTATATGGTCTTATTTAAAAACCCAAGAGACAGATCACAGGTCAGTGTTTTAGCACGACAGATTTTTCCTACTCAGCCAAGATATTTCATGGAATGTTTTTTTATGGATGCTACTGTCAGGATCCAGCAGGAGGAGCTGTCTGTACATTTCTCTCCACAGGTGCTGAGGATTAAGCAGCAACAGGTGGAGCTCATTACTGCAATCATCTTAGCAGTATTTAGAGGGAGCGGATCCACCAGACGGGCGTCAGATGATTCCGTTTCCTGGAGTGGTAACCCTGACCCTTAGCCTACGCTACGCTCGATATTTGTCCATGTTCTTACCTTTGTTCCCTCCTGTGTTCCTCGTCTTAGTTCCTTCCGGACTCGCCGCGTCAACCCCAGACCATCTCAGGCTCTCCGAAGTTCCTTCTGTGAACCATCTCCTCATACCTGTCCTGGACGCTCGTCTTCCTGGGGTGCGGCCGCTCCTAACTTCCCTGCTCCACCAGCCTCACCGTTGCTGCTGCTCGGCTCCTGATCTTCTCCGCTCTCCCCAGCTGCCTGTGGAGAAGAAGGTTCAGTCAACATCATTCCCATCTTCCAGAATCCTGCTCCGCTCTGGTCCCTTACCTCTTCCTCCTACTCCGGTGTCCATTCCCATCCGTGAGTCACAATCAACCTCCTTCTCCTCTAAGAAAACAAGTCATACAATCCTTTCTTCTAACTCACCTCCAGTCTTGTTTTCCAGCGTCGCCGTCTCCCACGATCCACCTCCCTTCTTGGAAGAAAATAAACTTTTATTTAAGAAAGACGCTAATCTTTTGTCCGAGAGTTTCTGTCCTGGCTTATGAGTCAAACTAAAAACATGACAGAATCATCTGACCATCCTGACTCAGCGGCACAGTTGTGCTCGGCTCTTTCCGAACAAGGGGCCATGCTAGGTCGTCACGAAGCCCTGTTGCAGGATCTAGCTCGTCAACAGGTCGCTTTCCAGCAGGGTTTTGTTCGGGTAACCCAACTTTTGGACGAGCTCCGAACTATCCGAACCGGAGCGGACTCTTTGAACTCTTCTAGTTCTTCCACTGTTACCGCTCAGCCTTCTCCTATTTCCGCGACGTTTAAAGAAGTGATTTCTCCTCTTCCAGAACCGTTCTCGGGGCAGATAACCAAGAGTAGGGGTTTCTTGCTTCAGTGTTCCCTTGCCTTCGAGCGGTCTCCAACTCATTTTCATCTTGACGCCAATAAATTTTCTTATATGGTGGTGCTACTCCGCGATCGAGCTCTCCAGTGGGCTAATGCAAGGTTTAGCCAGTCCGAAATGGCAACGATAACTTTCCAAGAATTCAAGACTCAGTTTGAACTTACCTTCTGTCCCTCTGTCGGGGAAGAAGAGGTTGCCAAACAGCTGTAGAGCCTCAGGCAGGGCAACCGGTCGGTCTCTGACCTGGCTATCGACTTCCGCATTCTTGCGGCTGAATCAGGGTGGAACCGTCCTGCACTTAAGGCAGCTTTCCTCAACTCTTTAAACGACAACCTCAAGGATGAATTAGCCACCCGCGACGATCCTCACTCCCTCGACGAGTTAATTTCTCTAGCAATCAAAGTAGACTCTCGGATACGAGAGAGATCCAAGACCCGGAATCGCTTTCTTCCTCACCCCGCTCCTGTTCAACCTCTATCCGTTCCAGATCCAGCTCCTGACCATAATTTCTCCCAAACCGGCTCTGACCCTGAACCGATGCAGATCGGAAACACTCGGCTCACTCCGACAGAACGTCATCGCCGCATTCGCTCCCGAGCTTGTTTATATTGTGGGGAGAACGGACACTTCATCGCCACTTGCCCGACTCGGCCAAAAGGGGGAGCTCGTCAGTAAGACTGGGAGTTCTGACGGGTCAGATTGATCAACCTCCCAGACTAATGTTTTCAGCTACTCTGATTGTACATAAGAACTCTTTCCCGGTCCAAGTTTTAATTGACTCAGGTTCTGAACAAAACCTCATCTCCCCTGATCTAGTTAAGAGACTTTCCATTCCCATTATTCCCCTTTGTCAAGATTTTAGTGTCTCCGCTCTGGATGGTCACCGTCTCACAACTATTACACATAAGACAAGACCCGTTTCTCTCATAGTCTCCGGTAACCATCATGAAGAAATCTCTCTGTTTGTTTTCCCTGTCAATGAACCCGCCATTGTCTTGGGCTATCCCTGGTTGGAGGAGCACAACCCCACGATTAACTGGTCCGGCCGACACGTCGATTCCTGGAGCCCTAGTTGTCATTCTATTTGCCTCCGCTCAGCCGTTCCCCGGGGTAAGATTCCCGACTCCTCCGGGCCTCCGCCTGATCTCACCCATATTCCACCCGAATACCATGACCTCCAAAAGGTTTTCTGTAAAAAGAAAGCACTCTCACTTCCACCTCACCGGCCGTACGATTGTTCAATCGACCTTATTCCCGGCGCTCCACTCCCAGCAGGCAAGCTTTACACCCTTTCCAAAAAGGAAAGAGAGGCCATGGAAAAATATATTAATGAATCGCTTCAGACAGGACTTATCCGACCTTCCACTTCCCCTGTAGGGGCTGGTTTTTTCTTCGTTGAGAAGAAGGACAAATCACTCCGCCCCTGTATCGACTATCGAGCCCTAAATGACATCACTGTCAAAAACAAATATTCTCTCCCACTCATTTCTTCCGCCTTCGAACCCGTCCAAGAGGCCAAAATTTTTTCTAAGCTCGACCTCCGTAACGCTTACCATCTGGTTCGCATCCGTAAAGGGGACGAATGGAAGACTGCTTTCAAGACCCACATCGGCCACTTTGAATACCTAGTTATGCCTTTCGGCATCTCTAACGCCCCCGCAGTCTTCCAAGCTCTCATTAACGACATTATTCGTGATTTCCTTAATATTTTTGTTTTCGCCTATCTAGACGACATCCTCATCTACTCCAAGACTCTGCAGGAACACAGATCCCACGTCCGCCAAGTACTCACCCGACTCCTGGAAAACAGCCTCTTCGTCAAAGCTGAGAAATGTGAGTTTCACAAACCTTCCGTCACCTTTTTGGGTTTTATTTTTGAAGCAGGATGCGTGAGAGCCGATCCCGGTAAACTTCGAGCAGTTGAGGAGTGGCCCACCCCAGAGACGCGCAAGCAGTTGCAACGCTTCCTGGGATTCGCCAATTTTTATCGACGCTTCATCAGAGGCTTCAGCATTGTTGCAGCTCCCCTCACCGCCCTCACGTCCACCAAGCGCTCTTTTTGTTGGAACACGGAAGCCGATCTCGCCTTTGCCGAGTTAAAACGTCGCTTTGTCCAGGCCCCCATCCTCATCCAGCCTGACCCCGACGTCCAATTTGTCCTCGAGGTGGACGCATCGAACACTGGTGTGGGGGCCGTTCTCTCCCAACGTCTCTCATCTGACGGCAAACTTCATCCTTGCGCCTTCTTTTCTAAAAGGTTTTCTAAAACGGAAGGGCGCTATGATGTAGGGGACCGTGAACTGCTCGCCATGAAATTGGCATTAGAGGAGTGGAGACATTGGTTGGAGTCCACCGAGATCCCTGTCCTAGTCTTCACAGATCATAAAAACCTAGCATACCTACAGAAGGCCAAAAGACTCAACCCCAGACAATATCGTTGGTCTCTATTTTTCTCCCGTTTCAATCTCTCCATCACATACAGACCAGGGTCAAAGAACATTAAACCGGACGCCTTATCCCGCCAATTCTCACCCGACTCAGATCCTGAACCACCTGAACCAGTCTTACCCAGTTCCTGCCGGATTGGAAGCCTTTCCTGGGACCTTGAACGCCAGATCACGAATGCCACCTCCACTGAACCTGACCCCGGGGGGGGGCCCACCAGGGAGAAGATACGTTCCATCCACAGTTCGGTCCAAAGCCATACTATGGGCCCATTCCTCGAAATTTTCTTGCCACCCTGGGGTCAGCCGAACGATTGCTCTTCAGCGCAGATACTTCTGGTGGCCGGGACTCAATAAAGACGTCGTGGAGTTCGTCAAAGCCTGTCACACATGCAACCGCAGCAAGAACGTCCATCAACCCTCTTCTGGTCTCCTTCAGCCCCTGTCCGTTCCTGCCCGGCCCTGGTCACATATCGCCCTAGATTTTATCACCGGTCTCCCAGCATCTAAGGGTAAGACGGTTATCCTCCCCATCATAGATCGGTTCTCTAAGGCCTGCCATCTGCTGGCTTTGTCCAAACTTCCTTCAGCAGCCCAGACAGCTAGGATTCTGTTCGCCCATATTTTTCGCCTTCATGGCATACCATCGGGGGTGGTTTCAGACCGGGGTCCTCAATTCACCTCCCAAGTTTGGAGGGAGTTCTGTCGCTCATTGGGGGCCAAGCCTCATCTGTCCTCCGGTTTCCAACCGGAGACCAACGGCCAATGCGAGCGGCTCAATCAGGAGGTCGAGGACGCCCTGAGATGCGTATGTTCGTCCAATCCTCACTTATGGAGCACCTGTTTACCCTGGATCGAGTTTGCCCACAATGCCCACATCTCTGCCGCCACTGGACGATCACCTTTTGAAGCCTCTCTTGGTTACCAACCTTCCCTACTGCCCAACTCCGTCTCGGATTCTGTTTTTCCCTCCGTTCGTTCCTACATCCTGTCCTGTAAGAAGGTGTGGAAACAGACTCAGGCGGCCCTCCAGCGCACTTCCACCCAAAACAAGAAATACGCCGATCGTCGACGCATCCCCGCGCCCACCTACTCTCCAGGCCAATTGGTCTGGCTATCCGCCAGGAACATCAACATTAAAGCCCAACCTAAGAAACTGTCTCCACGCTTTTTGGGTCCCTATCCCATCCTGGCAGTTTTAAGTCCCCTGGCGGTCCGCCTGAAACTACCCGCATCCCTTCGGGTTCATCCTGTGTTCCATGTCTCCCAGATCAGACCTGTTTCACCCAGCACTTGTCCCTCGCCCAATCCTCCCCCACCAGCACGGATGTATGATGGGGGCCCGGTGTTCTCCGTCCGTCGACTCCTGGACGTCCGTCGCCAGGGTCGTGGCTACCAGTACCTGGTGGACTGGGAGGGATATGGCCCTGAGGAGCGTTCATGGGTTCCCCGCTCCTTTATTGTTGACCAGACTCTAATTTCAGATTTCGAGAGAAGATCTAGCTCCTCTTCTGCTCGGCCGCCTGGTGGCGACCGTTGAGGGGGAGGTAGTGTCAGGATCCAGCAGGAGGAGCTGTCTGTACATTTCTCTCCACAGGTGCTGAGGATTAAGCAGCAACAGGTGGAGCTCGTTACTGCAATCATCTTAGCAGTATTTAGAGGGAGCGGATACACCAGACCGGGCGTCAGATGATTCCGGTTCTCGGAGTGGTAAACCGGTAACCCTGACCCTTAGCCTTCGCTACGCTCGTTATTAGTACCATGTTCTTACTTTGTTCCCTCCTGTGTTCTCTGTCTTAGTTCTTCCGGACTCGCCGCGTCAACCCCAGACCATCTCAGCTCTCCGAAGTTTCCCTTATGTGAAACCATCTCCTGATCCTGCCCTGACGCTACGTCTTCCGGGTTCGGCCGCTCCTAACTTCCCTGCTCCACCAGCCTCACCGGTGCTGCTGCTCGACTCCTGATCTTCTCCGCTCTCCCCAGTGACTTTGAAAAAGAAGGATTCAGTCAAATGGTCCATAAGCAAGACTCATAATGCAACATGTGGTCCCTTACCTCTTCCTCCTACTCCGGTGTCCATTCCCATCCGTGAGTCACAATCAACCTCCTTCTCCTCTAAGAAAACAAGTCATACAATCCTTTCTTCTAACTCACCTCCAGTCTTGATTTCCAGCGTCGCCGTCTCCCACGATCCACCTCCCTTCTTGGAAGAAAATAAACTTTTATTTAAGAAAGACGCTAATCTTTTGTCCGAGAGTTTCTGTGCTGGCTTATGAGTCAAACTAAAAACATGACAGCTACAAACAGTCCACATGTCTATTTAATCGTCGACCTCACCCCTACATGCCCAGAACAGTTCAGACTGAGAACGGGGGTGTTTCCTGGAGAGTTGTCGACTGTCTACCTCCATAAAACCAGGTAAGTAATCATGTCAGCGCAATTGAATAGAAACGGACCATTACTGAAGGCTTTGGACCTAAGAAGGAATGATACAGAGTAAGCACACAGCTTCAGCTAATACAACTAAAAACGACTCATCAGGCCCTTAATCTAGGTGTAATAATGGACTCAGACCTGAACCTCCAGGGTCACATAAAGGCAATAACAAGGTCAGCTTTGTATCACCTGAAGAACATACCCAGGATTAAAAGACTGATGTCACAGAAGGACCTTGAAAAACTGATCCATGCGTTTATCTTTAGTCGGATTGATAACTGCAGCAGCGTCCTCGCAGGTCTACCTCAAAAAGAAATCAGACAACTGCAGCTGATCCAGAATGCTGCTGCCCGTGTCCTCACTAGAACTAGGAAAGTAGAACACATCGTCCCAGTTCTTAAATCCTTACACTGGCTAGCTGTAGCTCAGAAAATAGACTTTAAAATACTCCTACTAGTTTATAAATCACTGAACGGTTTAGCACCAAAGTATGTTGGAGATCTGCTGTCACTATACCAACCCAGCAGACCACTCAGGTCCTCCAACTCTAGCTTACTTAATATTCCTAGAATTAGAACTAAACAAGGAGAGGCAGCTTTCAGCTTCTATGCTCCACAAATGTGGAACAAACTTCCAGAAGATTGCAAAAATGCTGAATCTTCAGGCTCTTTTAAATCAACGATTAAAACTCTACTATTCAGAGCTGCCTTTTAGCCCTACATTGCTCTTTCTGATCACTATTTGATTCTCGTGGTTTAATTTTTATTCTTTTTTTATTTCCTTTTTAACCTATTGTATTTTATCTGTTGCATAACATTGTGTTTTATCTTTTTTTAATCTATATTGCATAAATTTGTTTTTTACATTATCTTTTCTTTTTGATTGATTGTGTCTATCTGTTAAACCTATATGTTTCTGTTTTCTCTAATCATGCTTCTGTAATCATGTATTTGGTATCATTGTCACTGAATCATGTAAAGCACCTTGAATTGCCTTGTGTTGAAAGTGTGCTAAACAAATAATATTGCCTTGCCTTCCCTTTATATAACTCCAGTTCCAACAAACGAAGGGAAATCTTAGCACACTGCTCACCCGACTTTCTACAGACTTTGTGTGAAATTGCCTGAAATATATTAAAGGGACATATTAACCTTTCACTATCTCAATATAACAACTTGAAAAAACTAAAGAAAACCCTTAGGTTACTAGATGATAAAAAGGTTGGGTTGAAACGTAAACAAAAGAAATTATTAACCCAGACTGTTGGAATATTTCCTCTTCTCACCACTGTCATACCGCTCCTGGGTGATCTGATCGCCGGTGCAATTAGAAGATGACGACAACCCGAAAAATGTTTCTGGTCTCCCCCCATCAGCTGAGACGGCTGACCCAGCCTGAAAGTTCATCTACCATAAGACAAACAGTCCAGGATGATCTTGATGAAGACATGAAGACCATATTAAACCATAGCGGTCTTACCCCTTACGAAAAAAATCAGAAAATATGAGGCGCTTTTACAAAAATACCTGAATTTAGTCAAACAAGGTGAGCACGATGACAGGTGAGTAAGTTTAACGCTGCACAAGGCCCAAGAAGCTTTACCTGATAAAGAACCGGTGGTAGAGGAGGAGGAGGACGTGGTGATGACGGATGTGTTAAAAACTGTACCTAAACAACAGCGGAGAAGCGCTGAATACATCATGCGGAAATTCACAAAGGCTAGTTGGACACCGAGCGGGGAATTTATTTACAAGGGTCAGGTGATTAGAGACTCTCACATTCTGGACCTGTTAAGAAACTTGATACACCCGTTTAAAAGGGCTCACTCACCCCCTAAAGGATGGGATGAATTTCTATATTAACCTGTCAGAGTTAAACGTCCCTTTATCAGCCATCAATAACCCGATTGCTCGTGATCCATATTTACGGATTAAATCGACCGATGGGGCATCCATGCCAAAAAAGAAAATGGTGGTTTTGTCACCCTGCTGGTCTATGGAGACCGGGACTGAGAAGATAAAAATGCAAAGAAAATCTGTAACCCCGTCTCCCCGGTGGAGCAGGGGTGGTGATAAAGGGGGGCTGTGTGAAACAACAAAACTACCGAAGTGGGTTACACTATCAGAATATTTGGAAATTACTTCTTGCAATGAAAAACTACAGGCTCGATTGTACAGATAGAAAACGCAGCGGTGTCCGCACACAACCGATTGGATGTCTTGAAATTGATGATCGTGGTACAATATTTTTGACTATCTCTGTTTTAAAAAGTCCATTATACTCTTGGGGTAATTATAAAAGTCAGGGTGGAAATCCGTATGAGTCGAAAAATGTTGTGGAATTGCCTTCGTATAACGTTAATGCAAACTAGTGTTCTCCAGGCATGTAAGAAGGATAGGTGTTTACAATAAAATATACAGGGCAGAAGAAAAATACCTGAACCATGTTATGTTAGAAACAGCTGTTTTCAAGTGTGGTTTTGCTATTGCTATGCCTTTTGTGACATATGACGAAACAAATCTGAAAAGGTGTGAAAACAAACCAGCGATGCCTTTTCCATAGAGAGTCGGTGCACCATAAAACCCCAGCAGGTTCCCGCCATCCAGATTGACGTAATAATGCACAAAGCAGAGGGGATCTTGTGTGTGCGTGGCCGATACCATGGTGAAATTCCTCCAGGTAAAGATGATTGATCGGCGCTGTCTGGTTAAAACTGAGGTTTGAAGAGGCCTACTTTCTGCTTATATGGCATTGTATGGGTCTTAAATGCAGTATCAGAATAGTTTTTCCCTATTTAAAATTCACGGGAATGTTCAATCTGACTTGATCTGTATTTGAATATTTTCTATATGGTTTTTTTAAACTTGCACGTAGTTGAGGGGATTAAAAGTCTGTGTGATGATGTCACCAAAATTCCCCTGTACGGGTAACATGCGTAAAAGCGGTGCGTATGCATCCCCCACTATCTGATGGGCAACGATATCACTGTAACAATACAGATGGTGGAAACCTTCTTTAATATCTGCTGGGAAAGGAGCCGTTCTCTTGTTAAATATAATCCATTCCCCCGGCAACACACCGATCATGTAGGCCAGTGGTGCATAAAATAGCAGGTACCACTGACCAACAGCTTGAAATTCAAACATATTTTGAATGGGTTAATGTCTAATTGTAAATTCGCGCCTATTTTTGTCAAGGCCGCATTGATCTCCGGCTTCAAAGCCGCGATTCCGTTGTAATATCTGTTTCTAATCCTATCACGACCTTTCATTTCATCATCTTTTTTTTCCAATCAAAGAATGTTGAATCTTCAGGCTTATTATGTCAGGTATGTGGGTAAGAGATTTCCGTTAATGCTACTTCCCAGTCACCGGAGAGGTTTATGTGCTGCGCTAGATTCACTCTGAATACGTTTTAATATCTCGGCAACTTGATAAAAGTGATTTTCCAGTTTCACTTTCTGTTATTCGGGGGCCGTGTTCACAAAGACAGTTTTCTTACCACTAGGTGTTACTCCTAACTCGCGCTAAAAGGTCTTACGTAGGAGTTGTCGTCTAAAACTTATTCACAAAGGCACTAAGAGCTACTTTTACGTGGGACAAATTCCTAAACATAAGATAAGAGTGACGTCCCGTTGCTATGGAAAATGTCATTTCCTATATATGAGTAAATAGACAGACAGCGGTGTGATTGGTTGTTGAAGGTGTCATTCCAGGAAACCAGGAAATGGACAACTTCAATGTCGATAAAAGCGTAATTATGAACAGCGCAAATAGCAGAAATAATGCGTGATGATATTTTGTGTCGGCCACGAGATTGACACTTCATACAACTTACCCACATTAGCCTACTTACAGAGAGGGTGAAGTTTAAAAATGAAAAAATGTGGAATGCATCATATTATGCGACAGACTGGCTTCCTATCCAGGGTGTACCCTGCCTAACGCCTGCTGATAGCTGGGATAAGCTCCAGCCCCCCTCTTCACGCGACCCGGAATTGGATGAAAGCGGTATAGATAATGGATGGATGGATGCATCATATTAAGGGAGTGATTGCAAGTAGGCTGGGATTACGAATAAAAAGAAAAGGGAGGCATGGGTGGAAATTAGCAGAAATATAAAGACATCTTATCCAGCAGTGTCTCGAACGGCAGAAGACTGTGAGAAGAGATGGCATTCTCTACAGTCCCAGCGTCGGCTCGAGATTGCCGCTTATAAGAAGGATGCTGCTGCAACAGGGGGGCAATGTCCGTCATATAGGCATCCCTACATATGTTGCATAAATTGGATGACGTGCACGTTTTCTTCTTTGTGCAGGGGGAACAACACGTAGCCGGGTAGCTCACAAAACGGAGATATTATGGTTTAGCCAGTTATTACGGTTTAGCCTGTCATCCACATGTAACCGGCGATTTTCGGCACCAAAAACGAATCTTTTCAAAAACTCCGGCCAAAGTGGAGATTTGCGTTTTCTCCGTTTTCAGAATCTGTGTGTGGATGGTTGAAAATGGAGTTTTAGGAGCCATAATGTCAGTATCCGCAACAAAAAATGCTCCAACATCACTTGTGCGACCTGTGTTGACTCTAAAAAAAAAGCATTTATGCCCTCAGAGCTGTGTTGGTATCATCCATTGCTAAAGCACGTTTTGTTTGTTTGCTTTTGAGCTTTATCACTGCTGCGTACTGAAGATAGAGGAAAGAAAGTTATTCTTAGCAGATAGGATTTGGGAGAACTACTGCCCCGTATTGCTTTGTTACGTCTATGAATGTGCTGAAAAACGCATTTATCCGGTTACGTGTGGATGGAGTTTTTTTTTTTCAAAGAGCGGAGAAAAATATTTGTTTAAAAAAAAAAAACTGGATACTTGTGGACATTGTCAGTATTGTTTGGTCAATTCAGAATCATCCAGAGTGTCCAACACATTGCGTCTGGCTGCAGCCATTTTGGGAGTCTTTGTGAATTGGTCTTAGGGAGTTAGGAGTCCTCTTGACTTCTTTTTAGGAGTCACAGACTTAGGAGCTACTTTTAGGCCTAAAAGTGGTTGTGAATTACTTTTATCTTAAGAAACTAGGAGTCCTAAATTTAAGAGTGACATGCCCACATTGAGTTACTCCTAAATTCGGCAGTTAGGACCTACTTATAGCCCTAAGATTCTTTGTGAATACGGCCCCAGGTTCATAAAAGGAGCCTTCTATAGGTTCATCGTCCATGTCAGTTAACTTGTACACTGGAGGGTTATGTGGTATATATTCTGCCACTGTGAAAACTTCGTCTGTGTAGCTCTGTTCGTATTTGTATCAAACCCCCCCTCCCCTTAGTTTCAATATCCTTACCAGGTCACCCTTCTTGAATTTCATTTTAAATCTCGCTCGCAGTGTAGATCCGTAAAGAGTGTCAAAAACTTCATCTGTGTTTTCAGGGCTCACTTCCATATGTGCGATTTTTATGCTTGAATGGTAACTATGGTTGTAGATGTAGAGCAGGTCTTGAAGAATATCGATGTATGTCCTTGTGTTATTTCATGTAAAATAACGCCACATTCTAGTTTTCAGAGTTTGGTTGAACCTTTCGCTACGGCCTGCATATCACAGAGATCAGCCTAAAACTGTTTCAACCTGTTTTTATGCTGAAAATGTAGTCTTGCTGGCTTGTGTAGCGTGTACGTGTCTTGGCCAGAGAGAAAGTCATTAACTTTTCCAACTCCAAATCTCTGACCATCTTTATTTTCTAAAGCACAACTGTGTCTGCCCACCCCATCAAAACTCCCTGGATGTGATGGTGTATAATAAGCTGTCTCCATCATCCTGCATTCCATTGCTCTAGTTCTTAGTAAACCATTGAGGAAACAATACAATTTGTTCTGTGTCAAAGGCTTTATTCTCTTTTTTTTTAAACAAAAAACAAACAAGTTAAATGTTTTAATTCGATAAATCAAGGATAAATCTTTTTAATTCACCAAAGCAGGGCTAAATGTTTTAATTCAACAAAGCAGGGCTAAATGTTTTAATTCAAAAAAGAAGGGCTAAATGTTTTATTTCAACAAAGCAAGGATAAATGATTTTAATTAAACAATACAGGGATAATTTTTTTTTAAATTAAAATTCTCCAGCACAAAATAAGATGTCAAAAATCAATCAGTTGTCAAATCCAAAACACTTTTAGACAGCATTCAGTTCCCTGATATGGTTCTCCGAAGAAGTAAGGCCTTCATACATCTCGATGATGGAAGAATGTAGCTTGAACCCACACTTGAGCTTGTGCATCAAAGTTTTAACCACTGTTGTTTCTTTGCCGTCATCCGCTTGTATATTTTTGCGATGCAGCAGGTTTTGAATATCGGGTATGAATTTAGTTGTGATCGTTCTTCTGCTAATATCCTCAAAATGAAGCTGTAGATAATCTTCATTCATCTCATTTAAGCATGGCTGTTGTCGCTGAGTCGGGTGTGAGATTTGACAACCGTAGCAGTTCTCTGTGAGGTATTTAATATAGGTTATGTTGAATAAGTGAAGTAATCCTGTTTTTATAGTCTTGACCAGCAAAGAAGAGAACCATCCATCCACTTCATCGCCCAGCTCCGGCACAGGGTCCAAAGATAACTGTAGAGGGGTTAGTGGAGAACAACCACTTGCAGGAATAGGCGTGGAGGGTCTTGGAAGCTTATCGTCGTTTTATTGAATTAAAACCTTTGATCCATCGAACTCGATGAGATTTTGACAGAATCCGGATAGTGATTATACGAAAATTGCGCTGGTGAATGCGCTGTTAAAAAAATCCACATAAGGTTGTTTTTTTATTCGTGGGGACCAAACACTAATTTATAAATAATGCCTGGGACATGTCCCCAGCTAAAATGACTCATATGTCTATACTTTCCTGCAGGATCTCAAATCCATGCGTACGGTTTAATAAGCCAAGGGTAAGGATTCTTACACCTGAAAGGTGTTTCTGAACCTGACCCCAGCTGGGTTCCTCTGACCCGGAGATGGACTTTTTTCCCCACAGAAAAATATGCAGAGTTGTGGGTCTGAGAAGGCGGACAAGGTTCGGCTGATGCTGTCACAAGGAAAAATAATTTAACATGCTGTGACTGCATATGTCAAGTGAGTTCATATCATTAATTTTAATCATCTTAACATATTTTAATGTTTTATATGTCAACAATAAATTTGTTTTTCACACATTTTTGTCAGTTTTGAAAGGGTAAATATGTTTACCCTATATGTAAGCATAAACATAAACAGATGCCCTGCAGCCAGCATATGCAAACCTGACATTATTTTTATGAATACAAAGTAAAAATAATATATCCTCCCCCTCTGCTTTTTTCACAAATCGCACTCTGCAAAAGGATAACCTCTTAGTACATTATATAAAACATTTGAGCTCAGATTTGTTTTTTTTATGTGTCTGCAAAAATTAAATAAACCTAAAATCATCATCACTGATTGTATTGAATGGCAACTAGATCTGTAGTTTTTCTAGAGGTTGGAATTGAAGAATACATCTAACAAGTAGTTCCTTTTTATGTGAACCAGCTGAAAGGGTCAGACAATAAGGCATGCTGATACACTAACCTGACAGGCATTGTAGAGTAGCTGATGCTCAAACTTCTTTATCCCCAGGATTTGCTGAAACATCTCGTACAGTTGGTCCTTGCTCAGGATGAGTTCGGAGGCAGCGCTTGCAGTCATCCTCTGCTGTTGCTTCCTGGGGTCTTCTTCGCCTCGATAGATGGTGTCAAACTTCGCTATCCAGGAGCTCAAAACAGTCTCTTTACTCAGGCCATCGATCTCAGGCAGACTGCGTACCCGCTTCTCTATGTGCTTTTTAAAAACCTCACGAGAATCACTGGCCGAAAAACCACCACTCTGCACCATCCGTGACACACGGTCACTTTTCAGGAAGATCTGTAATCAAGTGTAAGAAGAAATCGGTTTTTATGTTGTTTTTTATGAAATATTAGTATTAAATTAGCTTTACTTGCTATTACACATTGATCCTCTTTCTTAGCCTCATTTGATCAATTTCTCTGTCCTCCTACATCTGTCAGTTTCATTTCACTCACTCTGGCTGTTCCTTTCAGTTTTACACTTAATGAAAACCATACTTGAAGTTTTGGATTTAATTATGCTGAATTTATTTCCCATCACCTGTTTAAAGCAATCTGTTCTGATGTGAAAATTATTGTGCAATCCAGGGCACTCGTGTACAAAAACCTTCTCCTCGTTCAAACTCCACATATTTCATATATACATATTTACTCAATAACAGCAACTTTCTCCAAATCTACCTTTAAATGTTTCAGAAAAATTGCCTGTTACTGAAACCACACTAAACTCCATTTTACAAATGACTTTTTAATGTACATTTGGATGAAATTGGGGATGTCAATGAACAAAGATATTTTAAGAACTATAGATTTGTTACATGATTTTGGGGTTGATGGATCCAAGTGCAGAGAGGAATTGTAGAAAAGATTACTTTTTTGAAGAGTCCTTTATTGTCCCACATGGGGAAATTCATTTCAGTACAGTCAGATCATGAGTAGACAAACAAACAACATCATTACACAGACAGATACAGGCCAACTGTGGTATTGTAGCCAGCAATACCTTATGCAGGATGAGAGAATTAACATTGGGTTGGTTTGGACCGAGGGAGAAAAAAAGGTTAATCTTTGTCCTGTTCCCACTAGGGGTACATGACCCAGACAATAGGGGGAAAAAAACTCACACATTAAAACCACATACTTAGACATACACAATAAGAAACATTAGGTAGGGGGTGGGTGGGGATCCCCAGTTTCACTCATGGGAGCACTACCTGAAGCGCCCTACACCATTTGCTTGCTAAAGTTTGTAACACTGTAAGTTTATAACACAGGAGTGTGTCCATCTGTACCATCTGTAAGTGTGTGTATGCCATAGTGAGAAAATGAGCTCCCCACAGTCTCTCGCTGGTGTTATTGCATCCTTGGAGCTATCAGGGAGCACAGGCCCCATGTTTTCCACATGGTAGGGAGGAGGTGTAGGATAATTTGATTGCCTTCTTCCCATTGGGATTTGATCGCAGACCAGTTGAAGGTCACCATAGACTCAAAATAATAATTGTGATGGGTAGCAGGAAGAGCGATTTCTCACACACAGTCTGAATTACCTCCCACATCCCAACCCCTAATGGTTGGCAGCAAACAGGAGAATCGAAAGACCCCTACCCTCTCTCTCCTACTACTTGAATGTGGTGTTGATCTATGTTGTTCTAATGTGCACTTAAAACATAGGGGTGGGACATGTAAAAGATGCTAGACACCTCCATATTCCACCCCTAGCCCCCAGTGTCTTAATGCAGTTAAGCAGTGGGCACCAGAGATGAGGCTCACTGAAAGGCTCCTCCTCTGGAGCAAAAAAGTGGACCCATCATAAGGTCCCTATGTATGTCTCATGAAAATGTTATAAGTGAGCCCACCGGCAAAATGTCTGACCCAGTAAAATGTCCGACTCCAACACCCCACAGAGCAAAATGACCAAGACCCAGGAGATATATCCAGTGCTACAAAGACCTACAGAGCCCACAGCCACCAAAAACTTCCCACCGCGGGTGGGGGCCATGGCAGCTAGCACCCCATCCGCAAAGTGTCCCTACCCCCAAGGACTCCCCATAGATGACCCATCCCCAAATGCCCCACATCAGCAACAATGTCCCATAGAACACAAAAAAAGGGCCCCCTACCCCTATTAGGTTATGGAGCTGATCAAGAGAGCCCAGAGAGATTGATCAGATGTGGAGGCAGAGGTTGTTTAAAAAACAATGTGGTCCAACAGGAGATCTCTGTTCTGATTAATATTAGCAGGATATTTATTTTTCCAGTTCAGGAAGATAGTTTTCTTAGCGATGCATAAGGCAATGTGAACTAAATGCACTGGCTTTGTGTCAATGGTGACATCATTTCAATTTCCAAGCAAGCAAACTGAGGAGGAATGTGTGATATTACATTTCATACACTTTTATAGGTCCTCACTTATCTGCCACCAAAATCTCTTTAACAGGTGAACAGAATGAAAATGCATGAATATAATTATTCGGTATATTTCTTGTACATTTTAAGCAAATATTAGACACCGTAAAACCCATCTTGAACATCTGCTGACCTATATAGTGTCCTCTATGAAGGATTATATAATGTATAATTTGTAAATTGGCATTTAAATTATTATAAAGGTTCTTAAAGAAATCTGAGACCAGAGGTTTTTGGTCAAAGGTGATGGACAAGTCCACCGCCCATTTTAAAATAGGAAGGGCTATTGATTCATCAAAAGTAGTTAATGTTTTGTATATTTTAGACAACAGTTGGGGGGGGGGTTGAGATGAAACAAATCTAAAACTCTTACTGGTATTTGTAATTCCACCAAGTCTACATTTAAACTTTTTTTTTTATTAAAAATGTATTTAATTTGTTGATATTCCAAGAATTTATTCTTGTTATTTCCATTCTGTGTAACTAAGATTTTAAATGTGATAAAGTTAGATCCATCAAATATGTGTTCCAGTTATTCAATTCCTTTACAACTCCAGTCATGAAATATTATTTATTTATAAATATATATATATATATATATATATAAGATGTCTGAGTTATTCCAGATAGGTGTATATCTGAATGGGACTAGTGAGGACTGTCATTTTTAGAATTCCCCACCAAGCTGTGAGAGAGTAGCTGATACTGATACTTTTAAAACATTCATTTGGTTTTATATTAGAGCTAATAAATGGTAGGTCTGAAAGTTTTATCTCATTGCATGGTGTCTGTTCAACATCTATACGGGATTCATCAAGGTAACTATTTTTAACCATCTTGAGATGTAATTTAGCCTGTTGGCTGAGAAATAATGATGAAAGTTTGGTAGGTCTAGACCTCCTTTATCTTTGGACTTCTGCTTCTGTGTTTTTATTTATTTATTTTTTTTTTTACATTTTTTATTTTCATTTTGTGAGAGAATTACAATACAGTGGTTACTTTACTGACATACACTACTTGCACCACTCACAAATATTTTGTTTTGTTATATACAAAAACAATAATACATTTGAAAACTGAACGAACTGGGAAAGATAGATCTATATCAAAAGACAAAGAGATGTCTACCAGGGAGTTTTTAGAAAGAAAAATAAAAAAGGAATTTGTGATATACAGACTAGTCTTTAGGTCCAATAAAACATTCAATAATGAAAATTAATTACAGTATTATAAGGTTAACCATTCAGTAAATCTGTCTGTTCCAGACCGGCATATTTAGCCCACTTGGCCCACCGTTTATTAAATGTGTTTTTCTGAAGGCGGAGAGAGAAGGTAATCTTTTCCATCCATCTTCCTCCGCTTATCCGGGGTCGGGTCGCGGGGGCAGTAGCCTAAGCAAGGAGACCCAGACTTGCCTCTCCCCGGCCACTTGGGCCAGCTCCTCGGGAGGAATCCCGAGGCGTTCCCAGGCCAGCTGGGAGACATAATCTCTCCAACGGGTCCTGGGTCTTCCCCTGGGTCTCCTCCCGGTGGGACATGCCCGGAACACCTCACCAGGGAGGCGTCCAGGAGGCATCCTGACTAGATGCCCGAGCCACCTCAACTGGCTCCTCTCGATGTGGAGGAGCAGCGGCTCTACTCTGAGCTCCCTCCGGATGACCGAGCTTCTCACCCTATCTCTAAGGGAGAGCCCAGCCACCCTACGGAGGAAACTCATTTCAGCCGCCTGTATCCGCGATCTCGTTCTTTCGGTCACCACCCAGCGTTCGTGACCATAGATGAGGGTAGGAACGTAGATCGACCGGTAAATCGAGAGCTTCGCCTTTCGACTCAGCTCTCTCTTCACCACGACAGACCGGTACAGCGCCCGCATGACTGCAGACGCCCTACCAATCCGTCCATCGATCTCCCGCTCCATTTTTCCCTCATTCGTGAACAAGACCCCCAGATACCTAAACTCCTCCACTTGAGGAAGGACCTCATCCCCAACCCGAAGAGAGCACCCTACCCTTTTCCGACTCAAGACCATGGTCTCGGATTTGGAGGTGCTGATCCTCATCCCAGCCGCTTCACACTCGGCTGCGAACCGCTCCAACGAGAGCTGTAGATCACGTTCAGACGAAGCCAACAAGACCACATCATCTGCGAAAAGCAGAGACCCGATCCTGAGGTCACCAAAACGGATCCCCTCAACACCTTGGCTGCACCTAGAAATCCTGTCCATAAACGTTATGAACAGGATCGGTGATAAAGGGCAACCTTGGCGGAGTCCAACTCTCACTGGAAACGAGTCCGACTTACTGCCGGCAATGCGAACCAGACTCTGACACCGGTCATATAGGGACCTAACAGCCCGTATCAGAGGGCCTGGTACCCCATACTCCCGGAGTACCCCCCACAGGACACCCCGAGGGACACGGTCGAACGCCTTCTCCAAGTCCACAAAGCACATGTAGACTGGTTGGGCGAACTCCCACGCACCCTCCAGGACCCTGCCGAGGGTGTAGAGCTGGTCCAGTGTTCCACGGCCAGGACGAAAACCGCATTGTTCCTCCTGGATCCGAGGTTCGACTATCCGTCGTACCCTCCTCTCCAGAACCCCTGAATAGACCTTACCAGGGAGGCTCAGAAGTGTGATCCCCCTGTAGTTGGAACACACTCTGTGGTCCCCCTTTTTAAAGAGGGGGACCACCACCCCGGTCTGCCAATCCAAGGGAACTGCCCCCGATGTCCACGCAATATTGCAGAGCCGCGTCAACCAACACAGCCCTACAACATCCAGAGCCTTGAGGAACTCCGGCCGAATCTCATCCACCCCCGGAGCCTTACCACCGAGGAGCTTTTTAACAACCTCGGCGACTTCAGCCCCAGAGATTGGAGAGTCCGTCCCAGAGTCCCCAGACTCTGCTTCCAAACAGGAAGGCGTGTCGGTGGGATTGAGGAGGTCTTCGAAGTATTCCATCCACCGACCCAAAACGTCCCGCGTTGAGGTCAGCAGCACACCGCCCCCACTGTAAACAGTGTTGGCGGCAGACCGCTTCCCCCCCCTGAGACGCCGGATGGTGGACCAGAATCGCTTCGAAGCCATACGGAAGTCGTTCTCCATGGTCTCTCCAAACTCCTCCCACGCCCGAGTTTTTGCCTCAGCGACCATCCGAGCCGCACTCCGCTTGGCCTGCCGGTACCTATCAGCTGCTTCCGGAGTCCCACAGGCCAAGAAGGCCCGATAGGACTCCTTCTTCAGCTTGACAGCATCCCTCACCGCCGGTGTCCACCAGCGGGTTCGAGGGTTGCCGCCACGACAGGCACCAACTACCTTGCGGCCACAACTACGGTCAGCCGCTTCGACAATGGAGGCACGGAACATGGCCCATTCGGACTCAATGTCCCCCGCCTCCCCCGGGACGTGTTTGAAGTCCTGTCGGAGGTGAGAGTTGAAACCCCTTCTGACAGGAGACTCCGCCAGACGTTCCCAGCAGACCCTCACAACACGTTTGGGCCTACCAGGTCTGTCCGGCGTCTTCCCCCACCACCGGAGCCAACTCACCACCAGGTAGTGGTCGGTGGATAGCTCCGCCCCTCTCTTCACCCGAGTGTCCAAAACATGCGGCCGCAGGTCAGATGAAACGACAACCAGGTCGATCATCGAGCCGCGGCCTAGGGTGTCCTGGTGCCAAGTGCACACATGAACACCCTTATGCTTGAACATGGTGTTCGTTATGGACAATCCATGACGAGCACAGAAGTCCAACAACAAAACACCGCTCGGGTTCAGATCGGGGGGGCCATACCGCCCAACCACGCCTCTCCAGGTCTCACTGTCATTGCCAACGTGAGCGTTGAAGTCTCCCAGGAGAATGAGGGAGTCTCCAGAAGGAGCACTCTCCAGCACCCCCTCCAAGGACTCCAAGAAGGGTGGGTAGTCTGATCTACTGTTCGGTGCATAAGCACAAACAATAGTCAGCACCCGTCCCCCCACCCGTAGGCGGAGGGAGGCTACCCTCTCACTCACCGGGGTAAACCCCAACGTACAGGCGCCGAGATGGGGGGCAACAAGTATGCCCACCCCAGCTCGGCGCCTCTCACCGGGAGCAACTCCAGAGTGGAAGAGAGTCCAACCCCTCTCGAGGAGACGGGTTCCAGAGCCAGAGCCATGCGTCGAGGCAAGGCCGACGATGTCCAGTCGGAACCTCTCAGCCTCGCACACCAGCTCCGGCTCCTTCCCCACCAGAGAGGTGACGTTCCACGTCCCAAGAGCCAGCTTCTGCAGCCGAGGATCGGACCGCCAAGGTCCCCGCCTTCGGTAATCTTTTCCATAAAATAAATATCATTAACAATACAAATCCACTCCTGCACTGTGGGTGGGTCGGGAAGCAACCAATGTCTTGTTATTGCTTTCTTACCAGCCGTTATCAAAATACCAAATAAATATTCGTCAGCCGTCCTGACCTGTGCATCTAAATTTCCTAAAAATAAAGTGGGAAACTGCATAGGTAGATTAGTGTTATATAAACCACTTAATACTTTATGTAGCTCTATCCAGAAAGATTTAACCGCTGGGCACTCCCAGAAGATATGCCAGTGACCAGCTTCACGGTGTCCACATTGCCTCCAGCACATAGCTTCTCCTCCGGTAAAATGTACCTTTTGTTTTGGCGTAATAAAGAAGCGGACTATGCACTTCCAACCAAACTCTCGCCATACATGAGAGCTGGTAGATTTCCACTGGGATCGACAAATGTCGAGCCAATCTTCGTCAGATATTAATAGATTACCCTCTCTCTCCCATTTTCTCTTAACATAACCCGTGTCTTGTGACTTTTTAGACAATAGGCTTTTATAAATTCTGGAGATGATACCCTTGATTGGTTTGCTTTGGTAAGCATCAATAAATATTTTTAATATTGGGTCATTAAGGTCCGTTTCCTTACTAATAAGTTCGAAACGATTACGCACCTGGAGGAACCTAAAAAAATCAGTTCTGTCCAGGTCATAGTCTTCTTTTAACTTTTCAAAGCTTTTGAATTGTCCCTTTTCTGTAAGAGAATAGTATGTCGTTATTCCTTTCAGAATCCATGATCTAAATCCTTTATCTATTGTGTTAGGCTTAAACTCTGGATCGAAGGCACACCATTGGATAATCTGCAATTTATTACTTAATTTGTACTCATCCCTCATCATATTCCAGATTCTTAACTGTGCTTTGATCCATGGGTTCTGTACCTTATCTACAAGTCCTCCCATATGTTTGTAAGGTAGTACTGCTTGTATTGAAGGATCAACCAAACTAGTTAGTTCTACATCTTTCCATCTAGCTTGAAAGGATGGGTTACACAAATTGATTAGGGGTCGAATCTGAGCCGCATAAAAATAATCTTTAAAATTTGGTAGTGACATTCCTCCTTGCTCTTTGGGAAGTTGTAAAGTTTTGAATCTAACCCTGGGTTTTTTACCCTGCCAAATAAACCTGCAAATAATCTTGTCTAATTCAGAAAATTGTTTCAAGGAAATTTCTACAGGCAGTGCCTGGAATAAGTAGAGATATCGTGGGAGAATATTCATTCTTACAGACTCAATTCTGTGACTAAGACTAAGCAAAGAAACTGAGTTCCATCTGTGTATGTCTAGTTTAATTTTCGTTAAGAGGGGGCCATAGTTTATCTCTGCCAGTGTTCTAATCCTCTTCGGCAAGTTTATTCCTAGATATTTTAACGAGTTTTGATCCCAGTTAATATGGAATTTATCCCTAAGTTGCTTTGTGGGTTGATAATTAATAGTCAAAATTTGTGTCTTTTGTATATTTAATTTATATCCTGAATAGTTACCAAATTTTTCTAGGAGAGCCATTAATTTGGGGAATGAATTGGGAGGGTTACTTAAATAAACCAAGACGTCATCGGCATATAGCGCCACCTTGTGGTCTTCCCCGTTAATGCAGATGCCTTTAATATCCTGAGTCTGTCTTATCCACGAGGCTAGGGGCTCTATATAGAGTGCAAATAGCAGGGGGGAAATGGGGCATCCTTGTCTCGAGCCCCGTTCCAGTGCAATGGTGTCAGAGAGGTATCCGTTTATTTTTATCCGGGCTGATGGTTTATTGTATAACGTACGAATCGCTCTAATAAAAATGTTGTCCATGCCAAATTGTTCTAAAACTTTATAAAGGAAAGGCCAACTCACAGAGTCAAAGGCCTTCTCCGCGTCTATACTAACTAAACAGGCTTCGGTGTTATTCTTTTGGATATGATGTAATACATGTAATACATAAAGCAGAAAAGCTTTTTTGTGACCAAATCTGCTTCTGATGTGTCACAGGACCCCAGTCGCACTTCATCATGCTCCTCCATTGACTTTACATGTAAACCTGACAACTCTGATCACATTCGGTGTGTATGTACCATTAGTCTGTGAGGCAGACACTCTATTTTTAAGACTAGACTTAAAACCTTCCTTTTTGATTATGTGGGGTCATTTTAATCAATAAAGCACTTTGAGATGCATTTCTTGTATAAAAAGAGCTTTATTAATAAGGTTTGATTTAATTTGTTTTTCATCCATCCTCCTTTGGGGGTGAAGGAAGGCCCATGTTTCTTGCAGAAACTTGCTCCAAAGGAACCCAAAGACCACTCCCGGTGAATCTTAAACATTAACAAACAAAGACATTTGTCCCAGAGCTTCCTCTCTAAGTTTTAGGCCGCCGACTGCTGCAAGACCAAAGGGGGGGAAGCTACGTGTGCCCAGCAGAAGCGGCATCAAGTCGCCGCCACATAGCCGACAAGAATTGCTGCGCTGGAAAGCTGCCAAAGAGGTACTGTAAAAAGTGGATGCCCGGGGCTAATCGCCAAGCAGCCGGAGACAGATGCAGCAGGACGGAGCAGGAAAAGAGGAGCTCACTGCTGCTAACCAGATCGGAGTTATTGTTAGCTGCTAGGCTAACGTCGCCTCATTCCCCAAACCCCTCATCGACACGCAGCAACTCGGAGACTGAATCGTTCTAATAGGTCTGTTTGGGCAGAGGCAAATTATTTAGGATTAACTAGTTGAAAGTTTTTCCCTTTCTATTGTTTTTTATTGTTTTCATTCTGCTATCTCTGGGTAAACTAGGACTTTCGGCCTAAAACTTTATTCAGTGTTTTTAAAAGACTTGTTCCCGACTAAGAGTCGTTTTTAAATACTGCAACTTGAGCTACTGCACTTGACAGGAGTTTTCCCTTTTGTGTTTAATGTTTAATGAATTTATTTGAGCCGCTCTAAACGCCCCAAGTGTGCTACAAGGAGCTAAGGCTTAAGGTTAGCCAACGTTTTGGTTTAGACCCACCCTTCATTAACATAGATTGCTATTACTGGTTCAAACAGAACTCGGTTTGAAAATAGATTGTTTAAGAACAGAAACTAATCTTATTAACCGTGTTTTAACTCGCCTTATTTATATCAAATACTGGAATAAAATTTTTTACTTTGGTGACCAATTCATGGATAGAAGTAATCTTCCCAAGATTAAACTACTCTTATCCAGATAATTTTTAACAAACATCTTTTTATCCAAAGAATGTTTTGATTTCTCTTACAATTAGTGAAACTAATTCTTCTTTCCTTCCAGCATCTGCAAATCGAGTCCTGGGTCAGATCTGCATGTAGAATCACGATAGAATTCATGGTTCTTCGGGTTATTGCATTATTCATCTTTTGTGTTCCTTTATTTTGACTATACATTTATTTCAATCAGTAGTGTTTCTCTTATTAATAGTTTAAGTGTTTAAATGTTTTTCTTTTGTGTAAATAAATCTTGTGTTTGGAAAGTAACAGTTGTCAAGACACACACATTTTGCAAGGTGTATGAGCAATACACGTTAAGAATTAATTCCTTCAGAATTATGAGACTGATAGGAATTTGGCTATTTAAAATAATTCCGGATAAAGGTGGTGCCCCAAGTAATAATTTCCCATAAATTATTAATTTTATTGACTGCTGTAAGCAGTCTTTGACTATCAATAGCCAAATATTCTATTTTTATTTAATATCCGCAAAAAGACTATATGCAGAACAAAATCTCTTGTACAAGTGAATGAAATGAACTTCTTCTGTGGGTTGGCTGGACCAGGAGCAGGATTAGGAGCTCCATCATTGACGTAGAGCTGCTGCTATACACTGAAGAGAACCCACTTAGGTGGTCAAGGCCCCTGAAGATTGCTTTGGAGATTTTCTGGGCTCATCTTACTGAGAGGAGACCCAAAGCCAGCCCCAGAAATTGCAAAACAATTGATCCCTTCTGGCTTGGAAGCCCTTAGGAATTAAGGATATAATGGAAGCCAATCAATGGATGGATGGATACATTCTTCTGTTATCATAATCTCTACATTTTCCATTTATTTTTCTTCCCATATAACATGGAGACAAAAGACTTTCTATTATGAGTCCGGTTCTACTGGAGGTTCCTTCCTAGTAAGAGATACAGTATTCAATCTAGATTGTTGCTTGTGTTCTCTCTGGAAGTCCCTGTCGTGCGACAGTGATCGGACAGGGATCACTGTTGGGAAGGTGGATGTTCCAACTAGAGAGCAAGGCTGGAGCCGATGGTCTATTGGGATCAGGGGTGGAGGACGAGTTTGGAGCAGGACTACCTGAGCCCTTCCAACAGGCTGCCTGGATCGGATTCCTTGCTATAGGAAGCAGATGGAGTCTCGAATGGGTCTTGGATGATGCGCTAGTGCAGATCGGGAGCTATGCTTCAGAGCAAGGCTGATGACTGAGCATTGTAGAGGTGAGTGAGTGGAGCTTTTGAGTGTCTGGATGAGGAGATCCAGCCAATGGTTGGTGAGGATCACATCCGGAGCAGCTGCTCCTGGTTGGTCCTGATGATCTCTTGACAGTTCGAGTTCAAAGCGTTTATTGTCATGTGCACATTAAAGAAACGTGTTTCCTTGTACAATGAAATTATTTCTTTGCTGTCCCCACTGAATGCCACTGGAAGGGGTTTGAGTGAAGATTTGACAAAAAAATGTCATAAGTGACTTTTAGAAAAACAGTACGTTTTATTACTAACTCTAAATGTATTGTATTATCAATCTTTAAACAAAACTGGTAAATGGATAGAATCTGAATCGGACCGCATTGAAATGAGCTTTATTGAACTCAAATGAAATGGGCTGGAATCCATAACACTTAGTGAATAACGTTTTTTGTAACACGCCCTACAAATTTGCCATACAAACAGAGCTGAGCTCACCTGTACGGAGATCTGTATACCTTTCGAAAACATGTCGTTCTTAAGATGAGTACATTTTTATACTTGAACGCGAGTCTGTACACAGCGGCCCAAGAGCCAATGTGGCTCTTTAGACCCTCTGCTGTGGCTCTTAATAACTTTGGCTAAAAATGCTAAATAATGTACTATTGTTTTAAAATAGAAAAGGTAATAAATAAATGCTAGCTTCAGCAGTTTCTCTAGATGCTTCTGGGCAATATAAGTCAGGTTCTGTGTGCTTTTGTTTATTCCTGTGCTTGTTTGAGATCCTGTTTACTAAAAGAGATCTTTGCTGGGGAGTTTCTCGCTGCTGCGGCCTTATTTTTAATCAGGCTCATCAGAGAGACTGGAGCTTTTAAGAAATTGCAAAGCCTTCAGTCTTTACTTGAAGATTGACCCTACTAGTAGTCCCAAGCCATTCTCTTTGAGTTATGTTATATTAATGTTAGGATCCTTGGGGTTGTTTTTTTGAGTTTCAGTTATTCAGTTTCCCTTTTCATTTAGTGCTAGGATCTTTAGATATTTGTGATTTGAGTTCCCCTCTTTCTCCTTCTTCACCTTTGTTTTCTCCTTTTTCTGTTTTTTTTCCTCCTCTGTACTGTACTTGTGTATGACTTTGAGGTTTTCTTGGTTTTCGGATCATTCCTTATTTATTTACATGGGACTCCAGTCACTCCTTCGTCAGTCTTTCTTATCTATGTTTGGTTCTGTTGAAACTACTATTTTATTCTATTGTGTTGATGTTCTGTTAGTTATTTTGTTATATCATCAGTCAGTTGAACTGTAATTGATTTCTCTCTTTAGGATATTTTTCTTATTTAAATCTGTTTCCTCTCTTCTGTTTCTCTCCTGTTCATTCCTGTTGATTTCGGTGTTTCTTTAAGCTCGTTTTATTCTTATTCTCTTTCATCCAGGTTACCTTAGGGTTACTTCTGCTGTTCTCTGTTAGAATCATTTGCTGTCCAGTCTTCTCTTCTCTTCACTTTCCACCTTTGGTCTCTGGTCTGCTCATTTTCCCAAAGATTCTTTTTGTTTTACTAAAATGCCCTAATTTTCCCATTTTTTCTTTATGTATGTCGTGTCCCCTCTCTCAATCTCTTGTAACATTCTTTTTTTTTTTTATTGCTTCCATGACTAGGGCGTGACTTGCAGTCGAGTAAAAGTATCTAAACCAAACGCATATTAATATTAGGATTTTTTTTTTCTTTTTGATATTTTATGCAGGTATTCTCTAAGCTGCAAAAATAGATAAAAATCTTGTTTATTTAAGTCAAAGTGGTCGTTAAGATCTCGAATAGTTTGTACTGAACAGCCCTCATAGAGATCACTGTGTATTTTTTGGCCGCACATCTGTACATTTCTCAAATATTTTATCTATTTTATTTGGTAGGAAATCATATCCAATAATAATCTGATATGGCTCCAAGCTTGTTGTATCTGATTATATTATGTGATATCCAAACTGAGTATATTATCCATGGGATTATATCTTTTAATTATCATAATCATCCCTATGTCCCCAGTAATTGTCCTTTGTTGTTTTTTGCAGAGCATTGTAAGATTTCTTAAAGTTTGGGATATAGAGGCCCCCTTCATCTTTTTTTTATCGGATAGTTGTTAAACAGACTTGTGGCTTTTTCCTCGCTACATAAAATATGATATCAACTTGTCTAATTCTTGAAGTGTCTCTTTCAGGAGTTCTATAGGTATATTTTGGAATAAATATAACAATCTGCATAGCACATTCCTTTTTATTGCTTCAGCTTTTTGTCTGAGTCCCAGAAAGAGTAGTAAGTTCCACTTACTACACAGATCTGTGTTGACCATAATTTTCTACTGCGATCCTGGTTAGGTCTTTTACAATCTTAACTTCTAGATATTTAACAATTTTTGCTTCCCAAGTCACTTTCAACTCATCCCTATTTAAATAGTTAGAGTAATAATTAAATGTGAAAATTGGGGATTTAAGGGTATTGATTTTTATAGCCTGACCAGTTTCTGTATTCTCTTAGTGTCTTAATGAGCTCTGATGAGTGTTTCAGCCATCTGTGTAGCATGTTTCTGTTTTGTTTTTGGCATATTTATAATTGCCTCTCTATGTACTTCAAAAAGTATATTCTTGCAACTTTCTCTTGGTAACCAAGGAGCTCTGCTGGTCAATTCAATCAAAGTCACAATTTACTTTCTATTGAAAGCACGTTTTCATTTTCTTTATGTAAAGGTGTAATGTTTTCTTAATAATAAAACCTACAAAAACATTTTTCTTAAAGTTAATGATAAAAGAATTCTATAGTAGGTATTTTAAAAATAAGCTAATTTGTTTCATATTGCTTTTGTGGCTATAAAACAATTATTGATGAAGGGCAACACTGGCTGTCAGGGTTGTAAAAGGTCTGAGTCCTATACCAGAGCAAAGCAGCAAAGAACAGCTTACTGTTTCCCTGAACCATAGGCAGGGGCGTCGCGCCCATTGTGGATGTTGGTGTTTTAACAGCCACCTTTTTCCTGGTGAGGGGGTTCAACACCCACGCTTTTCTGCAGTTTTGCACAGCAGTCGCTCCTCTGTCTGTTTACCTGATCATAATTTCCCGCCCCCTCAGCACTAACTGACAAATAAATCTAACACACCACGAAAAACCAGAGTTAAGCCAGAACAGCCAATCATCAGCCAGTCATACTCAAAACCGGTGTTATGTTTGAGACAGAGGGGAGAAGAGGCAGATTTAACATCTTACTTGCAAGTAAGCAATAGTTGTCATTATCTCTGATCTGATTCAAGTCTGAATACTGTAAACCCAAATATAGTTTCTAGTCAAACTTCTGAAGGCTCACTACTTTTACTGTTAAGTTTTGTAAAAACCTGCTGTCAATTCTAAACAACATTAGTTGATTGTACTATTTAGCTGAAAGATCAATTCTACTAATCCTAACTAATAAAACTAATTTAGTTTTATAAGAAACGGGAGGGGCTCCTGTGTGACCTCCAGTGTGCGAGGTGCATTGTGGGTATCCATATTTTGGGTCATTATGTTCAATTTGAGGTATTTGCTGCACTTTTATTGTGATGTTTGTGTTGGTTGTTATTGCTTTGTTGGTGTCATGGTTGGCACCATGAGTGAAGACGTCATTTAAAGGGAATAAGACCACTGTGATAGTCTGCTATTAAAATGTTCAGGCCATATGTCTATGTTTGAATATCAATGCTGACCTCAGTTTTCTCACCAGCTGACAAATGTTTGACATTACATGGTCTGTAATTCAGCTGAACAACTTTTGACAGTTGCTACCAAGTGAGAAGAAGTTTCCCACTTGGGTAACTGTTTGAATCGTGGCAGTAAGGCTTTTTGTTCAATTTAAAATTAAAGATGAGTAAGTCAACAAAGTTATCATTCCGTATTGGTGATGCTCAACATGTTTATTTTTGGGTTGTGTAAAAACATAACATTCCACGTTAGTTACACTCAACATATTTAGTTGTAGGTTGTGTAAAAACTAAAGTTGTATGAGACAACGGGTTTCCTCGTCACTAAAGTCAACTAATTAAGAGTCAGACTCATGTCACTATGGAGTTTAGCACTATCTTTTTATCACGTAGAATCATTAAGATTCAGAAAAGAAAGAGGCAGGAAAAGATTGACACCTTTTACAAGAGGAATCCTGTAAGTGAAGTTAAGAGGCCTATGAAGGAAGATAGATCATGTGTGTGTTTGTTTTACAGGTGGTGCTTATTCCATCCCAGGTGCACACATGAGTCTGATGTTTTTATATCTAACTCACTATTTCATTTCAAATGTTTTTGATTAGAGTTTATGTGAGGATGTGGCCAGGAGTGAGGAAGACATAGAGGAAGAGAGAGGAAAAGGCAGACAAGAGGAACAGAGTGAGGGAGAGGTAAGACAGGGAGAAGATGAAATGGTTGAGAGTAGCAGAGAGTTCAACCCCAGCTGTTACTGGACACCAGAAGATATATTTACCGGTTTCATTAACAATAAAAAGAACACATCCCCCCCCCCCCCCACTTTCAAAAAGCTTGCTACACCACTGACTATAGGCACTGTAAAACAAAGAATTTGTACATATACTTTATGTTCATGTATATGCATCAAAGTGGCATCCAATCTGAAAAATAACAAAAAATAATCAAAATGTTTGCTGTATACATCTAAGAAACATTAGAAACTCACCTCATAGTAGCTCTGAACAGCATTGATAAAAGCCTCATCAGCCACAATTTGAGTTTCTCCATTGAGGAATGCCTGAAAGCGATCTTTGACAGTCTGCAGCTGCAGCTTGCTTATCTGAGGGATAAAGAAAACATTCTAAGGTAAAAGAAAAATCCAACATGTAATGTAATAACCCTAACCCTTAAACCTAATTTAACCAGAAAATGTGCCCTTAATCATTTTTTTCCTCCCTTAAATCTAGATTCTGGATTAATTGGATTTTCCACTTTCCCATTCAGAAACAGTAAGGCTTCTCTACCAGTAAGAAAGGCCCTACAAACCTTAATGTTTCTTTCGGTTCACCTATTTAGCTGCCAGGTAGAAGTTTTGTGTATTTCCTTAGGGGTACAATGTTCACAGTGTTCAAATGGTTATCAGTGCACTGGCTGACCATCACAATGACCAACTGAATCCTATAAAATCAGATTCCCTGGAAATTGATATACATAGCAATTGGTCCCCTCAGCACCTATTACTATAAAATGATTGATGATTATTTCCTTTGTCTATGTTGCAAAGCCTGCAAAGGACTAGGGACCCGGCCTCTCATTTATAAAACTTTGCGTAAAATCCTTAATAAAACCGATCTTATGCTCAGTAACTTATGTTTAACTTATGCCTCATAAGTTTTTGATATATCAAACTTGGAGTACGCACAGCTGCACCCAATTTCCGCTTTATAAATAAGACTCTCCCTAGAAACCCTTAGCTGATTTAGGAACATATCACGCCTCCCACACCCAGTTTCTACCATAAATAAAAATCTACCATAAAGGGAAACTGCAGTGTCTAGTGAATATTCTGCAATGCTTAACATGGCTAAAATAGAACATTTTACGGGTAACCATGGCAACCAAAAGGCAAAGAAAGCAGTGGCACAGGTGGCACGGAAAACCACTTTATTTTAATAATTTTATCAATGTTTATCTATAGCGCTTTACTCAGCCAAAAGCAACCAAACTGTTTTACATCAAAATATAAAATACATTTGCAAAATTAAAATTTGTAACAAGACGAGAAAACAAAATAGTGGAAACTCTCTTAAAATAAATCAAATCAACAGCACAAGCAATAAAACAAATTACGCTATATATAAAGTTTCAGTTATATGATTACTTGTTGTAGCGACAATAAGACTGGAATAAAATCTAATTAAAACAAATAAAACAAAATTAGAGCAAAACATAATTAGTTTAAGCACTCCTCGATATTTAAAGCCTGGAAGGAAAAGGTGCATTTTAAGTCTTCTTTAAAACAGTATCATCTGTGCAAAATACTAAATGGGGGTCGTAAATAAACGGAAGAGCTGCAGTGACCCAGCGTTGATGCAGCAGCATATCTGACATAAGAAAGAAGAGTGGGGGATGAGATGCACGGTTGCAGCGGGTCAGTAGATCTGACATGGGTCCAGTTCAATGTATAGATCTAATAGGACAGCTTTAAGGAATCTACATCTGCTCCCCCATCTTGATGCTTCCAGTGGCTGATCTTCAAGAAGTGCCAGCATCTATTCTGCAGCATTGTCACTGCAGTATTTATATTTGTATTTCACACATGCACCAATGCAAATATGTACAGTTCCTATATAATCTGAAGACATACACATGAACATAATTCTTAAATGCAACATATTTTAATTCAGGTTCTTATTTTTATTTTCTGTTATTACAGAGGATAAAGGAGGGGGCGCTGTTGGTTGTATGTTCGTCAATGTGCATAAACCTATAGAAGTCTGAAAATGTGGCTTAAATTCACAATTTTGGTATGCCTCCTGCTGCTCTGTCAGTGTCATCTGTGTCCAATGAGTACGCAAGCAATTTTCTTAGTGTGCTTAAAGTTACGCGGATTGCTTACGTAGTTTTCAGACCGCATTTTGTGCTTAAGCAAGCTTTATGAATCATACCCCTGTCCAGGCTGTAACCTGCCTCTCGCCTTCAGCTCCCCCACAACCCTGCAGTGATGTAGATAAAAGATGGATGTCACAAGCCCTAATGCATTATTATCATTATTAATATTCCAAGAGTTGATATTTATGTGTGCAGCCTAACAATATGCATAGTATATGACATCCCCAGATTGTGCAAGATCTCCCATTTAAAAAGACGAAAGAGGTCTGTAATTTTTTTATCATAGGTACACTTCGACCATTAGACATAATGTAAAACAAAAATTCGGGAAATCACATTGTATGTTTTTTAAATAATTTATTTGTATAATGGTCCAAAAAATAAGTATCTAACTCCTACAGATAAGCAGGAATTCTGGCCCTCAAAGAGCTGTTAATTCTTCTTAAGAAGCTCTTCTATCCTCCACTTGTTGCCTGTATTAATGGCTCCTGTTTGAACTCGTCATCTGTGTAAAATTCAATTCAGTTTATTTATATAGTGCTGTTTTATAACAGATGTTATCTCAAGGCACTTTACAAGACATGTCATTTCAATTAAACTGAACATACTTTCTAATCAGTTTAAGTTTTCTATCTAAGGAATCCAAGTGGATTGTGTTGAGTCATTGACTTGCAGCATTCACTCCTCCTGGGCCAACATGCAAACAATTGACTTCACAGTAATCACTCATACTGAGCAAGCATGTAGTGACAGTGGAGTGGAATAACTCCCCTTTAACGGGAAGAAACCTCCAGCAGAATCAGAACGTGGTGCAGTATCTGCCACGGCCGTCTGGTGGTCAAAGACAGAGAAGAGACACAGAAAGAACAGAAGAAACTGATGTAACAGTATTTTCTATATTAAAGAAAGTAAAACATTGACAGCAGGACATGGAGGACAGTCAGGGGAGCTTCATCCCAGTTGACGCCTCCCTCCAGCAAGGTGAAGTAGATGAACAGAACATCAGACCAGGTGTAGCTTGTACGGAGAGAAAAACACTGAAAAAAACAGCTAACAGCTGAAACAACAGGAAAAATACCACTGGAGAGTAGGCAAGGCAATTTTACTTGTATAGCAGAATTTCAACAAGGTAATTCAAGGTGCTTTACATGATTTGGTGAAAAGAAACAAACAAAACATTTAAATGCAGCATTAGAAAAAGTAAAAAAGCCCTTAAGAGTAAAGCATGAAATGCATAAAATACAACATTAAGGAAAGTAAAAAACAGCAATTAAGCATTAAACACATAACATATGATACACAATGAAGAATAATCGTCTTCTCAAGGGATCTCTAAACTCATGAGATTTCTTTTTTGATTTATAGTGTTTCAAGCAGCTTTGCAGCCATCAGAAAGTTTGTTCCAGATAAGAGGAGCATAGAAACTCAAAGCTGCTTCTCCATGTTTGGTTCTGATTCTAGGGATGATCAGTAAACTAGAGCTGGAGGACCTGATTGGTCTGGGGTTGCTATGGTGAGAGCAGATCTCCAACATACTTTGGTGCTAAACCGTTCAATGATTTATAAACTAGTAGGAGTATTTTAACGTCTATTCTCTGAGCTACAGGGAGCCAGTGGAAGGACTTTAGAACTGGGGTGATGTGTTCTACTTTCCTGGTTCAAGTGAGAACACGAGCAGCAGGGTTCTGGATCAGCTGCAGCTGTCTGAGTGACTTTTTAGGTAGACCTGTGAGGACGCTGTTGCAGTAATCAATCCGACTAAAGATGAACGCATGGAGGAGTTTTTCAAAGTCCTGTTGTGCCATTGGTCCTTAGAGTCCTATAAATTTCCTTCAGGTGATAGAAAGCTGACCTTGTTCTTGCCTTTATTACACCTTTATTACACCTATTATTATTACACCTAGATTTCACGCCTGATGAGTAGTTTCTAGCTAGATTAATGGAAGCTGTGTGCTAACTCTGGATTGTTCCTCTTTAAATCCAAAAATAACTATGCCAGTTTTGTTTCTGTTCAGCTGGAGAAAGTTATGTGACATCAATCCACTGATTTGCTCAATGCATTTACTTAGGGTTGGATTGGTTCAAAGTCACCGGGTGACATAATGTAGAGCTAAGGTAATCTGCATAATTTTAGTATCTAATCTTACTGGTTGTTATTATCCAGGCAATTAGGAGCATGAAGATATTAAATATAAGAGGCCCAAGGATGGAACCCTGGGGAACCCCATGTGTGATTTCTGTTCGTTTTGATGAAAGTTTCCTACTAAAATACAGAATTTCCACTTCTTGAGGCAAGACAAAAACCAGCCAAGTACTGTACC
This sequence comes from Apricaphanius iberus, assembly GCA_028564705.1. NCBI lineage: Eukaryota > Metazoa > Chordata > Actinopteri > Cyprinodontiformes > Aphaniidae > Apricaphanius > Apricaphanius iberus. The sequence continues at coordinate 212,705 of JAPXFQ010000525.1, forward strand.
AGAGGGTCCAACTCAGCTCTCCAGTTTTTCCATTAATATTTCATGAATGTCAAATGCTGCACTGAGGTCCAACAGAACCAGAACTGTGGTTCTACCACAGTCTGTATTTATGCCGATGTAACTGAAAACTTTGACCAGGACAGTTTCAGTGCTGATGAGCATGGAAACCAGACTGATAAGTATCAAAGCGGCTGGTCACTGTTTGGAAACTATAACTGTTGAAAACAGCTTTATCAATAATCTTGCTCATGAATGTGAGATAAGATATTAGCCTGTAGTTCTGCATTAATGTGTCGTCCAGCTTGTTGTTCTTTAATAGTGCTTTGACAACTGCTGTTTATAAAGTCTGGGGGAAGACACCTGAGAGAAGGGATGAGTATTTGAATCAGATCAGAGATAATGACAGGAAAAACTTCATTTAGAAAAGTTACAGGGTTGTTGGGTCAATGTCGTTTGTTTTGTTGGTTAGGACACCTCTGGCTCCTCACACCAGCTACCAAACACTCGTATGGAGAAACCTTATATGCACCAGCATGCTCACACACACACACACACACACACATAGGTGTGGGGACTCTGGTGTTTACAGATATATTACTGGGCTGAGGTTATCATTAATAGATCTTGAATAATCAGTACCATGAACTTTTTAGTGAAATATTTATTTTGCCATATTTGTGTGTTGTGGTTGTGTAATTCTTAGTTCACATTGTTTACTTACGGCTATAAGGCCCGTGGGAAAAGGGCTTTTTCAGTTCGTGCTCCTAAACTCTGGAACCAGCTCCCCCTGACAGTCCGACTCGCCCCTTCCCTCCCCACTTTTAAAGTTTGTTTAAAGGCATATTTTTATTCCCTGGCATTTTCGACTGTGGCAGTGTAACCCTTCTGGTTTTTTTTTTTGTTTCTACTTGTTTTATCTGTTTCATGATGCTGGATTTTATTTGTTTGGTGATTTATTGTGTTGTACAGCACTTTGGTTGGCGTTGTTGCCGTTTAAACGTGCTTTATCAATAAAGGATGATGATGATGATTTCCTCCCAGATCTGTGTGAGGGCATCCCTGAGCGGTTGTACAGTTTCAGCAGCAGCCTGGCAACCTAATGGACTGAAACATAATGTCCCACAGATGTTCTATTGGGTTTAAGTCAGGGGATCGTGAAGGCCATTCAATTGTTTCAATTCCTTTATCCTCCAGGTACTGCCTGCATACTCTTGTCACATGAGGCCGGGCATTGTCGTGCATTAGGACGAAACCAAGACCTACCGCACCAGCGTAGCGTCTGACAATGGGTTCAAGGATTTCATCTCGATACCTTATGGCAGTCAGAGCACCATTTCCTAGGCAGTAGAGGTCTGTGCGTCCCTCCATGGATATGCCTCCCCAGACCATCACTGACCCACCACCAAACCTGTCATGTTGTCCTTGTCATCTCCAGACTCTTTCACGTCTATCAAAGATGCTCAGGGTGAACCTGCTCTCATCTGTAAAAAGTACAGGGCGCCAGTGGCTGACTTGTCAATTCTGGTTTTCTTGAGCAAATGTCAGTCGAGCTCCACGGTGCTGGGCAGTGAGCACAGGGCCCACTACAGGACGTCGGGCCCTCAGGCTATCTCCATGAAGTCTGTTCCTGATTGTTTGGGTAGAGACAATCACACCAGTGGCCCTCTGGAGATCATTCTGTAGGGCACCAGCAGTGCTCAGCCTGTTCCGCCTTGCACAAAATGGCAGGTATCGGTCCAGCTGATGGGTTGAGGACCTTATACGGCCCCGTCCAGCTCTCCGACAATAACCACGTCTCCTGAAATCTTCTCCATGTTCTGAAAATTGTACTGGGAGACACATTAAACCTTCTTGCTGCAGCAAGTGCGGATGTGCCATCCTGTAGAAGTTGGACAACCTGTGCAACTTCTGTAGGGTTAAGGAATCGCCTCATACTGCCAGTAGAGATAATTACTCAAACCAAAACCAGCCAAAAAAGATCAAGGGGGAGAAACTTGAAATGACCTCCACATGTAAAACCAGTCCTGTTTTGAGGGTTTTCTAATTGTTGCCACTGTAGTGAAAATTCCTGGTTTTCTCCAAAGTGTGGGACAAGGCAAGAGGAACTTGTCTAACAACTGGACACCTCCTTGTGTTCAAAATCGCCAAAAGAACAAATCAGATAAATTATCCTTTCAATATAAAGCATTTTAGTGGCCAAACGCTGGATTAACTACTGATTACAGCGACTATAGAGCCCCGTTCGGGGGAAGAGATCTCTGGCTGTTGCTGAAACTGACCAATCAGATGAATACGCTATCCGTTGACAGTTAAAAAATGGGCCTCTACTCCGTGCGTCCTTACATAGGTGACGGACAGCCCTTGTGTGACAGATAATGCTGTTGCGTCAATCCGTCTCCGTCAAAACAGAGAAGCATAAACTAGGCCTTAGTCTCTTTCTGTCAATAAAATATCTCAGGTTCTTCCTTTGTTTCTTAAAGACTCCATACCAGTTTTTGTCAGAACTGGAATCTGGAATTGCTTTAATGAGCAATTTATTTTTGTGGGATGTTTGTTTGAGTCTACAGAAGTGCCGTCTACAATTTCTGGCACAGAATTCCTAAAGTTTTCTGGAGATCATTTTAACTTTGAGTGAGATGGGATTGGTGGGAACATATCTATCCCTGAAGACCAAATGATGAACAAGCAATACGATTCTTTCCAGGTTATATATAATAACCCTGCAGTGTAAAAGGACAAGACACTTCACATAAAGGCAAAAAGGGTAATGGGGTCTAATGTATGGCTTTAATTTTCCTGGAAGAGTTTTATGAGATTTGTAATTACTCCTGTTCAGAAAAGATATAGTGGCAGGGGAGACTACTGCTGGAGATGTGGGGCTGAAGGTGCCAACAATTTTCACATTTTCTGGGACTGTCAAATTATCTCTACCTTTTGAATTAGGATTCATGAGCACATTCAGAACATTTTTAGTTTTTTTCTTTTTACTAGCATTTGAGACTATTCCTATGTAACATGTCAACAGACAACTTGGACTCTAAGGACAAAAAAAAAACATGGTACTGTCAGCTATTATGAAGCTGTTGAAATATATTATTGTAGCACTTGATAAGAAACAGTACTGTGCTTCACTTTTTATTGCTGTCAAAAGCTTTTTACACAGTTGACCATACTGTCTTAAAAAACACACTATTTAGTCTCGGATTATCAGAACATATGGTTGCATGGTTCACAAATTACCTGAGTAACAGGACACAATGCATTAAATGTCATGATATTTTTTCTGATGTTGTTTTTGTTCCACAGAGCTCAGTTTTGTGCCCCCTTCTATTTATTTTGTAAATCAGTGACTTGGGTCAAAATGTCTCTGATGCTAATATGCATTTCTGTGCTGATGATATTTACTGTTTTGGAGCTCATCTTTCTCAGGCAATTGAACCCCTACTGAAAGCTTTTCTTGTTGTCTAGCACTCACTTTTTCAGCTAAAACTAACTCTATGTTGTTTTTGAATAAGAATGTGCCTGAAAGTATCCCAGTAGTATCCACTCTTAAAGGTAATGTCATAGAGGTTATTTTCAGACCCCCAGACGGTCGCTGACCACCTGTACTGAGCCATGTTCTGGTGGAGGTTTATTCTTATTAAAGGGGAGTTTTTCCTCTCCACTATCCCTACATGCTTGCTGAGTATGAGGGATTACTGAGGAATTGCTGTGGTTGGAGTTTGCATGTTTATTGCACTACCTCCTGTCAATAACTCAATGCAATCTGCTGGGATTCCTTACATAGAGAACTTTGAAACTGATTAGAATTTTTGGTATAATTTTATTGAATTGATTTTCTTGTAAAGTGCCTTGAGATGACATTTGTTGTTAATCTGTGCGATATGAATAAACTGAACTGAATTGAATTGAATGTTCTCTCCAGATCCAATCAAATTCATCTGGTGTCTTAAATTTTCAATATTAACTTTCATAAAAAACAAGCCAAAAAAATCCAGAGAAGGGAAAACGTAAAATGTAATATTTCTATGTATTAAACATAATTAACTACACAATGGTTACGGTTACAGCACATTTGATTTCCTAGGTTAAATATTCAGTAACCTTTATATAGAAACCAAACTTCAGCATTCTCTCCAAAGTATGAACAACTGCTTCTAATTGAATTTGGGTTTGAATAGACAGGTATTATTAGGTTTTTGGGGATTGATGATAAGAATATTTACTCATTCCTGCCTGCTCTTATCCAAACCTTAATTCACATCTTAACCCATTCTACCAACCCAGGGTTTCACTTACACATTAGGTGTTTGTGACATATAATTTCCCATGAGATAAACTGAGGACACATTTTTAAGGACTTGAGTGCGTTTACAGATTGTAAATTTAAACATAGTTAAAGCTTTGGATTAAGGACCAGGACAACATAGATTTGATCAAGAATCTACATTTACAGAGCCTTAAAAACACCAACAAAGAACTGCTTCTTGATGCACAGTGGCGATTTGCTCAATTTCACCTTAATTTCAAGAGGATGACCAGGTGTATTTGAGACGCTATATATTTTCTTTTCCAATTATTAGCAACTAAAAGCCTGCTGTAAGTTTTTCTGGTCGGAAAGAGCTGATTGACTTTGTAAAGACCTGATGAAATCATCAGCGAGCAGAGCTTCAGATCTAGAAAGAATTTACTAATCTAATTGTGGCAGACAATGGATTGCTGCTGCTTGATCAGTTCCATCACCTAGTAGGGGTGGGGGGCCCTCGATTTTGTCATATGGGACGCAGTCACTGATATGGAGCTTTAGGGTCGGGGGCGTCTAAGAGGGGACCTTGGGGGTGGCTCCATTTGCAGTTGGGGCATTGGGTGCCATGGCCATCACCTGGGGTGGGACTTTGGGAGGTGACTCCTAGTGGCTGCATGCGGCGCCTTAGGGGGGTTGCGCTGGCGGACGCGGGTTACTGGCGGAGTGGGTCTGGGCTGGGCTTGGGGCTCTGGAGCGCCGCACCCCCCCCCAGCTGGGGTCCTGACTGGGGCATGGCCGGTGGGAGGGCCTCTGCCGCTGGTGCTAGCTGGGGGGGACTGTGGTTAGTCGGCGGGCGCTGCTGCCTTTTCCATCTCCCTGGGCTGGTTCTTGTCACTGGCTCCTCGATAGCCCCTTGCCGTACCTACGCGCTGGGATGTCGGCGGGTGGCCGCGGCGGGTAGGCAGCGTTTCTGGGCCTGGTTGGCCATATCGGCATTTGATGTGGCTCCTGGTCTTAGTCCATGCACTCTGCGGGGTGCTGGGGTCAGGCCCATTGGTCGTGTCGGTCAACCTCCGCGGTGGGCTGGTCTGGTGGTGGGGTGCGGGGCTGGTGGGTGGGGGCGCTGGGTTTTTTTGCTTCCCAGCCATCAGACGGCAGTAGCAGGGGTGGTGGATGTTGGCCTGGTGGGTTGGCCACCTCGGGCTTCGGTCTGCTCACAGTCATGGTGCCATTTGGCCGGGGTTCCTGAGTCGGTGGTGCGCTGGGTTCCTACCTCAGCAGGGTTGCGCCGGGCGGTGATGGGGGGCCTCTCATGTTGGCAGGGAGGTGTTAACTATCCAGCAAAGGTGCGCTTCTTAATGGGGGTGGCTTGGACGGGGTGGTGGGTGTGTGGGTGGGGGCTAAACTCAACCTGGGTGTCTAGTGTCCTTTTTTTGAAAGTAGTCTGAATGTTGAGATGGACTTAGGTCTCCCCCTGGGATGGGGACAGGGGGATGGCCTTGGCCCCAATAGGGCTTGGTGGTGCCATGGCCGTGGGCACCGACTTTGACGTGCTGGGGCCTCCCACCCCTGGAGGATCATGCTGAACGGTGGTGCCTATTGGAGTCAGTAGGAGAGCTGGCTCCCTGGGAATGGCATTTTGTCACCCCAGTTTTTTCCTCCCCATCCCCGGATGCCTCTATCCACCTGCTCCTTCATTATACCATTCACATAGGGCCTTGGGGCGTGGGCACGGCACATGCGTGTGGGGAGGAGTTTCCATCTTTGCTTTCCGGTGGCAGCCTGGGTCCCAATTTTGCTGTACAACTTTCACTTATAACCTTTACATGAGACACGCACATGTAGGGACCTGGCGGAGGCGGATCCCTTTAAGGGACCTCGCCTCTGGTGCCAGTGCCCACTGCTTAACTGCATCTACACACTGACGGCCCAGCGTGGGAGATGGGGGGTGCCTAGCAGCATTCCCATGTCCCACCCAGGGTTATAATAGTTTTAAAATTTTCATTAGTTTTAGTTTTTATTTAGTTTTGACTTAAGATTTCAAATTCTATTTAGTTTTAGTTCGTTTTGAACATTTGTTAGGTAGTTTACTTTAGTTATATTTTTTTGAAAATGGTTAGTTTCACTTTAGTTTTTTATTAGTTTCAGTTTTAGTTTTGTCTTTTCGTTAAACAAGTTGTCTACCCGGGCAAGAGAAAAAAAAAAGTATAACAAAATCCCAGAAAACGATTCTGCTTTTTTAAAACTGTATTTACATGGGCCACATTAACAACCATACAAATCACGCAAGTATGAAAGAAATACAGACGTGGACAAAATTGTTGGTACCCTTCATTAAATAAAAGAAAAACTCATAATGGTCACAGAAATAACTTTAATCTGACAAAAGTAATAATAAATTAAAATTATATAAATGTTGACCAATGAAAGTCAGACATTGCTTTTCATCCATGCTTCAACAGAATTATTTAAAAAATAAATGCATGAAACAGGCCTGGACAAAAATGATGGTACCCCTAGAAAAGAATGAAAATAATGTGACCAAAGGGACATGTTAATCCAAGGTATGTCCACTAATCAGCATCCTAGGTGTCTACAATCCTGTAATCACTCAGTGGGCCTATATATAGGACTCCAGGTAGTCACTGTGTTGTTTGGTGACGTGGTGTGTACCACACTCAATATAAACCAGAGGAAGCAAAGGAAAGAGTTGTCTCAGGAGATGAGAAAGAAAATCATAGACAAGCATGTTAACTGTAAAGGCTATAAGACCATCTCCAAGCAGCTAGATGTTTCTGTGACTACAGCTGCACATGTCATTCAGTAATGTACGATCCATGGGACTGTAGCCAACCTCCCTGGACGTGGCTGCAGGAGGAAAATTGATGACAGATCAAAGAGACGGATAATCCAAATGGTAACAAAAGAGCCTAGAAAGACTTCAAAATAAATCCAAGCTGAACTTTATGCTCAAGGAACATCAGTGTCAGATCGGAACATCCTTCGCTGTTTGAGCCAGAGGACAAATCATTAAAAAAAACAGACTGGAGTATGCCAAACTACATGCTGACGAGCCACAAAGCTTCTGGGAGAATGTCCTGTGGACAGATGAGACAAAAATGTAACTTTTTGCCAAGGCACATCAGCTCTATGTTCACAGACGGAAAAATGAAGCATATCTAGAAAAGAACACGGTCCCTACTGTGAAACATGGGGGAGGCTCGGTTATGTTCTGGGGCTGATTTGCTGCATCTGACACAGGGTGTCTTGAATCTGTGCAGGGTACAATGAAATCTCAAGACTATCAGGGGATTCTAGAGAGAAATGTGCTGGCCAGTGTCAGAAAGCATGGTCTCAGTCGCAGGTCACGGGTCTTACAACAGGAAAATGACCCAAAACACACAGCTAAAAACACCCAAGAAGTGCTAAGAGGAAAACACTGGCCTTCTATGAGCCCTGATCGCAATCCTATTGAGCATCTTTGGAAGGAGCTGAAACGTGCTGTCTGGAAAAGGAGCCCTTCAAACCGGAAACAACTAGAACAGTTTGCTCATGAGGAGTGGGCCAAAATATCTGCTGATAGGTGCAGAAGTCTCATTGACAGTTACAGGAATCATTTGATTGTAGTGATTGCCTCAAAAGGTTGTGCAACCAAATATTAAGTTGTGGGTACCATCATTTTTGTCCAGGCCTGTTTCATGCATTTATTTTTTAAATAATTCCGTTGAAGCATGGATGAAAAGCTATGTCTGACTTTCATTGGTCAACATTTATATAATTTTTATTTATTATTACTTTTGTCAGATTAAAGTTATTTATGTGACAATTATGAGTTTTTCTTTGATTTAATGAAGGGTACAAACAATTTTGTCCCCGTCTGTATGGCACACAATAACAGCACATGCACATTAAAAAGCCAAACAATTAATGCAGATGTTATTCCATAAAACACTGAGTGGTAACACAACAAAATAAAAGCCAAGGAATCTTAAATACTATGATGGTTTTGATCATTTTGCACATTTGCCCTTTCTCTCAACCTTTTCTGACATGACTCTAGGCGGACCACAGCAACACAGACAACATGACTGATATGTTGGAATAATGCACAGCCAGTGAAAACAACCAATAACTAAAAACTACAGAGGGATTATTTGTCCACCAACACAGCGGATACACACACAACCTACACCAGCTACACAACTCCAGTGTAACACCGGCTCCCATTGCTGTTAGCAGTCGCAGTGTTATCTTATTTGTTGGCGGTCGTAGCTCAACTGTTCTGAAGTTTTTGCTGCTGACTGTTTAATCATCGTTTCAATCGCTTCTTCTGATATCTTGCAATCAAAAGGCGTCTTTTATTTCCTTGAAAGGGGAGTCGATGGGATTGTATCCAACTTTCCCGTCATGTTGTTTTTATCAAGGCAATTTGTGCAACTAAAAAGCCACAACACAGATGATGTATCTTTGCACCAGTGGATTACATCAAATTTAATTGTACAATGACAATCAAACTATTTATTCATTCATTCACTCATTAAAGAGTTACTCGCCTTTTTTTAAATCTTCCCACATTTTTAGTTTGAAAAATGCCTGCCAGGCAAAGAACATTCATGTTTTTAGGAACAAGCTCAAGACTCACATTTTTAGCCTTACTTTTAACTGTCTATTTATTGTCTATTTATCTACCCCTAATGTTTTAACTGCTTTTTCGTCTTGTATTTATCCCGTTAAGTTTATTTCACTTTTATTTATTTTTTTGCTAACATATTTATCTATCTTTTATGTATTTTATTTACCAATTTATTTTATATTACATAAATAAATAGTCATATTGTTCCAGTGTTTCCTCTGTTGGAGCCCTCTGCATCGGAGCGGTTGTCGTCTGTGGCTGACTTGACACTTTCCGAGTGGTGCTTGGGTGGATGTGGGGTCCCGGCCCTGCCTCCTTTGAGCGCCCTGGGTTAGGGGCTCAGCTGTTACTGTTGATCTGCTGCTGACGGTGCAAATGGCTCCCTTGATGCCGTTTCCTGCTCGAACCCGGCTCATTTGTACTCAGCCCAGTGTCCATTTTAATGTCATTTTTTCGGGAAAAACATCGGGAAATGTTTGGGGGGAGGGGGTATAAATGTTTAACTTGTTTGTGTTTATAGGGGGTTGCATTGAGGAGGGGGCTTCTAAATATGGGGTTATTTTTTTATTTTGTATAGCACTTTTAGCTGCATTTCACTGTATGAAATGTGCTTAATAAAAAAGTCATGGATAATGTTATAATGTGCTTCTTACCTCTCATTTTTTTTAGATTATACAACTAATCCTGTTCTAGGATTCCTCAGTAAGTCTCACAAGATGTAACCTTACCGTGCCATAAAACGGAACGGATGGAGCCTTAATGCGTAACCAACTTATCAGGAATGGTCCTGTTTAACGTCACATACACAACCCCTTTTCTTAACAAAAGGCAAATGACAAGGTGGTCTGTGCTGAGCCACATGAAATCAAATCAAACTGTATTTATAAAGCGCTTTTCAAACTACATAGGTACTCAAAGTGCTTTACAAATTAAAATGACCCCACAACACACCAAAACCCAAAATAAAAAGATATGTGAGACAAATCAACCACAACTTCACATGTCGTTCAATCAAAGTCTTCTTCCCTTTGTTGATAACCATCGACAAACACTGGCAACCTTCATCCAGTATCTTGTGAAAGTAATTTTTCCCATGACATGTTTCAGAATATACCAAACATACATCATAGCAGCATGTGACAGAAGTGCTTTTAGCAGTTTATAGAAAGCAATTAAAATTAATAAACCTACCCTTATAACTGGTTTATAGTCTATAGATCAGAAACTTCCTTATAAATTAATAAATGTTAATCACGCATTAATTACGGTTGAGAAGGAGACAAAATTGACCAGCTTCTTGCCGACCACCCATCTAGAGTTGCTAAATTAAACATTTTAGACTATGTTACTTGTAAGCACAATGAGCTTTTGTAAATATAATTCTTTAGCATATAATTTTGTTCTTTATCACTGCATTACTAATATCCAAACTATCAAAGTGTAAAATGTGACAGTATTTATGCCTAATATACATTTATAAAAACCCAAAAGCCTTAATGTAAATGTAAAACATTACACCATTTATGACTAATGAACTTTGATTAAATGTGAAAAGTAAGCATTAAATATAAAAATGTCATGATTTATCAACTCTAAACTTAATTAAAAATGCTTGAAATATTTTCACAAAGATGTCCTTACTTACGATACCAATTTTTTCCAAAACTGAAACCACACCGATACTTGGATCAGAGTACTAACCGATGCCAAGTACCAATGCCAATACTTCTACCGCACAAAAAAAGTGCTATCAATAGGTTGTCAGGTTTTATTTTCTTCTCTGCTTGTTACAAGAAATGATGGTGAATTAGATAAATAAAAATCAAATATTAATAAAAATGACCACAGAACTTAAATGTAAAAGTTAAAAACAAATATTTTCTGTGAAATAATTGCTGCATTTCCACATCTTATGTATCGGTTCATGGTATCGGTTAACATTAGCCGATACTGATACCAGTACAATAGGCAGTATCGGGGCCGATACCCAATACTACTATAGGTATCTTTGCATCCCTAGTCCTTACTCTTAAAATGGTTATTTTTTGTACATCCAACACATGTAATGTTTAAATGTATTATTCATATTATCAAATAATCAAACTAAAAACAAATTACAAGTTCTAAAGATAAAGATTTCCATGATATATATATATATGCAATATCCATGGTCAGCATGCGGTCAACAACAAACAATATTGCATAGTAAAGAAGTATTTTTACAAATACTCATTGTTCTTACAAGTAGTAATAGTGTGAAAAGTTTAATATAACAACTCTAGATTGGTGAACAGATTTGGTTTTGTCTCTTTCTCACACTTAATTAATTCATGATAACACTTTATAGATGATCTATAAAGTATTTACAGAATAAATAATAACATATCAATCATGTATTGATAAGCCATTTATAAGGGGAGCCGTATTGTAAAGTGTTACGTTTTTGTTTTAGCTGTAGAATTGTGGAAGAAACGCCACCACAATGTGAGATTAGTTGTGACAGAGGATTTGGAAATACAGGGTTTGTCCGAGTGCTTTATAAGCTTGGTGGACTGCCAGGCTTTTCTTGGCCCCCCGCCAGGCTAAGCATTACTTATTTAAGTATTTTAAAGAGTTTTTATGTACCAAATTAATATTAAAAGGTTAAAATGAAAATGGTTCTTTCACCTGGCCAGTGAGTCCACTGTTTCAACCCCAGGCTGTTGAGCTGACTGAGCTGCAGCTTAATGATGAGTCAGAGCCAATGGGAGTATCATGACGGTTGGAACGTCGTCAGAGCAGCCATGGCAGTACATATCAAACCAGCCATTTTGTTACTGATTTGGAAGCACTGGTTCAGATTAAGAAACATCATGTTGAATCACCATGCAAAAAGGCTGTTGTGGCTGGTCAAAATAGCATAAAACACTTCATCAGGTCGCGGTCGAAGAGGACAGAAGAGCGACATGGGTTGAATTTATTTTTGATGGTAAAATGCTAGTGGTAAGGGTGGGAAAGACAGAGGACGAGATGCCGGCTGGAGCGACTCTAACTGTGGGGAGGACGGAGTATGTGCCACCAGCTGGAGCGACTCATAGAGCGGGGTCTCTGCGCTTGGAGAGCTGGAATTGTTGTGGTTCAACAGGTACTCTAAATCCTTCACATTTGGCTAATTCAATTCAATTCAGTTTATTTATATAGCGCCATTTCACAACAGATGTCATCTCAAGGCACTTTACAAAAAGAGTTATTACAATACAATGTTTAGTGTAGAAATTACAGAACCACAGAAGATTGCGTCGTGGAATTCTCAGCAATCCCTCATACTGAGCAAGCATGCAGCGACAGTGGGAAGGAAAAACTCCCTTTTAACAGGAAGAAACCTCCGGCAGAACCAGGCTCAGCACAAGCGGTTATCTGCCGCGACCGTCTGTGGCTTGGAGAATACACAACAGAGACACAGAAAGAGCAACAGAACCGATGCACAAGTTTGTTGCAGGACGTGGAGAATTTTCCGTCACTGCAATGCCATCTTAGTCAGGGTCGTCAAGCAGGGCTAATCCGGAGCACCTACTATAATAGAAAACAGGTTAGTGCTTGAATTGACAGCACATCATGCAGTTGGGGAGAAGTAGGAGAGAAAGTAGTCACAGACCCTAATAATGTCCTCCAACAGCCTAGCCTAAAGCAGCATAGCTACTAACATTAACCTGTCTCCTAGCTACTAGGAGACCTGGCTACCAACACTCTGTCTTAGTCCTCCTGACCCGTGGACGGTGTAGGGCCGGTAACGGCCCCCGTCATGCCGGGGTCTTCTCGGAGTCGGGTTGTTTGAGAATGCAGCCCAAAGTGGGTGGTAAACTCCATCTAAGGCTAAATACCGGCACGAGACCGATAGTCGACAACTATCTTAAGGAAAAATAGACAGAACTGAGAGGACAGAGTTGAAGAGGGCGAGAAACGTTTAAGAGATAAACGGGTGGGGTCCGCACAGTCTGCCCGGGGGATTCAACCCGGCAGGTAATGGGCGGCCGCACTGTGCGGGAGGATCCCCTTGAGGGACCTCTCTCCGGCGCTGGCTGGCCCCTGTGGGGCACATTTCTTCCGCGGCGGTAAGCCGCGACCGGCTCCGGATCTTTACCTGGCTTACATTAATCTATCTCTACCTAGCTACTCTACCTCTTCCTATCTCTTCCTAACTTTTGACACTCTGCCTGACTACTAACATTAACCTGTCTCTTCCTATCTACCTGTCTGACCTGACTCTAACTACCTATAAACATATCTCTAACTGTAAGCTTTGTCAAAGAGGAAAGTTTTTAGCCTAGTTTTAAAGATAGACAAATTGTCTGCTTCACGAACCAACCCTGGGAGCCGGTTCCATAGGAGGGGAGCCTGATAGCTGAAAGATCTGCCACCCATTCTACTTTTAGAAATCCTAGGAACTACCAGTAAACCTGCAGTCTGAGAGCGAAGGTCTCTGTTAGGAACATATGGAACAATCAGGTCTCTTATGTATGATGGAGCTAGATTATTAAGGGCTTTATATGTCAGAAGGAGGATCTTGAATTCTATTCTAGATTTTACTGGGAGCCAGTGAAGAGAAGCTAAAACAGGGGAAATGTGATCTCTTCTTTTAATATTCATCAGAATCCTAGCAGCAGCATTTTGAACTAACTGAAGACTTTTAATTGTATTCTGTGGACTACCTGATAATAGACAGTTACAGTAATCCAGCCTTGAAGTAACAAAGGCATGGACTAGTTTTTCAGCATCATTCCTGGACAGGATGGTTCTAATTTTTGCAATATTCCTAAGGTGAAAAAAGGAAATCCTACAGACTTCTTTAATGTAAGTTCTAAATGACATATCTTGGTCAAAAATGACACCGAGGTTTTTTGCTTTATTACTGGAGGCTAATTTAATGCCGTCCAGGTGAAGGGGCTGACTAAGTAGTTTCTTTTTCAGAGCTTCTGGTCCAAAGACGACAACTTCTGTTTTATCAGAATTTAGAAGCAAGAAGTTTAGAGTCATCCAAGTTTTTATGTCTTCCAGACATGCCTGTAGTCTACCTAACTGATTGGATTCATCAGGATTTATGGATAGATATAGCTGTGTATCATCTGCGTAACTATGGAATTTTATCCCATGCTGCCTAATTATTTTACCAATAGGAAGCATATATATAGTAAAGAGAATCGGCCCAAGCACTGAACCCTGTGGTACTCCGCAAGTAACTATTGAGGTTGAGGAAGATCTATTGTTTACCTGAACAAACTGAAATCTGTTAGACAAATAAGATTTAAACCAACCTAGTGCTGTTCCTATTATACCGACACTTTGAAGCCTTTCTATGAGAATATTGTGGTCAACAGTGTCAAAGGCAGCACTGAGATCTAACAGGACCAGAATGGTCACCAGTCCATTGTCTGAGGCTATGAGAATATCATTAGTAACCTTCACCAGAGCTGTTTCAGTGCTGTGATGAGCTCTAAAGCCTGACTGAAACTTCTCAAACAGCTCATTATTGTTTAAATGCTCACATATCTGGTGTGCAACTATTTTCTCAAGAATTTTAGATAAGAAGGGAAGATTAGATATCGGTCTATAGTTAATTAAGTCGTTTTGATCAAGAGAGGGTTTCTTAAGTAGAGGTTTAATTACAGCAATCTTAAACTCCTGTGGTACATATCCATTGACTAAGGATAGATTCATTATATTTAAAATTGGAGCAGCGATCAGAGGGAAAACTTCTTTTAAGAGTTTAGTTGGGATTGGGTCTAAAACGCAAGTTGAAGGTTTAGATGAAGCTAATAATTTTAGTACATCACAAAGTTCGGCTGCATTAAAGCAGTTTAAGCATATATTAGGTTCCACCATTTTTGAGGCTGCCTCATTAACTAAGGAGGAAGCAAGCATATTGGGAAGGTTCCCAATTATCTTATTCTTTATGGAGTCTATTTTATTTATAAAGAATTGCATGAAGTCGTCACTGCTTAGAGCTTGGGGAATGGTTGGCTCGATAGAGCTATGATCCTGTGTGAGTTTGGCAACTGTATTAAAAAGAAACCTAGGATTATTTTTATTCTCCTCGATTAAAGATGAATAATATGCTGTTCTAGCTGTGTGAAGGCTCTTTTTATATAGCAATAAACTATTTTTCCATATTAAAAAGGAATCATGTAAATGCGTGGAGCGCCATTTTCTCTCTAGTTTTCTAACATTCTGCTTTAGGGTACGTAGCTCTAAATTAAACCAGGGAGTTAATCTTCTATGGCTAGCCACCTTCCTTTTCAAGGGGGCAACTTTGTCTATTGCCCGACGCAGGGAGGAATTAACGCTATGAACTAAAATGTCAAGTTGTGAGGGGTCACGAGTTAAATCACTGTTTTCTGTTCTGCATTTATAAACTGAGGAAATTAAAGTTGGAAGAGCTTCTTTAAAATTTGCTACAGCGTTGTCTGATAACGTTCTGGTATAATGAAGTTTTCTTTCAGGTTTGATATGATCCATTAGAGTAAGTTTAAAAGTGATAAGGAAATGATCAGACAGGATAGGGTTATGTGGAAAGACTGTTATTTCTTCACAGTCAATGCCATAAGTCAGCACAAGATCTAAAGTGTGGTGACAAGAATGTGTTGGTCCCTGCACATTTTGAGTAAAGCCTATTGAGTCTAGGATAGTGTGAAAAGCTGTATTTAGACTATCACTTTCATTATCAACATGAATATTGAAGTCTCCGACTATAATGACTTTATCAGTGTTTAAAACTAAGTCAGATAGAAAATCTGAAATCTGATCTAAAAATTGAGAATAAGGTCCTGGTGGACGATATAAGACCACAAACAAAAGTGGCTTTACTGCTTTGTTATGTGTATGAGGAAAGCTAAAAACTAGATGCTCAAAGGAACTGTAACTATTATTTTTTTGGAGATTAATTAGTAAATCGGAATGAAAGATAGTTGCTACTCCACCTCCTCGACCAGTACTTCGAGGGACACTAAAGTTTAAGTAGCTAGGGGGAGTTGACTCATTTATTGTGACATGGTCCTCTTCCTGCAACCATGTCTCTGCAAGACAAAACAAATCAATATTATTTTCACAAATTAAGTCATTTACTAAGAGTGTTTTTGAGGGGAGAGATCTTATGTTTAGTAAACCACATTTAATTGATTTGTTTTTATGTTCAGTCCGAGTTTTATTTATCTTTATGAGATTTTTATACTTTGCTCTAGTAGCATTAACTTTTAATTCATTAGTTTTGGGTAGTGGACGGGAAACTATCTCTATAGGGTAGTGGGTGGGTGGCAGTCCCTGTTCCTTGACCTGGACTCTGGGTTCCCTGACCTGGACTCTGGGTTCCCTGAGCTGGACTCTGGGTTGTCACGGCTTTGGGGAACTAGAGATAACCCTATCAATGTTCCTGGAAAGAAGCGAAGCTCCGTCCTCGGTGGGATGGATGCCGTCTCTACGTAACAGTCCAGGTTTTCCCCAGAAGGCCCCCCAGTTATCAATGTAGCCCACATCGTTTTCTGGACACCACCTTGACAACCAAAGGTGGAACGAAAGCATACGGCTGTACATGTCATCGCTAGTACGATCAGGCAGGGGACCAGAAAAAATTACAGAGTCAGACATCTTTTTGGCAGCCCTACACACCGAAGCTACGCTAATTTTAGTGACCTCCGACTGCCGTCGCCGGGTGTCATTGCCACCAGCATGGATAACGATCCTGCTATACCGCCGTTTGTCCTTGGCCAAAAGCTTCAGATGGGACCTAATGTCCGCAGCCCTGGCCCCTGGAAGGCATTTGACGGTGGTCTTTCGTGTCTCTGGAGCCACATTCCTAACTATGGAGCTGCCAATTACAAGAATCGGCCTCTCCTGCTCGGCGGGTGCGTCGCTGAGCGGGGCGAACCTATTGTTCAGAGAAAGGGGCTGGAGGTTGGCCGCGGACTGGGGTCTGGCGCTAATCTTCCTACGAACCGTCACCCAGCTCGCCTGAGGTCCCGGCTGCACGGGAGCTGTTGAAGGACGGCTAGGTCCTGTCCTAGTTGACTCCGCGCTAGCTACTGCTGGGCCTGGCTGTTCTACAGCGCGGAGCCGGGCCTCTAGCTCAGAAACCCTCGCCTCCAAAGCTACAAAAATGCTGCACTTATTACACCTACCAACTTCACTAAATGAGGCGGAGGAGTAACTAAACATCTGACAGAGAGAGCAGGAAAGAGGAGGAGGTGTAGAGAGAGATGGAGGGACAAGAGAGAAAGCTGCCGAAGCCATGCTAGCCGTAAAGCTAAGCTAACCAAGCGGTACCTTACCTTACCTAAAAACAAAGTAATTAACCCAGTAAAACGCTTAAAGAGTCCTAAACCGTGAAGAAACTTAACGTTTTAATGTGTTTGTGTGTTAAGCAACTCAGAAAAAACTTATTGACAGAGAAAGTTAGATCAGTTCAAGAGAGAGAGAAACACCGACTTGCTACAAACGAGTTAGTCACAAAACAGGAAATGACGCGATACGTCTTACCAACGCGATACGTCTCCACGCTCACCAGCTCATATCCAGGATAATTGTGAAACTGTCTGACTATTTCTGAAAATAAGTCAAAAACGGGAAAATTCTACTTCAGACAGTGATACAAGACAGAAAAAAGACAGACATGAGTCAATGCATCAACAGATTTTCACACAGCAAAACATGTCTTAATGTATCTCTCTCCAGAAGCAAAGCATACGCTCCTATTTTGGCCCCTATCAAATTTCCACCGTTTAGGAGAAACAACCCTCTACTCATTGGTCTTTTCATGCCTCTAAAACATTATACATTCATGATACATTAGCATATAGGTGGTTATTTCTTCAACCAGGTAACAGGATCTTGATAAACTTCAGGGGCCTCATTTATCAAGCGTACTTACGCACAGATCCGTGCGTATTTTGTGCGTAGGAACAATTCTACGCATTGTGTGGTATTTATCAATTCGTACTTGTGCGTAGAAATGTTCCTAAATATAAGTACAGTTCTGATTGTTCTTACGCACAGCATCTACTGTTAGAACAGAGGAACTGCAACTCTGAAATAGGTTTACTTTGACAGAATATTTCTCTCAGCAGTTTATCGCCTCCACCAAGGAGCTCATGTTGACGTCTGTCTGTGTTATAACAGAATAACGTGAAAGTTATGCACGGCTTAGCAATAAACTTTCAGGAAATGTTTGAAATTGGCCAAGAAATAAGTAATTTAATGTTGCAGGTGAACATGCATGGCGATCCTGTCACTCGCAATCTGCGCCGCAGACCCCCTCTCCCGTTTATTTGTTTATTTATTACACCAAGCGCTTCAGCTTAATGAGATTTTGTCACCCATTTAATTAAAAGGTTTGCAAACTGCACCGTGACACTAAATGTTCCTGCTTATCAGTGAAGCAGATTGTCCTTTTTTCCTTGCGTACTGATGGCAGCACAAGCCGTGTCTCCAATTACACACGGCCACAAAAGAGTCAAAAATGATGATCTTAACACTTTCTGAATTAGATCTGCGCCAGCTGTGTACTGAGAGATGTTTTACTGTATTTAGTTTAATACAGAACGATTTTTTCCCCTTCATTTCCAACAGGAACATCTCCACTGTCCCGAACGTATTTACTGCCTGCAACCTCTGTCCCAGGCGGAGTTATTCTTTTTTTTTTATTAGTTTCCCCATAGCTGATAAAATCAAACAGCAATGTTCATTATTAAATTATTTAATATGTTCAAAGAAATTAAGGATTTACACAGAAGTTAATATTAGCAAATGAAAGTATTCAACGTATTTTTTTTTTTGTCTGCTCTGCAGCAGAAATATAACTGCTGCGTGCTCGGAGAAATAAACAGAGAAACCGCAGATGGCAAAAACTATCGGTGGTGAAATGAATTTGTATAAACTGACATTTTTTTAGGTCTGTAAATCATGAATACTTTTTTTATTTCCCCACCTAGGCAAGGCAAGGCAATTTTATTTGTATAGCACACTTTCAACACAAGGCAATTCAAGGTGCTTTACATAATTCAGTGATAATGAAACCACATGATTACAAAGAAAACATATAAGTTTAACAGTGATCAATCAGTAAGAAAAGATAATGTAAGGAACAAATTTATGTAATTAATACACAATCACTTAAAAAAGAAATAAAAAAGTAAGAATAGAAATTAAACCACAACAATAAAAATAATTTAAGGAACAAATTTATGCAATTAAAACAGATAAAACACAATCGGGTAAACAAAACAAACAGTTATCAGAAAGCGCAATTTAAGATTCAATTGCAGCTCTGAATAGTAGAGTTTTTATCTTTGATTTAAAAGAACCTAGGGATTCAGTGTTTTTGCATTCTTCTGGAAGTTTGTTCCAAATTTGTGGAGCATAGAAGCTGAAAGCTGCCTCTCCTTGTTTAGTTCTAATTCTAGGAATGTTAAGTAAGCTACAGTTGGAGGACCCCTGTGGTCTGCTGGGTTGGTATAGTGACAGCAGCAGCAGCGTTCTGGATCAGCTGCAGCTTTCTGATTGATTTTTTTAGGTAGACCTGTGAGGACGCTGTTGCAGTAATCAATCCGACTAAAGATAAACGCATGGATCAGTTTTTCAAGGTCCTTCTGTGACATCAGTCCTTTAATCCTAGAAATGTTCCTCAGGTGATAGAAAGCTGACCTTGTTAGTGCTCTTTTTTTCCATGAGTTCTACTGCCTGGTCGGTTCATCTGGGAGGGCTGTCCGGTATTGGCTGGGCCCCAGATCTTGGCGCTCTGCATGGGGCGTGATCTGGACCGGGGCGTTGGTAGATTTGGATGTCCAGGTGCCAGCTGGGCGTGGCCTGGGGATGGCGTACATCTGCTGTGGCTTTTACTGTGGCTCCCTGGCGTGTGGGTGTGTGGGGGGGGGCCGGGTTGTTGGCGGTGGGTATTGGTCCGGGGTTGCGGCAGAGTGTATTGTCCATCGATCGGCTGCAGGCGCCTCCTGCCCGGCGGCTGCGGCAGGGGACCCTTCTCGGCTGGTCCCTGGTTGGGGCCCCGCTGGTGGGCGGGGTGCCCCTGATCCCATTGGCCTCCGGGTCCTGTTCCGGGCCCGCCCTGGCGTAGCCGGTTTCCGGCGGAGCCCGTGGGCTCATCCCTGTGATCTCTCGGGGGCCCAGCATTGCGGCTGCTTGGTGTTCCTCTGGGGCTTCCATCTGTTCCTCTCTTGGTGGGTGATCGGCCCTGCGCTGGTCCGCCTGCGGCTCCTGCGCTCTGTGGGACCCTGGATGCATACATCTCTTGCCTCCTCCATGTCTGTGTCGATTCCTGTAGGACGGATTGACGGTTCCTTACACCAGCTATCAATCACTTGCATGGGGAAACCTTATTCAGACCTGCATGCTCGCACACACAAATAAGTGTGGGGACATTGGTGTGGACGGACATATCTTGAGCTGACGGTGTCGTCATTAGTTAGTTGTTACCAGGAGCTTAACAGAAACATTAGTATAGTGTTCATTAATCCATGCTTGTGTGTAGTGAATGTGTAATTCTTAATTTTTATTACTGGATCTGAACTATTATTGTGGTTCTGTTCAGTTCATTGTTTTTGTTTTTGTTTGTATTGTTTTACTGCTTCTCTGCCATCCGGCAGAGGTGGAGGACTGGGATGTTTTCTTGTGTTCTTTGTTTGCCTCCCTGTCTTGTGTCGTCAGTTCGTGCCTCTGCTGATGCGGTTTCTTTTCTTCACCTTCTTCCTTTCTTCCTTCTTGTCTCGGTTTCGTGTCCATGACTTCAGGAAATTGAACCCTCAGTAATCACTAATAAAGATTTTTTAATACATATACACGTCAAGTGGAGTGTTACAGCAAAGCTGTAATGCTCTACTTGGGAAAGTAAATCTGTTGGGCTTGTACTTGGTACTCAGACACCAATTCTGAGTGGCAAACTGCTAGACAGGACACATAAAAAAAAAAAAAAAAAAAAAGAAATGCCAGTTGATTCTGTGCATATCATGCGTGTAAATCACTCACCTGGGGATGTTTGCACAAGAGCTCAGTACTTTCTCATAGTGTAGAAATGTTCCATAGTGCTTTAGTAAATATTTGCTCTAACATACTTGAGTGGCATGTTTAGAAAAAGACAACTTTTGATGATAAGATTGTATTAGAGGAGATTAAGCATATATTTATCACAGATGTTTTACTAAAAGAGTACTGAATTGCCATTGATGATCAGATGTTTCAGTTTTCTAAGCAGATAAATCATGTTTATGAGAATAAAAACACACACAAAAATCACTCCTCAAGAAAAAAAAATAAAAAATAAAAAAATACAAAAATAAATAAATGTGTTCTTTTAACTTTCTTATGTTAGCTAAAGCTAGCCTAACTAGGTTAGAGCAACTACGGTACTAAATACGCACTACTATCCTGGTGGAAGATGTAAACAACTTGCAACAGAGAAACCCTGCCCACTCGCTGACGTACTGACGTGAGGCAAATGTGCAAGCAGCGGGTTTTGATTTAGATCAGCCTACCATTTACAGGCTAAACATATTGTATTTTTTTATTTAGTTTTGGTGAGATATTTTATATTCTATTTTAGTTTTAATTAGTATTTAGCATTTGTTAGGGAGTTTAGTTTATTATTGGTTTTAATAAAATGCTTAGTTTCAGTTTATTTTTTATTAGTTTCAGTTTTAGTTTTAGTCTTTTCATTAAACAAGTTGTGTACTGGGGCAAGACTAAAAAAAGAAGAAATGTATAACAAAATCTCAGAAAATGATTATGCTTTTTAAAAATGTATTGACATGGGCCAGATGAACAACCATTCAATGGCAGAGTAAAGTTCAAAGTTCTGTAAACACAATAACTGCACCTGTATACATTAAAAAGCTCAACAAATAATGTAGGTGCTACAGTTTTATAAAAACACTGACACTGAGTGGCAACACAACCAAACAAAAGCCAAGCTACCAGGAGTACTATGATACTTTTGATCATTTTGCACATAGTAGTAAGTAATCCCAAATTTGACTCTTTTTTTCACCTTTGCTGACATGACTCTAGGCGGACCACAGCAACACAGACAACATGATTGACATGTTCGGATAATGCAGTACAGCCAGTGAAAACCACCAATAACCAAAAACTAGAGAGGGATTATTTGTCCACCAATACAGCGGATACACAGACAAACTATACCAGCTACACAACTCAGGTGTAACACCGGCTCCCATTGCTGTTAGCAGTCGCAGTGTTATCTTATTTGTTGGCGGTCGTAGCCCAACTGTTCTGAAGTTTTTGCTGCTGACTGTTTAATCATCGTTTCAATCGCTTCTTCTGATATCTTGCAATCAAAAGGCGTCTTTTATTTCCTTGAAAGGGGGCGAGTCGATGGGATTGTATCCAACTTTCCTGTTCTGTTGTTTTTATCAAGGCAATTTGTGCAACCAAAAAGGCACAACACAAGATTGCCTCTGTTTCTGGTGACAACGCGCAGTTGGCAGAGAGTGACAAAGAAATAATTCTTTTAGATTTTATGGCCCTGTCCCAAATACCCACACTACACCCTACGGTCTTCCACAAAGTGCACTTGGTTGAAGTGCAGACAAGGGTTCAAGTGCGTAGTGAACAAGTGTGTGAATAACTGCACGATTGGGACAGTAAGGATTACGTTGACACCCTGTACCGTATCTCCATGACAACCAAAATGGCGGTGCCGCTCGTGTTATTTTCCTGCTTAATATGATAAAACTGAAACAAAATCATCTATTTGATAAATACAAAATATTTAAAAAAATATAGCAAATTCTATAGCATAGAGTCCAAAGTTATAGAACATATTGTATTTTAATCAAAGGCACCAATTGTATATATGTGTCATTTATTTACAGAAAATATTGGCTATAAAGAAAGCGTTTTGATTATAGAATGTGTTTATTGTATTATGTATATTTGTCTGCTGTGTTAAATGAACAGACACTGGAATGGCAGGAGATGATCTTTTCACCAGAAATAAGTACCCAAACGCAATTTTATTTAAAATGCAGAGAAATGGATTCTTTCATTATTTAGAATTTTATGTTGTTTTATGACTTGCTAAAAACGCACAGGGAATATTATTTTTGGCCTATCATGTCCGAAAATACACACACAATATTAGTAAATAATATTTTTCAACACATATGTCCAACAGCTCATTAATTGCTCGTGTACACAATAATAAATTATTCAATGGGCATCAACAGGCGGGGGTGTTGTGGACATTTCCCCATCAGTATTTAGTGATGAAGCTCCGCTATAGGTACATATTTAAATAATACATTTAATTCCAGGATGAATCTTTTCACCCACAACCCGACCACGTTAATGACCCTTCAGGTCGAGCCTTTGAAATTTAATTTGTGCATTTTTTTTCAAGCGTGCAGCTGATCCACAGCGTTTCAGGATCATTATCCATCCATCTGCTATACCGCTTAGCTTCAACGGGTCACGGGGGAGGGCTGGTTCCTTTCTGCATCTCTCAACGGGCAACAGAAGTGGTACTGCCTGGACGGATCGACAGTCCATCATTGTTTCTGTGACGATTTTGGTTTGAATGATTCTTCCATGCCAGCAGCCTGATGATGGTTTTAAGAGTTATTTGAAAAACAGTGCAAAACATGCAGCTTACGGCTTTTAACTTTTACTATTTGAAAGAAGATACGATTTCTTAAATCTGTTAACACACTGCAGTGGATGTTGTAATGAAACATCAATCAGATGAAAACATAGCTAATATATTAATTAATATTTAATCTATAGCAATCTTAAAACCAGACTCCAGTTTATTGATATTGTCACAGGCAATTTTAAGAACTAACTGACGCCATTAAACTTGAAAAAAATTTGTAGGAGAAGCAGCTGGAACCGTTTGTTGCCGTTTTTTCACAGAATTTCACACGCAGCAATGGATTGTGGGTAATACCCTTCACTGAAGTCCGCACCAAGCCACCAGGTAGCGAAGGCGGAAGCTCCATCCCGCACCCCAGTGACGTGCCCACGTGTCCCAAGGCCTTGTGAATGACGTGTCCCAAGGCCTTGTGAATGGTAGAATGAAGGAGCAGGTGGACAGAGGCATGGGGATGGGGAGAAAATAACTGGGGTGACCATTGCCAACCCCAGGGAGCCAGCTCCCCTGCTGACTCCAATAGGCACCCCCGTTCGGCCCGATCCACCAGGGGTGGGAGGCCCCAGCACGTCAAGTCGGGGCCCACGGCAGCGGCACCCCCGAGCCCCATGGGGGCCCCGGCAATCCACCAGCCCCCATCCCAGGGGCATACCTAAATCCTTCCCAACATTCACACTGCTAACAAAACACATGTCACTAGACACCCAGGTTGAGTTTAGCCCCCCCTCCCCCTCAACGCCCTCCCCCCTCCCGTCCCAAGCGCACCCCGTTAAAAAGAGCGCCTGTGCTAGATGGTAAAAAGCCTCCCCGCCAATAAGAGACGCCCCAGGCACCGCCAGCGTCCGAGGGCCCCCGCGCCGACGCTGGAACCCGGCGCACCACCGACTCGGGTACCCCGGACACGAGCAGACCGAAGTCCCAGGCGGCCAACCCCCAGGCCGACATCCTCCAGCCTTGCTACTACCGCCCGATGGTCGGGAGGCAACAGAACCCAGCACCTCCACCCACCAGGGAAGGTTCTAATGATTTAATAGTTTCTTCTAATTCCTGAACATGTTTATTTTCTGTTCTCTTTTTATTTGATGAGAATGAAATTATTTTACCTCTAATCACAGCTTTCCCTGCTTCCCATAGATTGGATGGCGACATACCAGGGAGATCATTAAATTCCATGTATGAAGCCCATTCTTTTTTTAAATATATTTAATCAATTCTTTATCCTTAAGTAATGATGTATTAAATCTCCAATTTTTATACTGAAGGGTTGCAATTTTATTTGCTAAATTTAAAGAAACAGGAGCGTGATCGCTGATCACTATAGGATGTATCTCAGTGTCTGAAATGTCATTCAACAGTGAGCTGCTGACTAACAAATAGTCCAATCTAGAATAAGAATGATGTACGTTTGAGTAAAAAGTGTATTTTCTGTCGTTGGGATGAAGCGATCGCCATGCATCGCAGAGTCCATAATCGCTCATGTACTGTTTAACTATATCTATGGATTGCCATCTGCGCTGAGTCCCTGCTGTACTGAGCCTGTCTATTTCTTCATTTAGTCCAAAGTTGAAATCTCCCCCAAGAACAAGTGAGCAATCCATGTGATTAGCCAGAACCGAGAAGAAAGTATGAAAGAATGAGGGGTCGTCAACATTTGGACCATATATACTAACTATACATAACTTTTGGTTATTTATAAATAGTTTTAATATTATAAATCTACCTTCTGGATCTGTAGCTGTGTCTATTACTTTAAAATTAGTATTTCTATTTATTAATATTGCTACTCCTCGTTGTCTAGAGTTATAGCATGAAGAAAATATATTAGGATACTGTTTTTAAATCATTAGCTGTTGAACTTGATTTATGAGTCTCCTGTAGTAACACATCTGCCTTCAATCTTGTAAGATGGTTGAAAATCTTAATAGTTTTATCTCTGGAGCTAGAGCCACGAATATTCCATGTTATAAATTTTACAGGATTCATAGAGCTAAGATAAACCTTAGACATGTACTATCGCCAAGGATGAATATAGGTGTAATTTTGGTTTGTCCATGGGGTTGCCAGATTGAAAAAAACCAGAAGCAGAGATAAAGCGAGGCAAATAATGCACCATACAGGTGTGTACAGAATGAAAGTATGATGGAAAAACATGAATATGCCATGATAAAAGTCTGTGTGTGTGTGAGAGAAAAAGGAAAAAAGGTGATAAAGAGATTTGGTGGTACAAATGTGAGAAAGAAAATAGAGAGAAAGAAAAAAAAAAGAAAAAGCAATCTAGTGCACTCCCTGCCCCTACCCACATTTACAAACAAAAACAGCCTGCTGAGCTGTGCTTTTTTTTAAACTATAGTTGTCTGATAAAGCTAATTCTGTCTTGGTTCTGTTAAATATGACTAATAAAGCCAAGGAGTAACCTGAGGGTCCCTAAACAGCTGACCGTTAACATACAGTTTATCTACCGTAACTGTAGCCCTACAGCCCTCACTAATATGTTTTTTTCTAATTGGAAATAACACGTGTCTTCTGTCCAGGATTTCTTTCAGAAATTGATCATTAACGCTGTAATTCGTCCCCCGTAGCTCTCTCCCGCGTCCTTTGACTTGTTCTTTTTGTTTAAAATGTTCAAATTTTGCAACAATTGGTCGCGGGCGGGTGTTGTTGGGTTTCTTACCTCCGAGCCGGTGGACCCGATGGAAGGTTATGTTTTTAACCGTGTCGTCTGGCAGTTTCAGCTGGTGTTGAATGAACTTTCGCACGGTTACTTCAGCATCTTCCTCAGCCTGCTCTGGTATCCCCGAAAAAACAAGATTGTCCCTCATTGATCGGGCCTGGATGTCTAGAATAGACTCCTTGAAGCTTTTGTTTTCTCCAGACAGCTGCTTCATCCCCTCGGTGAGTTTCTTAACATCTTCTTTTAGTGTTTGGTTTTCTGTAACTAGCAAAGCTACTTGTTGTTGGCTGAACTCCAGCGATTCCCTCAGAGCCTGAAATTCTTTATGAAGAACCTCAACCAGCGCGAGACGGGTGTCCAGGCTGGTTAGCTTCTTATCTATTGAGTCCAGGATGTCGCCGTAGCTTCTATCTGGCGAGTCGGTGGATGTGCTAGCCTCGGAACGAGTGCGCTTCTGCGACGGTGTGCTCGTTGTTGTATCCGAAGCAGGTTTCCGTGACTTACCCATAACGATGTTATCAAAGCACTCGTCTAGGTAGCACTCCAGCGAATCCAATGTTTCCTCGTCCAAGTAACTTGATGGTTAGTTTAGAAGCTGCGTTTGGTTCAAAATGATTGTCTTATTTTACCTGGCTGTTTGTATACTTTACCACATAACCGCCATGTTCACCTATGCACAGCTCTCGCGAGAACTCAGCAGCTCCTACCTTCTTGACCTTTCCGATTCTGGTTCAAACATTAATGGTTTAACAATTTTTTTGTATGGTTGAACTGCAGCAGCCATGTCCGTAACTTTCACGCATACTGGTAACAATGAGTCAGGCGTGAGCAAAGATTGTAGAAGCTTTGGGCGTGGCCAAGTTAAAAGCAGCGCATGAAATATGTAATTAGTAGCAGAAACAGCACAATGTGAAAGGGGCTGAAACAGAGGGTAATACAGGTTGGTAACAATCGTTTCCTACAAGCTATTTCCAGGAAACAACTTCAGAAACATGTTTTCTGGAACTCATAGGTCTATTTTAAATAGTGGAAAAACGGTCATAATATGGGAACTTTAAAATATTAACAGAATTATGGCTGCAAATTGATGTTGATTCAACAAATTTTGCTATTTAGTTCAGCATTAGATACGATTTTATAGCTGCGGGATAAAAAAATTGAATGCCTTCACTGATCCAACCATGTGCAGCTAAAAGTAGAGGTCACACAGCAGCACTGTATATCTCTTTAGCCTCCCAGTTCCCCCCGTTTACCCATTGGCCATTTTAGCACATTTTTGTATATGTTAAATTATGTTCCTTTTAAATGTGACCGTCAAAGGCTTGTTTTGAGATTAAAAGGATTTAATTTAAGTAAAAAGACTAGTATTCTTTTTTGTGTTTGGTAAAACAATATTTTAAAATTGTGCCTTTTTATGAGACAAAAAAGTATTGTTAATAAATGGCTTATAAAACCACATACGGATCATTTTAAACTTCCTGACAATTATTATTATTATTATTATTATTATTATTATTATTATTATTATCGTTGTTATTATTATTATTATTATTATTATTGTTTAAATTTTTTAAGAAAAACATGTTGGGTCGTTTGTGGGCTTCTCTACCACTGGCCGTAGCCACTTTTAGGGGAGAAACCCTGAAATAGTTTCCTGCTTCTTTTGATGAAAGATTTTTGATACTGCAGAGAGGGACGCTTGTTACCAATTAGAGTTTAAATAGACTCAATTGGTATGCTGACACTCCCCAGCCTGATTACAGAGCACTCATTGCATTGTGTAAATGAATATGTGTGAGGATCAGCATTCAGGAAACCATGTGGTGCCTGTTCATGTGTGCTGTGAATGTGTGTAACTGTGTGGGAGTGTGTTTGCATACGAACACAACGGGCTGACTAAAAAGGCTTTCATCATTATTTGCAACAAACATGCTGTTTATATGAATTATTCATATACTATTGAACTGTTTCTACAACAAGTGCAAACAAGAAACAGTATCCCCGCATTAAACATTTACACTCATGCACACACATTAATTGGATATACTTATGAGGCATAACCTTATGATCATTGGCAGGTTAAGTAAGTCACAGTACTCCTCTGATCATATACATAAAAAATAAAATATAAAATTCAAATGCTGTTTTAAATGAAGATTAAATGTAGTTATTGTGAGCTGTTTATATATATATATATATATATATATATATATATATATATATATATATATATATATATATATATATATATATATATATATATATATAATATATCAAAGTGGGAAGCACCTCCAAAGGTGGTGAAGAATGAACGAGCAAAGATCCTGTGGGACTTCTAGATCCAGACAGCAAGGATGGTAATATATCTTTTATATATAAATATATATATATATATATATATTTATATATATATATATATATATATATATATATATATATATATATATATATATATATATATATTAAATCCTCTGTGTTAAGGTCCTTCTAAGTTATTTTAACACATAAGCACACCACAACACTCATTTCCAGTAGGAGTACTTTATGTTTTGGCAACATTTTGTGTTTCAAACAGTTGTTCTGGTGTGCTAAGGTCTCACTAGCCTAATAAGCTTAGCTTCATAGTGGCTATGGCTGCTTCTTTCTCTTCTACTTCCCCTTTTTCCCTTTTTTGCTCAGCCTAAATCTTCTCCTCTCTCCTGTTCTGTGTGTCAGATGTTTAGTTACTCCCCCGCCTCCTTTAGTGATAATGGTAAAGTGCTGGGGTGGGAATACTTGTTGCCCCCCATCTCGGCGGCTGTACGTTGGGGTTCACCCCGGTGAATGAGAGGGTAGCCTCCCTCCGCCTGAGGGTGGGGGGACGGGTTCTGACTATTGTTTGTGCTTATGCGCCAAGCGGTACATCAGATTACCCACCCTTTCTGGAGGCCTTGGAGGAGGTGCTGGAGAGTTCTCCTTCCGGGGACTCCCTCATTCTGCTGGGGGACATCAATGCTAACGTGGGCAATGACAGTGAGAGCTGGAGAGGCGTGGTTGGGCGGAATGGCCCCCCCGATCTGAAAAGGAGCGGTGTTTTCTGTGCTCGTCATGCATTGTCCATAACGAACACCATGTTCAAGCATAAGGGTGTCCATGTGTGCGTTCGACCATGTCCCTCTGGGAATCCTGTGGGGGGTGCTCCGGGAGTATGGGGTACCAGGCCCTTTGATAAGGGCTGTTAGGTCCCTGTATGACTGGTGTCAGAGTTTGGTTCGCATTGCCGGCAGTAAGTAGGACTCGTTTCCAGTGAGAGTTGGACTCCGCCAAGGTTGTCCTTTGTCACCGATCCTGTTCATAACATTTATGGACAGGATTTCTAGGCGCAGCCAAGGTGTTGAGGGGGTCTGTTTTCAGGATCGGGTCGCTGCTTTTTACAGATGATGTGGTCCTGTTGGCTTCATCTGAAGATTATCTATAGCTTTCGCTGGAGCGTCCGCAGCCGAGTCTGAAGCGGCTTGGATAAGGATCAGCACCTCCAAATCCGAGACCATGGTCTTGAGCTGGAAAAGGGTAGCGTGCCTTCTTCAGGTCAGGAATGGGGTCCTTCCTCAAGTGGAGGAGTTCAAGTATCTGGGGGTCTTGTTCACGAATGAGGGAAAAGTGGAGCGGGACATCGATAGGCGGATTGGTAAGGCGTCTGCAGTTATGCGGGCACTGTACCGGTTTGTCGTGGTAAAGAGAGAGCTGAGCCAAAAGGCAAAGCTCTCGATTTACCATTTGATCTACGTTCCTACCCTCATTTATGGTCAAGAACTTTGGGTGGTGACCGAAAGAACAAGATCACGGATACAGGCGGCTGAAATGAGTTTGCTCCGCAGAGTGGCTGGGCTCTCCCTTAGAGATAGGGTGAGGAGTTCTGTCATCCGGAGGGGGCTCAGAGTAGAGTCACTGCTCCTCCACATCGAGAGGAGCCATTTGAGGTGGCTTGGGCATCTGGTCAGGATGCCTTCTGGACGACTCCCTGGTGAGGTGTTCCGGGCACGTCCAATCAGGAGGAGGCCCAGGGGAAGACCCAGGACTCGCTGGAGGGACTATGTCTCCCGGCTGGCCTGGGAATGCCTCGGGATTTCTCCCGAGGAGCTGGCCAGACTGGCTGGGACGAGGGAAGTCTGGCTCTCTCTGCTTAGGCTACTGCCCCCGCGACCCGACCTCGGATAAAGCGGAAGAAGATGGATGGATGGGGTAAGTGTAATAAATGTAGCATTTTTGTAGCTTTGGAGGCGAGGATTTCAATTAGAGGCCCGGCTCCACGCTGTTGAGAATCCAGTAAATAGTCAAGGCCCGTTAGCCAGCGCCGACAAACACTTAGCTGTCCTCCAACAGAACCCACTCTGTTGGGATCTCAGGCCGACTGAGTGACAGTAGTTCAGAGACCAAAGGGCACCACCAACCTCTCTGCGTTTCTTACAGATTTTCCCTGCTCAGTGATACACCCAGTGAGAAGCAGACCCTGATAATTGGCAGTTCCATAGTCATAAATGTGACATTTTATTAAGCCTCATAATGTCCTAGGAATATTTCAGTCTGGTTTAAGGGTGGACCAAATCACTGAGATGGCCCTTCTGAAGATTTTAAATGATCTTAGATAAAACTATGATGCTCAGAAGGTGACAGTGTTGGTTCTACCGGATCGAGGTGCTGCCTTTAAAACATTAGACCACACTATTCTTTTAACTCGTTTAAAACAGATTGGCCTCTCTGGTGCTGTTCCTAAATGGTTCACATCATATCTCACAGACAGGATTTTTATGGTAAATATAGATACCTGTTTCTCTAAGGTCCATAAGATCACATGTGGTCTTCCCCAGGGTTCAGTTTTAGGCCCAGTGCTTTTCAACCTGTATATGCTCCCTCTTGGCAGTGTCATCAGAAGACATGGAGTTAACTTTCACAGTTATGCTGATGATACATAGCTGTACATCTACATGTCTCCTGATGACACACAGCCAATGGATGCACTTTTTAACTGCATTTTAGACATCAAATCTTTGATGGCAGAAAACTTTCTCCAGCTCAGCCAGGATAAAACTGAAGTTTTAGTTATCGGTCCTAAGGCTCTGAGAGAAAAACTTTTACCAAAACTATCATTGTCTTTTAATCCTTCTTTACAAGTGAAGAATCTGGGCATGATTTTTGACTCTGGGTTGACTTTTACAAGTGATCACAAGATTGATTAGCTTTCAACCATTTTTTTAAGTTCTGTTTTAAATATAGTTCTTTTAAGTGGAATCTCACATTCTCCTCCACTAGCTGCTCTGGATCAATTTTAAGGTTCTTTTAATGGTTTGTAAGTGCCTTAATAGTCTTGGGCTTTCTTATCTCTCAGACCTGCTTCTTCCATATGAACCTTCACGGTCTATGCGCTTATCTGACAGTCGTCTCCTTGTCAGTCACAAAGTCAGAACATGCACTCATGGTAAGGTGTCTTTTCATTATTATGGCCCTTACCTCAGGAACAAGCTGCCAGGGGACCTCAGGGCCACAGAGAACATTCATGTTTTTAAGAGCAGGTTCAAGACTCACAGTTTCAGCTGTGCTTTTAGCTGATAATTATTTATTAAAATCTTTATAAGTGCTCTGCATGTTTTACTTGATTAAATTTTATCAGTGTTTTACTATTTAGTCTTATCATGTTTATCTAGTGTTGATTTTAATATTTTAACATTTTTATTCAATGTTTTTATTTTAATCTTCCTTCCAGTGTTTCCTCTGAGAGAGCCCTCTGCCTTGGGATTGATGGGTGGCTGCGGCTGCCTGGGAGCTCCCCAGGTAGTGCTCAGGTGGAGGTGGGAGTACCATCCTTCCCTCCTCTAAGTGCCCTGTGTTGATGCCTCAGATGCTGCTGCTGCAGATGGTTCCTTTGATGGCGTCTCTTTATGTAAGGCAATAATTAAATAGACTAGCAGAGGGCTCAATGTTTATTATGTGTTCACTGAGTTTGAGCAGTTTGTGTAGTTTGTACTCTTTGGGATCACATACTTCTGCTTCCAACACCGTGAGCGGTTGGATTGGGATTAGTGTTTGCTTTTGATTCTCAAGGTAAGATTTAATGATCATTAGCTCCTCCCAATAGCCAAATATCTTACACACTCTGCTAGTGGGATGTATATTTTTTGACTTATGCATTTAGTTAGATATTCCAGCATCATCTGAGAAGTTTTGTGTGTGTTACACAAAATACTTTATATAAATATCAGATTTAAGCTTTTCTGGACATATTTCATTGTTTAAGGTTATAGGCCGTCTTAGAATATAATCACTACTAAACATAAGGGTTTCTTTTTTTGAATGGTTGTTTATTACTGTATTTAGAACAGTAGACTTTTTTTAAAATGAGCTGTTTGAATATGGAGTGCTTGCTTATGGTTCACAAGTTGAAGCAGCTAAACCTCATGGTCTTCATGGTCTTCATCACAACTTTAAACCACAGTGTGGCTGATTCTTGGGGGGGGGGGGCTCATAAGTATTTTATTGTATTGTATCTGCCCAATGGCTTTTTTGAACTGATGCTTTAAAGTGTGAGAGTGCATGGGAGTTGGGTTGGGGGGAGGGGGTATAACTTATCATGTTTTTAATTCTGATTGATTGATTGTGCAATCAATATGGAAACACATTTTATTTAACCAATTAAGATATTTTCAATTGCAAAACATGCAGGCTTAAGTTATATTACTTTAATTTTATTCTCTTTTAAATGTTAAATTTCGATTTATTGTCTCACTCTTAAAGAAAAAATATAACAGGTTAGACTGAGTTGTTATATTGGAACTAATGCCTACTTATTAACAAGCATATTGCTTCTATACTGACAAGAGAAATACCCTCATCACTACTGACTCGTGACTGCTTCTGACACTAATTCACATTTAAAAATTGTCAAAATTCCCAGCACAATTCTCCCAATTTTACAAAGCCCTGATTATTTTTGCATCAGTTTTATTATTGTATTACTTTACTGAATCAGCTAGTACTGCAGGGCACTTGTTATACTGAGCAGGCCTACACCATGCTCCTCACTATAATAGTACTATTTTATAATATTAACTAAATAAGTAATCCTTTTCCGCACTGGCCTTGTAAGCTCATATTGCTTAATGCTTTCTTTCTAACTCTTAGGAGCTACAAGACAAAGTTGTCCAGTTATGGGGCTCCTGAGCAAAAAAAGGCTGAGACATTGATACTGTCTATGTTTTATTTTTTTGATAGGGGGCTTTATTTGGACTCTGCAGCAGGGGCGAGAGGTCACCTTAGCTGGACTGATGCAGAGGTCACCTGCGGGCCTGATGCAGACTCGAGCTGGGGATGGAAGAGAAGAGCTGTATGGAGACGAGATTGGTGTGAACTTGCTTGATGACCTCGAATTATATGAGTGATTAGTTTACAGAGGTATGACAATTACCTTTAACTCACCTTGTGAATTAGGTTTTCTGATGTTTTTCCCTGTGACTAATATCTAGTGTTTTTCCACGGGAGTTTAGCAGTCTCATCCCAGGGATGAAAGTGACAGAAAAGAGGTGTTTGATTTGATTTTTCTATTTTTTTTTTTATTTAGTTCAGTACATTGTCTTTGAAATTTTAAATTTGTTCTTCCATTTTGATTTTTTTTATTCATTATTCCATTTCATATATCCAAATCAAGTTCATTTGCAGTGATTTTTTAAACTTTTATTTCATTATTCAGAATAAAAAAAATTGATTTTCATTATTGTTGTTGAATAAGAATGAAAAGGGGGTATTACAGATTGCAAATTACAAATTTTACATTGTAGTTTTTGTGATTTAAGAGTTATTAAAAAATGCATAATCATTATTGAATTTAGAGTTTTTAGAGATTTTGAGTTTGTTTATTTTATTTTTAGATTATTTTTTAATGATTCCTATGGGGTTTTATTGTACTGAAATTGATTGTTATGGTTGATTACTACTGATTTGTTTGTTTTTTTGTATAACCTTTTTGAGTAAGGGGTCACTGTGGTGCTGAGCAGAGAGTGACTGACGATCTTGATTTTGAGGTTCACACTGTGGATGCCGGACTCATTTGAGGGAAGAGTTCACATTCCAAGTTTTGTTGAGAGAATGGGTTTATTTAGTGTGTACTTGATTGATACTGCTTAACAGTGAGCCCTGTTTTTCTTTGTTTTGCAGTTACGTTTAGGCATTCTGACTAATGAGAAATCGAACAGGAGCACCACCGAAGGGGTCTCATACTTTTTGCCTGCCAGTTGTGTGGGAGAATACTACTACCATAGCTTGGAGGTTACCTATCTTACGCCCTGCAGGTTTTTTTTAGGTGCTGTTTGAAATTCAGATAGTGTGCATTAGAAAGGGTGTTTAGATTAGATAATTTCTGTTAGAAGATGATTCAATGTGACATGTAATACCTGAGATCATTTGACCCACTGTTTATTGTCTTCCTTTTTGAATACTGCCTGTCTCTTATGATAGTTACTGATTGTTATTGTTATTGATTATTGATTTTTCTTTGCATTTTGATTTATCATTGAGATTTGATAAAAAGGGGGGAGACTATGATGGAAAAATTTAGTGTTATGATTTATAGGTACTTTGTAATCAACTGTGACGCATGTTTACTTAATGTTGTAGTATTAGTTTGAAAGTTAGTCTTACTGAGTGACGCTTTTACCCAAGTCATGGTCTGAGTGTTTTGATAATGATAGTCCACATCCTGCGTTACCATGGAGATGGTTTTCAGACTGGGCATCCTGGAAGGTCTACAAAGTTCACAGCTTTCTGTTCAAAGAGAAAGGCGCCGTCAAGTCCCTTACTTTGACCCTTAGAATAGTACTTTATCAGTATAGACACAAGGTTACTAGAAATAATAGCTTGTTGTAAAATTGAGACAGGTTAGTATTTTGCATTTTCTGTGATGTGATGCTGTCCTCCTGATTGATCAATCCAAGATGCGATAAAACCTCCAAACTTTAACGGAATTCTCTCTCATCCTTTGGTCAGTGTTTCCTGCTATAACAGTGACATTGCATCATATTATTATTAAAATGACAATGTTAGTTGTAACAACGTCACACAATGCATTGACTTGATAAACTAAGTGGAATGGTGGTTTGCAGGGAAAGTTCATCCTGTTGTCTTACCCGTTTCATTGTCCTCGTTAGCTTGCTTTAGTGATCATTACTGCACATAAGCAAAAATGGGCATATGTTAAGGTTTCCCTCTTTGTAATCTAGTCCTCTTCGCACCACCCTAGCTATTTCACTTTTCAAACACCACTGACTTTTTGCTCTGATGTGTAATATCAAGGAGCACTGAAAAAAAAAAAGCAAGCTGCCAACTGTGGTGGCCCAGTATGATACAGAATACAGAAAGCTTTATTAATCCCCAAAGAGCAATTCAGTTTCTACAGTCCACCATCTAGATAAACCATTGACACAGAAGTAATGTGATAAGATCCGAGTCCAAATACAAGTAATAAAAAGACAATAAATAAATAAATGGAAGATGAATTGCACATATCCGTAGCTCCTAAAGTGCATTCTCAAAAATCAGTCAATAATTATTCCTTAGTTCAGTATTTAACAGCATAATGGCAGAAGGAATGAATGATCTTGTGTAATGGTTTGTCTTTCTGGGGGGCAGCAAGTAACGCTGACCTGATGGCAAAAGAACAAATTCATCTCCCAGAATATGATGTTGGTTCATCAGACTTTTTGCTTTTTGGAGGACATGTTTCTCCCAGAGATAATTTAAGTCGATTGACCCCTGATTCAGAGTTCATTTCAAAAACCGTACCCAGATATTTATAAGACTTTACGATCTCCATGGATCTTGCATACTGAGGTACTGGACCCTTTTTCCCTAAAATCTATGATAAGTTCCTTAGTTTTTAAGAACATTGATGTCGAGAAAGCTGTCGTCACACCACTTTATAAAATCCGGAAATGCATGGCCATGGTCGGACTCTGCATCATGTGGGAGTGACAGCTGAGCAGAATCATCGGAGAATTTAACAAGAAAACTATCCTCTTTAAGAGACCTGCAGCTATCCGTATATAAAATGAACAGCAGCCGTGTGGGGAACGCGTATTGGAGACTTGGGTTTTTGAAGTAACCCCATTTACTAAAACCCTCTATGGCCTATCAGTCAGAAAGTTTAAGAACAAGGCTAAAAGCTGGTTGGGCAGATTCAAATGAGAAGCAAGCCTTTTATATCAAAATGTAAGGATGCATCTCACTGATGAGAAGTCAGCAAACAAAAAGCCTGCCATGAGATATGGGTTTCTCCAGATGCTTATACATTTTGTCCAAGAGAAAAACCTTAGCATCATGCACTCCTTCATTTCTCTGATTGGCAGAAGTGGATCCAGTTTGTCCTCAACCAAGCTGAGAACCTCTTGTTTTAGGATTTTCTCAAGTTTTTTTTACTACAAGTGAAGTAAGCACCACAGGTCTGAAATCTTGTCATTACTATGGCAAGCTGTGTTGATAATAACTCTATATTTTTGATATTTACTGTTGTGTATTCCAAATAGTATGTGACTAAATGGAAACATTTTCCCCTACAAGTTTGAGCTTTTGCCAAACTAATTCAGAAATCCTGTTCCTACCAACTCAGTTTTGCCTAGTTTCACATTTGACAAACTAGTATGACTCTGCTTGCCATAGGATCGGCCTTTGTAGCCCAAATATCAGACCGGCCCACTGGGAAATGTCCTGGTGCTCCTGATTAGCCCTGGTTTCATCACAAAGTTCATTCATGTTTTGGATGTCATTTGTGCACTGACTGAACAAGGATGGCTTGCTGTGCTATTGATTGCAATAAGAGGTAGTCCAAGAAGTCTCTGCTCAATTATTTTCTATAAGTACAATTCTATTTCTGCTGTTTCTGCTATATTAAAGATAACACTGCTTGGTCAAAAATGGCCTGGAATTAACACATCTCTGAAAAATTGGCCATTTTTTTCAGGAAGAACGCTAAGACTCAATGGATGTGTCAGAAGATGGGGTGAGACCAAATATGGTTAATTTTGAGTATTTCTGTATGCAAATGACTGTAAATGGCACAAGCACCTAGGTATGCACATGTGGGATTTATTAAAAGATGACTGCAGAGGAACATACATAAAAGTGGCCACTGGATATTTGTATATTTACATATTAACATTCAAAATTGAATTTGTAGTATACAATGCAGGACAGTCACTAAGAAAGTTTGATAAACGAGGGCCCTGGAGCCTCATTTCTAAGCTTGCTTAAGCACAAACCCAGGTGTGAAAATTACGCAGCTCACTTTATTCAAAAACGTTGTGATTTATAGAAAAAAACTGATGGTAAAATGTCCACAATTTTAAGGAATCTACTAAACTTGCTTATACACACATATCCAGACTTGTAGACCTGTGCAGTGTTGTATTTTACTTTTTTGGGGATATTTTATATACAGTTAATCATTCAGAGGTAAAAGTCTGTTTTATATGATTCATGGTTGTAAAACACATTCTTATCAGTATTTTAATTGGGGTAAGCTTTTAAGCAATAAAACTCTTGGGTAATTTACTGCATGCTGTAAAACCAGGATGTCTGTAGATTAGGATGTGTAGATTAGGAAGCCAGATGTAGGGAGGACGGGACCATAAAACCATAAAACTCAGAATGAACTTTTGACTTGGACCCAGGAGGAGACACTTCCATCTTATGAATGCATAATTCTGGACGGACCAGTGGTTGTCAAGACACTTTTTAAAAACGTTCTGATTGGAGCAGATTCCGAGGGAGAAGAGACGCCCAGATTCTGGGAAGTTTTGGATGTCTATAAAGTTATGGCATGAAAAACCATTCGTCGTCAGATGTCATTATCTGGCCCAGAGAAAATGGGCATGTTTCTCTGAAAACTGCATATCTGTTAATCTGTTTAAAATAAAACTGAGAACTGGAAATTGGCTCCTTGTCTCTGCTTGAACATGCACTGAATTATTTTTTTACAAAAATTTAATTCTACAGCAGACACACTAACCAACATACAAAACCAACAGTCAACCCAACACTCACTCTCTCAACTACAAATAAAAATTAGAATCTGAATGAAAATATGTTGCATTTAAGAATGATATAACAGTATGTTAATGCATATGGCTTAGCAGTAGGAAATTTAAAGACTGGAGAGACAGTCTTGGATAATGCTTCACAATGGATGCACTGGCATGGTTTGTAGGTCACCCAATGGCAGTATCCGGATGGTGAGAAGTTTCAGAGCCCATATAGATGACTGACTGATCAGCCTATGTAGATTCCCAAAACTGGTTCTATTGTGTACTGAGCTATGTGCTGAACTGGGAAAACGACAACATCAGGGACACATCACACCCCGAGCATACTTGCTTCTGTTAGAGATAGGGACCAGACCCCCTATGACCCTGCAGATCATTCATGGATACAAACTTACAGGCGTGTTTAAGATGCTTTTATATGAGCTTGTGCAGCATAATTTTGTTCTGTATTTTTTCTAGGGTTAGTGATGAACTACGACAAAATAAAGCTTAAATCTTTTTTTAAAAATGGAATCTGTTGAGGGCTCCACCTGTGTCTTCAGACAAAGTAAAACAGGCTGAATTGTGTTAAAAGTGTAGAAATCAAAGAACAGGATCGTCACAGTGAGTACTGGGTTTCCTTCCTCAGGTGGGCCAACAGGTGGATGTCAGGCCAACAGTCATCAAAGACTAATGCATGAGCTTTATTTGGTACCAGAACCAGGCAGGGCATCTTGCACAGAACCTGAACTTTCTCTTGGGTTTGGCTAAAGTTAAAATCATTATTATGGCTAAAAATATAGCTCTTCTAGAAACAAAGATGGAAACAAGACCTTAAGGTACTTATTAGAACACATGTTTGGCCAAACATGGAGAGACAGTACTGATTACAGTTTTACCCCCCCCCCCCCCCCCATGCAAAATGTTGTTATTTTCTAACAACATTTTGCTCAGCATCTGTGTCTAAAGTGCCTTTTTCCTGCCAGCCTGGAGCGGTAATGCGTCTGACAAGGTCCGAACATACTGTTGATATCTGGTGCTGCTGCTAATCAAACATTAAGCATGGAAGACTTTTGCTTTATCTGCATGACCTGCTGTCTTAGATGCAATCACTAAAACAGGGAGGAAATAAGAAGAAGAAATATTCCCTAAAACGTGCTTGAAATCCCACCATTCTAACAGTATTAAAAAAAGAATACATCAAACAAAATGTAACTGAACTACAGCAAAAAAACTGACAGTTAGCTAGGCAGCCATATAATTCATGTTTAATATCATTCTGAATATGTTCTGCTTTTTGTCCTGTAACTATATGTAGTCTCTGAACCTTCTTTATGCATTGAAAAAAAATCCATCAAATGAATAAAGTGAAAAATATGAAACAGCCTTTTTTTTAAGATCTCTGTTTTTAAAAAAAGTTAAATTACATCTTATTCCAGTGTAACAACAGTAGGTCATACAACAATTAGCATCTACTTCATTCATTGTTCATTTTGGCCTTAAGCTTGAAATATTTGCTTCTTCTGCTTCATTTGTTGAATTTGAATGCTCTGTAACATGATGGTAGACCATTTGGTATTAAAATTTGTTTTTGAGGTATGCTCACAGTCATCTTCTTGGTCCTGAGATTACTATCATCAACTGATATAAAATACATCATGACTGACCTTTGAGAAGGGTTTCACATAAAAGCCTATTTTTTACTGCAAGGTCCCCAAAATCTCAGAGTAAAATTACTTTTGATGAGAACTTTGATGCTGATGAATTTATGACAGTAGTTCATCTATAATGTCAAAATAAAGTGGTGATGTATTAAGTTTACTCTGAAACCGCTGTTGTTGATGAGACCATAGAACTAAACAACCGCTCAGTGCTGCACGTGTTTCTACTCATTCTCTCCTCTTTTCACTTTTGGTTGTCAAATGTCCTATTCTTGGAGAAATATGTACGTTTTTCCTCCCTCTGCCTAAACCCTTCACTCTGAGCTTAGCTCAGAATAAAAGGTGCAAGACTGGACTAAAGCTTGGACTTTTTAAGTACACTTTTAAAGAAGAGGTAAGGGCTTTACAAATGATTTATTATTATTATTATTATTATTATTATTATTATTATTATTATTATTATTATTATTTTCAATTCAAAGTAAGGTATCTCAACCAGTGTGAATTTCATGTTTTGTGTTCAGACTCCAGTGGGTCCTTGGTAGATAGTAGCACCCCACCCTAGTCCTGTGATCAGGAGCTGCTGGCTGAGTGTAATAGCTGGCTGAATGCTCAGAGAGACAGAACCGAAACCAGAGATCCTCCCAGACTCTGGAACCTTCCCACCAGGCTTCAGATATGAAGGATGGGTGGACTGAGCAGTGAAAAGCTCTTATAAATCTTACTTGCTTTTATTTGCTTATTAGCATGTTTCCCTTTTGTTCCAAAGCACTTTGTGACATTTACCTTTAACAATACTAGTCCTATATTTCAACGTTTAAAAAACTTTCCAGGCCTTCAGCACACACTCTATCTGAAAATAAATATATTTTGGATCCAGGATGTCAAATACTACTCACGATCTTCTTCAAAACAGGTAGTACAAATAGGTGGAAGAAACCGTGCTGCTGTTATAAAGACAGAGAGGTTTATGAATAGTGGATAGGAAAAATTAATCTCACCCTTACTTTCTCTCTCCATTTTATGTCTTTCTGCTGCTGTTCTTTAGTTTTTAGGTAATATTTTTCCCTCATTATCAAGGATTGCTATTGTGCCATCCATAATAAAAGGCATGCCTTTTATTGCTTATGTTCACCCTGAAAAATCAATCAAGCTTCAGATATTTCTGGGATTTATTCCATCTGAAGGAGATTAGAGGGAACATTTTTCAAACGGAAGTGGATGTTTTTCCTTTGATCTTAAACGCACCCATGATGCGCCTGGTGAAGCAACAGTTGCTGTGCTCTGATTGCTACGTTACTGATTGGCCCTACACGATAATAAGGTTTATTATCAGCTTACCTTCTGCTGTCTCCTGGCCATATCAGTGGGCTGTTTGGCATTGAATGGATAAGCAATGCAGCGCATCACAAACACGTACAGCTGGAGTCGCTTTTTCTTCTCTTCCTCCTCTCTCTGCATCTTCTCCAGGTCCTCATTTTCTTTGTCGCTGCCCACCGAAGGGCTGGGGCTCGTAGGTCGGCCAGCAGCGCTCCCTCGGCCCCGGGGCTGAAGCCCTCCGCCGCCATGATCATCGGCGGATCGGCCCGGCGGTCGTCGGGCTCCTCCAAGGTTCTTCGGGGCTGGAACCACTTTTTGCTCCACCTCGACCACCTCATCCCCCTCTTCTTCACTGGAAGACGGATCCAACATACTGCTGTGTGATGGAGAATAAACTGGTTTAGGCTAAAACTGCATTAATTAGAGCCCCAGAAGGAAAGAACCAAGTGTCTGCACAAATCGAGCCTGATTAACGCCACAGGCTGCTGGGGAAAATATGCAGCCCCACACGGCGATCTCAGCAATACAGAGGGAAATCTTCTTGATAGCGTGATGTTCCAGCCTTGTAACTCCGGCAGTAGATAGAAGGATGGATCAGATGGAAAAGGGGAGGGGTGTCAGATGGAAAAAAGCAGGAAACGCTGATGTGTTGAAGCTCGGCTGCCTGCAGGAGGAAGAGGCTGGGCTCGGAGCTGACCGCGGTGCTGACAGCCCTGCCTGTTCTGGGATCAGTTCAACCACCTGATGATCCAGCTCCATCAGAAAAAGAGCTCTTTAAACAGGAGCAGACCGGAATCGAAACTGACTGGTTTTCGCAGTAAAAGCTTCCTCATTTGTTTGAAAATAAAAATTAAATTCAGGTTTTATAGTTTTGGGCTATGAACATCTTATATTTGCTTGCATAGGGTAACCTTCAAGGATAAAAGTTGTGTATTGTAGGCCATACGTTTAGGGAATATTTACGGACCAGGACAAGATATTTGTTGGGCCACGTTTCTTACAAATCAGATGACAAAAAAGATTTCAGTAAGAGGAAAATAAATCGTGTTCTCAAATCTTGTCCCCCTAAACTTTAAAAAATGTCAAATGTCACAAAAAGAAAATCTGTTGAAGTTGCTATTACAGAATTATAGGCTAAACTCCAATCTTTGATTCATGGATAAGATTATTGTTAAAGCTGTGTTTTTATAGATGAATAGCTTCCTAGTCCGGTTTCTGTGTTCACCACATCCAGATATGGACCTCAGCGTAGCATTCAACAATGATCATCATGATGTATTGAAGCAACCGGAGAGCTGGTTTGGACTGTCAATATTTTACGTCAGACTTGACATCCATCACATGCAGGTATCCCAAAGGTTCCGTCTGAGGCTCCTCCTATTTCATATCCACTTGCACAGTTCATAACAAATACTTACAATCATTATGCAAATGATACAAAGGCCTACTGCACAATGCCATTCAAGCATTCATTCAACTACTGAGTAGATGTATGGAACAAATCAATGTCTGAAGGTGCCATCATATTCTCCAGCTGAATAGAAACAAAACCGAAGTAATTATTTTTTTGGACCTAAAGAGGAAAGATCAATAATTTGCACACAGTTTCGCTATTCCAAATTGAAACTAATCTAAGCGTAGTGTTGGCCTCAAACCTGCACTTTTATAGATAGATAAAGACAACTACAAATCAGCCTCTATCACATGAAGAAGACTTCTAGGATTAAAGGACTGATGTCCCAGCAGGCATTAAAAAAACTCAACCATGCATTTATCCTGAAGCCTAGTTTATATTTATCTGTTAGCAGGGATGTGGAGACTCACAAAACAACCATTCATTCATTCATACAAACATACAAGTCAAACCCGCAGAGGGTGACAGAGACCTCCTGAAATTTTGAAATGTCCACCATAAACTACAGAGGATGAAAGCCTGTGATTGGTCAGCACGCTAATTCCTTTAAATTCCTCAACAGCACCACAGACATTAGTGAATAATTATTGATGTCTATGAGTGGCACCAACATTCTAAACAAACCCAGAGAGATGAGGAGATTTTTCGGCAGACATGGAGCAGATCATAGAGCGTCTTGCATTAGAAAGTTGATGCGT
The DNA here is from genome assembly GCA_028564705.1 of Apricaphanius iberus. NCBI lineage: Eukaryota > Metazoa > Chordata > Actinopteri > Cyprinodontiformes > Aphaniidae > Apricaphanius > Apricaphanius iberus. The sequence continues at coordinate 256,033 of JAPXFQ010000525.1, forward strand.
GTTATGGTTACAATGGCAACTGAGGAGCATTTTATATCATACTTTTGCACAACAAACTATTTTGAGTACAAATATTTTCAAATGAAGAGTTGTGCTTAAAAATAAAGAAGTAAATTGTCTGTCCAAGTGGAGACTGGGCCTGGGTAGTTAAATCATGGGTAAATAATGGAAGTCAACACACTTACAGGAACACAGGAGAACCAGGAACAAAAGAAACATAGGAGAACACTGATGAAGAACTAGATGTTGTTGAGTCAAGAATCCGTCTGGGAACTTTGACCCAGGTGAGAACGTACAGTCAGGTCCATAAATATTGGGACATCGACACAATGCTAAAAAAAATTGGCTCTATACACCACCACAATGGATATCAAATGAAACGAACAAGATGTGCTTTAACTACAGACTGTCAGCTTTTATTTGAGGGTATTTACATCTAAATCAGGTGAACGGTGCAGGAATTACAACAGTTTGCATATGTGCCTCCCACTTGTTAAGGGACAAAAAGTAATGGGACAATTGGCTTCTCAGCTGTTCCATGGCCAGGTGTATGTTATTCCCTATTATCCCAAATACAATGAGCAGATAAAAGGTCCAGAGTTCATTTCATGTGTGCTATTTGCATTTGGAATCTGTTGCTGTCAACTGTCAAGATGAGATCCAAAGAGCTGACACTATCAGTGAAGCAAGCCATCATTAGGCTGAAAAAAAAAGAAACCTAGCAAAAACATTAGGCGTGGCCAAAACAACAGTTTGGAACATTCTCAAAAAGAAGGAACGCACCGGTGAGCTCAGCAACACCAAAAGACCCGGAAGACGACGGAAAACAACTGAAGTGGATGACCGAAGAATCCTTTCTCTGGTGAAGAAAACATCCTTCGCAACAGTTGTCCAGATCAAGAACACTCTCCAGGAGGTAGGTGTATCTGTGTCAAAGTCAACAATCAAGAGAAAACTCCAACAGTGTGAAATCAGAGGGTTCACCACAAGATGTAAACCATTGGTGAGCCCCAAAAACAGGAAGGCCAGATTAGAGTTTGCCAAACAACATCTAAAAAAGCCTTCACAGTTCTGGAACAACATCCTATGGACAGATGAGACCAAGATCAACTTGTACCAGAGTGATGGGAAGAGAAGAGTATGGAGAAGGAAAGGAACTGCTCATGATCCTAAGCATACCACCTCATCAGTGAAGCATGGTGCTGGAAGTGTCATGGCGTGGGCCTGTATGGCTGCCAGTGGAACTGGTTCTCTTGTATTTATTGATGATGTGACTGCTGACAAAAGCAGCACGATGAATTCTGAAGTGTTTCGGGCAATATTATCTGCTCATATTCAGCCAAATGCCTCAGAACTCATTGGACGGCGCCTCGCAGTGCAGATGGACAATGGCCCAAAGCATACTGCAAAAGCAACCAAAGAGTTTTTGAAGGGAATTAAGTAGACTGTTTTGGAATGGCCAAGTCAATCACCTGACCTGAATCCAATTGAGCATGCATTTCACTTGCTGAAGACAAAACTGAAGGGAAAATGCCCCAGGAACAAGCAGGAACTGAAGACTGTTGCAGGAGAGGCCTGGCAGAGCATCACCAGGGATGAAACCCAACGTCTGGTGATGTCTATGTGTTCCAGACTTCAGGCTGTAATTGACTGCAAAGGATTTGCAACCAAGTATTGATATGTATAAGTTTGATTTATGGTTCTTATTCTGTCCCATTACTTTTGGTCCCTTAACGAGTGGAAGGCACATATGAAAACTGTTGTAATTCCTACACCGTTCACATGATTTGGATGCAAATACTCTCAAATAAAAGTTTCATTTGATATCCAGGTGTGTAGAGCCAAACATTTTAACATTGTGTTAATGTCCCAATATTTATGGACCTGACTGTATATGCACACACAGGGAGAATCAGTGAGACAAGGAACAGCTGGAACTACTAAGGAGAAAGGAGACTAATTTCATTCAGTTTATTTATGTCGCACCTATTCACTACACATGCCATCTCAAGGTACTTTAACTAAACTAAAGATTTAATTTGAATGTGTGTATGACTGAAATGAAATGACTTTTCTTTAAACAGTTTGCATTCTGCTGAGTTTCCTTAGACAGAATAGAGTTGTTGACTTGCAGCATTCACTACTGAACAAACATGTAGCTACAGTAAACGGTTGCCTACGTTGTATCATTGACTTCACAGCAATCCCTCATACTAAGCAAGCATATAGCAGCAGTGGAGAGGAAAAACTCCCCTTAACAGAAAAAACCTCCAGCAGAACCACAACCTGGTTCAGTACAAGCGGTCATCTGCCACGACCGTTCCAGAAAATATAATAATAGAACTGTGTTTACTTTGCTATGCTGATTTGTGGTAACTGTAAAGTATATAAGTAATCAATTTAAAAACTAATTTATTCCTATATCTGGGGCTCTTCTGAACAAGAACAGATGCTTTTGTATTAATAGCTTGAATGTTTTGGTGAATTTTGTTCATGGTGCAATGCATAGGAGTTGTAATATATGATGTAGCACTGTACTGTACATAGCTGTTGGTTGTGCAAATGTGATGACTGTTGTCTTAGTACTGCTGCTGACAGGGGACAGCGCTCTGAGGAGGTGTGGATATCCCAATATTCTGGCTTGTGATGTAGAAAGCTGGACAGATTTGGAACAGCTCAACCCTATCACACTGAAAACAGCATGGATGGGTTTTTTTCCTTCAGATTTGTATGAATGTAAATGCACCACAGACACACAATAACACCCCAAATCCCAGGAAAAGTGATTTTTTTTCATAATATGTCTCCTTTAAGTAAAGGTTTAATTACAGAAACCTTAAATTCCTATGGCACATATCTGTTTATTAAAGATAGATTCATCATGTCTAAAATATGGCCAGTAACCAGAGGGAACACTTTCTTAAATAATTGGGTTGGTTGGTTCAACAACAATTTCCCTGAGTAGCCCCTGGCACCAACCAACCATTGATGACACCCTAATGACCTAAGCCCAAGAATGCATCGGCAGACACCAATGTCCCCAAACCTGTGCGTGTGTGAGCATGCAGGAGCAAACAAGATTTCCCCACACGAGTGCCCGACAGATGAGGAGCTGCCAATCCGCCAAACAGGAATCGATGCAGACATGAAGGTGGATGGAGACACAGACGCCCAGAGGGCCCCAGAGTCAAAGAACCCCAGGTGGACTGTTGCACCTCCATCGGGGGAGGAACAGAGGGGAACATCTAGCAGCTACAATGCAGGGGCCAGGGAGGCCACAGGGGTGAGCCCACGGGCTCACCCCTGTGGAAACCGGCTACGGCAGGAAACCGGCTACGCCAGGGCAGGCCTGGTCCAGGACCCGGAGACCAGGGATGCTCCGCCCCCAGCAGGGCCTGACCAGGGATCAGCCGACACGGGTTCCCCGCCGCAAGACCGGATGGACCGCAGCCGACCGATGGACGGCACACACCACCGCCCTAGGCCAACCCCCAGCCCCGACACCCCAACCATATCAGGGCGCCAGTGGAACAACAACAGCAGGCAGCCACGTCCAGCTAGACTCTGGACAACAGATCCACCAGGCCCTGGGTCCAGATCCTGCCCCCCGCAAAGCGCTGATAAGGCACCCAACCAAGGCCAGACAAACCCAACAATGAACTGACCAGACTCAGAACCCACAGAACAGGCAGTGGACTGAGTGCTGTGTCCGAACCCCTTCGAGCCACCCGAATGGCACCACCAAACAATTCAAAACCCCCAAAGGAGGTACCCCAACCAATCAAAGGAGGACCACGGCCCAAAAATGGACTCCATGCATAGAGTTGCAGAGAGTTCACTTTAGTGGTCAGAGGGAGATGTGAATAATAATCTGTAAAAAGGACAGAAAGCTTTTAGATTTCTCCGTCACCATTCTAAAAAACTGTCAAATACGGAAATTATTTGGTTAATGCGACCCCTGGTTTAGAGCTCCCTTTGAGTAAATATTAATAATAGCTATAATATATTTTTCTATGTGTCAGACATTTTGTATGTTTAATGTTGTATTTTATGCTTTTCATGCTATTATGTTTTATATGTTTTGTGTGGTTCCATTTTGATACTCTCGTGGGTCAGATGATTTGTTTTGGAAGGGTCATTGCTAGTACAGTGAAAGTGCAAAGACAAGCGAGTTAGATGGCTTTGCTTAGATTAAGTTATGCACAGCAAGATTGGGATGATGGTCTGAATCCAGCAGATTGTCTGATCTCTTTAGCAATATTCTCTATTGTTGTATTTTATGCTTTTTATGCTTTGTTATTAATTATTTGTTTGTTTCTTTATCCCCAAATCATGTAAAGCAGCTTGAAAGTTTGCTATAAAAATAAATCGCCTTGACTTATAACATTGACTTGTTTGACAAACAGATGCCAGATGGTAATATTACAGACTTTCTCTGACTAAGGATAATTTTCATCTTATTTCTGTGAGAAACAACTGTAGACATTGATAAGTCATAGCCCCCTTATCTAGAACAAATTTCCTGACGACTACAAAACTGCTGAAAAACTGAGCAGCTTTAAATCAAAACTAAATACTAGGGATGTCCTGATCTCGAGATCGGATTGGGACATTTTTCAGTGATTGCACATCAGCTGTATTAGCTTACAAGTCGTGTAGTTACGTTCGACGATGTGACAGCCCGCCTGTCCTGATTAAATAGTTTCTTGAGGCAATAGCTTATTATTTGTTAACAAACTCAACATGCCACGCCCGATTTTCTGGATTACATCCTGTTAATCCTCCGACATTGACACGCAGGCTCATTTCTGTTCGTTCTACCCCCCAGGCAGTTTATAAAAAAGGACCGTCAGGTTGTCCGGACGGAAGTTGGTGGACAAGCAAATGAGTAGGCAAGCAGAGATTAGAGACTCTGAAGCTCAATCCGTCAGCTCTTACAGCAGACATGTCTTGTCTTCCCAGCTGTAGGTTGACAGAGACGGTCTCTATGATCCAATAATATGGTCGGCACAGCTTGGTTGGTACTGGGAAGAATAGTGGAATCAGCAAGTCCACCAGCTGCTTCAGAGACAGGGGCGTCACTAGAACTAATACTGTACTGGGGCACAAAGAATTTATGAGAGCGTGCAAAGTGCGCAAGAGAAAAGTCATTCAGCACTTATTTATTATCAAAAACTAATAGTTCTTTAAACTATTCAATCATATCAGACTATGTTGTTGTCTAGATCTTTGATTAACCATCTGAAATGTACTATGATAATGGATTTAACCTACTTGTGCACTTTCGCCTCAGATAATACAACATTTATCAAATTTGCAAGTGTGGTAGTTCACACTAACTACGTTGTCAACCAAGTCTCACCTCTTAGTGTCAACTCTCTGTCACTTCTCTCTGAGGCTCATCAACTTCCATCTCTCCAACTCTGCACTCTGTTGCACTTAGTCTGAAGCAACATGAAAATATTACTGTTTAATGCTCTACAAATATGTACATAGCTGAGTCTCCTGTCTGCCTTTTTTATGGTCTTCAATTTTCACATGTGATTATAAGAATGGCAAAAGCTGTTCTGTTTACAAAGTTATCCCACCCCACCATCTGACAAAAAACTCACCTGGCCAAAAGGAATTCTGTAAGAAACTGACAGATTTTTTGTTTTCCAAAAAAGTGCCCTTTTTCCTCAGTTGGGTTTTGTAGTTCTGCCATCGATATTCAAAATAAAATGACTCAGAGGCCAAAAAACATAAAATAAATGCATGATTGGGACATCCTGCCTCCAGCTGATCACAGCCCTCTGATAACGCAGAGACTGCACTATCTGGATGCTCCAACGAACATGCACCCCCTGCTCTCCTAAAGCAGAGGGATGAATAACGATCAGATGTTTCAGCAACCCTTTTCTCACCGATTGATTTCTCCCAGAAATGACAGGAAAATATCACCAAGGGTACCCAACTAACTCAAAGATTCTCACTGCATCAGAAGTCTATTGGAAATCATTCTCCCCTCCGACCACTGGTAATGACTGATATAACTCCAAGAAAACTCCCTCACCAGGCCGTGCCAGGTTACTGGGACAATGGCATTCCTGTGATTATGAACAGAAGAACTTACATTCTTACCTTCCCCCGTATTAAGTCAAATCTCATAAATATCAACAGTCAGAAGAATTTAAAAACTACCAATGAATCTCTTAAACTGGCATCATTGAATATTAGATCCTTGTCAGGAAAATCTTTCCTCATCAATGACTTTATTACTAATCATAATTTACAGCCTCTGTTTTTATCTGAAACTTGGTTATACTGCATGTGCAATGTAAAGTGTTAGCAGGTATACTTAATAAAATATTTAGCAAATGTATCTACTTCAAATTTACTTCAAGTTCCATAACACCTGTCTAGTTTTGGAATTGAAAAAACAATCTGTGGTTGCAAACCATCCCAGGACCCCAATGAAGTTCTAGGCAAGGCAGGGCAAGACAAGGCAACTTTTACACTTTCAACAACATGACAGTTCAAGGTGCTTCACATAATTTGGGAAGATCAATAAAATGGAACATATAGAAACCAAACATATAACACGTTAAAACAGTAGGGATATCCTGATCAGCATTTTAGGCCTCTGATCCCGATCCATTCTTTTAACCTCAAATCTTGTCTGATATTTTGCCTTTCGTATTGAAATTTATAAAACTGAAACATATTTTTAGAAAGTAACTAAATGTAACTTTTTATAAGATTAATTTAAGTAATTATCATTATTGTTGTAAATCCATTAAATCAAAATTCTAATGAATTTTCTGCAGGCCTATACCTGGGCATGCGCAATGCTCCCCCCCCCTGTCATGGAATCACATTCACTCTATATTTTTGAATAAATAGCAGAGTGGTGGTGGAATTTAATAATAACTCCATCAGTTTCTGGAGATGTTGAACCAAATGAAAACAAAAATTTAAAAGACATGTCTGGTTTGCACTGCTACAGAGGTTTGAATTATACCACAATTTCTGATTAAATTTATTAATGAACTAAGGCCATGTCCAGAGTTTCAAAATGACCAAGGTCCACCTAGGGGCGAAACCATCGTCTCAAAATGGAAGAGGGAATTTTTTTAGACTAAGTGATTTACCATCCTCTCAAATTCAATCGCAACTTTCCTCTGGGGCTAAAGAACCATTTAAATCACTGTTGCACAATGAGTGCACTGGCTTAGTTATCAGCAGTATTACTAGTGGTTATAGGAAATAATTATCATTATTACTATTGATAAAAGGAAAAGTTACAAGGCGCTACCTGCTCAGCAGAAACATTAACTTTGCTAAAATGTCAATCTCAATTGATTGTTGGTATCAATCTGGAAAGATTTAATAACTTTTAAGGAATGAAGATTTGAATTCATGCACTGGCTCCAGGAGATCATAATAAATAACACGTAATGATGAATGCAAGTTTTTTTCTACAGGTTATCAAATGCCCTTCCCCAGTATTAACACTTCAACCCTTGTGCCCTTCAATTGCGTTTTTCCATTGAGGGCACCAGTGCATAGGGTGTCCCAATTCTCCAGAGTGGAGAATCTGAATATGGACCTTGGCCCCACCTCTTCTGCACCCTCGCTCCACACTCCACGCATTAGTGCAGACTTCAGCACTGCTGGCAAGGAAGAATTATTCAAATCTACATCATTGCACAGTGAACAATGTTGGCTATATGAAAATATACTGGATTAATAATGGTCCTGTAACGCGGGCGGATCAGCCACAGGCCTGAAAAAATACAGGCCTGAAGTATCATTAATGTGGGCAGGTTGCGGGTGAGAAGATTCAGCCCAATTTATTATATATATTATTTATAGATGCAGTGATAGCGCCGCATCCAGTGCTGCAAGTGAGAGAGACTTCTCTGTGGCTGGATTTGGAATGCAGTACCAGAGAATGCAGTTGGAACAAGGGACTGTGGACAATATTTGGTTTCTTGTGTCAAAACTGTCTTTTATAAATATTGACGGGGACTTTCTTTTAATGCCTCAAAATATTGAATAATTTTTCATTGTGTACGTGTGTAATTAAAAAAAAGTTCAATGTGTGTTTTTAGCAAGTCATAAAAAGCCAACTTAAAACTTTTGAAATTTTAGTTAAGAAGAACACCCATTCCTATACATTTTAAATAATCTAGAAATTGCATTAGGGCTTGTTTATTGCTGCTGAAATGTACACTTTATCACAATTGTTCAAGTGGACGGCACCATGGCTTTTGAGCCATAGCTGAGATACGGGAAGGCGGGACTTACCCATAATGTTATAATCGATTAAATTACTTATTTTATATCAACATTTAAGGCCAGTGGGTCAATTTAATACAATTCTTAAAATTTAGAGATCCAGACTATCACTTTAAAGATAAAATTGGAAGAAGCTGTTGGTTTGGACATAGGTTTATCTAACTTTAGTTGATTTTAGTTTCTACAACACAAAAGGGTAAAACATGGATGTTGTGTAAGCTGGGTGTCTGCATGTTTCAACATTAGCAGAGCTCGTGGCTACTTTATTAAATTCGATTTCTAAAAAAAAAAAAAGAATGTACGTACGTCTGTAACCTCACGTTACCCTGTAACAGAGGCCGTTTCTCAATATGCGTAGTTGTGTGGACTTGTGTACTCGCGTACTTGAGAAACGTGATCATCAGCGGCCCAAGTACTGTTCCAATTCTTAAGTACGCATCAAGGCAAGTACGCTCAGCGTTCCCGGAAGTGTTCTCGCTCTGCCCATTTTAGCAAGGATGCATCAAAGCATCCTTCTGCGGACTTCAGCCAGGACGGTATCCCACAATGCATTGCGCTACCAGCAGCAGTAAACAGAGAAAGTGAGTGCTGAAATATATCACTTTCATATCACTATTAACTGGAAACAAAAAGCAGTTGCAAGATGTTTTTAGGCGAGAAAACAGACGTTCTAACGTCATCTATATCGTCAGTTTATAAAAAATCTGCCTATTTTAAAATGTTCTGCGTTTTTGGAGCAGCTCAGACAGGCTGCAGTAGCTGCAGGCTCAGCGGACGGTCGGAGTGTGTTTTCCCCGCTCACTGCAGCCTGACCCTGCTATGTTTGATTTGTTGGTAGTGGCTAAAAGTCAAATATAAAGGGTTTTAGTATTGGTAAATGTGATGGATAACTGCAAGTATCTGAAAATAAAAGATATTTTTATATGGAATTCTAGATGCTTGTTTATATTGGTATTTTATAAACTTTGTCGTCAAAGTTTATAAAACCATTTTGGCATGTAAATTCCTAGCAATAAAATTATTTTACCACAGTACCCATTAATGATAATTAATGGTAATGTAAAGTGAGGTAACTGGTAACAATTTGGGACGTATCGCGTTGGTAAGACGTATCGCGTCATTTCCTGTTTTGTGACTAACTAGTTTGTAGCAAGTCGGTGTTTCTCTCTCTCTTGAACTGATCTAACATTCTCGGCCAATAAGTTTTTTCTGAGTTGCTTTAATACACAAACACATTAAAACGTTAATTTTCTTCACGGTTTGGGACTCTTTAAGCGTTTCACTGTTTTTTTTTTTTGGGCTTGGTAAGGTACCGCTTGGTTAGCCGAGCTTCACAGCTAGCATGGCTTCGGCAGCTTTCTCTCTTGTCCCTCCATCTCTCTCTACACCTCCTCCTCTTTCCTGCTCTCTCTGTCAGATGTTTAGTTACTCCTCCGCCTCATTTAGTGAAGTTGGTAGGTGTAATAAATGCAGCATTTTTGTAGCTTTGGAGGCGAGGGTTTCTGAGCTAGAGGCCCGGCTCCGCGCTGTAGAACAGCCAGGCCCAGCAGTAGCTAGCGCGGAGTCAACTAGGACAGGACCTAGCCGTCCTCAAACAGCTCCCGTGCAGCCGGGACCTCAGGCGAGCTGGGTGACTGTTCGTAGTAAGACTAGCGCCAGACCCCAGTCCGCGGCCAACCTCCAGCCCCTTTCTCTGAACAATAGGTTCGCCCCGCTCAGCGACGCACCCGCCGAGCAGGAGAGGCCGATTCTTGTAATTGGCAGCTCGATAGTTAGGAATGTGGCTCCAGAGACACGAAAGACCACCGTCAAATGCCTTCCAGGGGCCAGGGCTGCGGACATTAGGTCCCATCTGAAGCTTTTGGCCAAGGACAAACGGCGGTATAACAGGATCGTTATCCATGCTGGTGGCAACGACACCCGGCGACGGCAGTCGGAGGTCACTAAAATTAGCGTAGCTTCGGTGTGTAGGGCTGCCAAAAAAGATGTCTGACTCTGTAATTTTTTCTGGTCCCCTGCCTGATCGTACTAGCGATGACATGTACAGCCGTATGCTTTCGTTCCACCTTTGGTTGTCAAGGTGGTGTCCAGAAAACGATGTGGGCTACATTGATAACTGGGGGGCCTTCTGGTGAAAACCTGGACTGTTACGTAGAGACGGCATCCATCCCACCGAGGACGGAGCTTCGCTTCTTTCCAGGAACATTGATAGGGTTATCTCTAGTTCCCCAAAGCCGTGACAACCCAGAGTCCAGCTCAGGGAACCCAGAGTCGAGCTCAGGGAAACCAGAGTCGAGCTCAGGGAAACCAGAGTCCAGATCAGGGAACCCAGAGTCCAGGTCAAGGAACAGGGACTGCCACCCACCCATCAACCTATAGAGATAGTTTCCCGTCCACTACCCAAAACTAATGAATTAAAAGTTAATGCTACTAGAGCAAAGTATAAAAATCTCATAAAGATAAATAAAACTCGGACTGAACATAAAAACAAATCAATTAAATGTGGTTTACTAAACATAAGTTCTCTCCCCTCAAAAACACTCTAAGTAAATGACTTAATTTGTGAAAATAATATTGATTTGTTTTGTCTTGCAGAGACATGGTTGCGGGAAGAGGACCATGTCACAATAAATGAGTCAACTCCCCCTAGCTACTTAAACTTTAGTGTCCCTCGAAGTACTGGTCGAGGAGGTGGAGTAGCAACTATCTTTCACTCCGATTTACTAATTAATCTCCAAAAAAATAATAGTTACAGTTCCTTTGAGCATCTAGTTTTTAGCCTTCCTCATTCACATAACAAAGCAGTAAAGCCACTTTTGTTTGTGGTCTTATATCGTCCAACAGGACCTTATTCTCAATTTTTAGATCAGATTTCAGATTTTCTATCTGACTTAGTTTTAAACACTGATAAAGTCATTATAGTCGGAGACTTCAATATTCATGTTGATAATGAAAGTGATAGTCAAAATACAGCTTTTAACATAATCTTAGACTCAATAGGCTTTACTCAAAATGTGCAGGGACCAACCCATTCTTGTCACCACACTTTAGATCTTGTGCTGACTTATGGCATTGACTGTGAAGAAATAACAGTCTTTCCACATAACCCTATCCTGTCTGATCATTTCCTTATCACTTTTAAACTTACTCTAATGGATCACATCAAACCTGAAAGAAAACTTCATTATACCAGAACGTTATCAGACAACGCTGTAGCAAATTTTAAAGAAGCTCTTCCAACTTTAATTTCCTCAGTTTATAAATGCAGAACAGAAAACAGTGATTTAACTCGTGACCCCTCACAACTTGACATTTTAGTTCATAGCGTTAATTCCTCCCTGTGTCTGGCAATAGACAAAGTTGCCCCCTTGAAAAGGAAGGTGGCTAGCAATAGGAGATTAGCTCCCTGGTTTAATTTAGAGCTACATACCCTAAAGCAGAATGTTAGAAAACTAGAGAGAAAATGGCGCTCCACGCATTTACATGATTCCTTTTTAATATGGAAACATAGTTTATTGCTATATAAAAAGAGCCTTCACTCAGCTAGAACAGCATATTATTCATCTTTAATCGAGAAGAATAAAAATAATCCTAGGTTTCTTTTTAATACAGTTGCCAAACTCACACAGGAACATAGCTCTATCGAGCCAACCATTCCCCAAGCTCTAAGTAGTGACGACTTCATGCAATTCTTTATAAATAAAATAGACTCCATAAAGAATAAGATAATTGGGAACCTTCCCAATATGCTTGCTTCCTCCTTAGTTAATGAGGCAGCATCAAAAATGGTTGAACCTAATATACGCTTAAACTGCTTTAATGCAGCCGAACTTTGTGATGTACTAAAATTATTAGCTTCATCTAAACCTTCAACTTGCGTTTTAGACCCAATCCCAACTAAACTCTTAAAAGAAGTTTTCCCTCTGATCGCTGCTCCAATTTTAAATATAATGAATATATCCTTAGTCAATGGATATGTACCACAGGAGTTTAAGATTGCTGTAATTAAACCTCTACTTAAGAAACCCTCTCTTGATCAAAACGACTTAATTAACTATAGACCGATATCTAATCTTCCCTTCTTATCTAAAATTCTTGTGAAAATAGTTGCACACCAGATATGTGAGCATTTAAACAATAATGAGCTGTTTGAGAAGTTTCAGTCAGGCTTTAGAGCTCATCACAGCACTGAAACAGCTCTGGTGAAGGTTACTAATGATATTCTCATAGCCTCAGACAATGGACTGGTGACCATTCTGCTCCTGTTTGATCTTAGTGCTGCCTTTGACAATGTTGTTCACAATATTCTCATAGAAAGGCTTCAACGTGTCGGTATAATAGGAACAGCCCTAGGCTGGTTTAAATCTTATTTGTCTAACAGATTTCAGTTTGTTCAAGTAAATGATAAACCCTCCTCAACCTCAAAAGTTACTTGCGGAGTATACCACAGGGTTCAGTGCTTGGGCCGATTCTTTTTACTATATATATGCTTCCTATTGGTAAAATAATTAGGCAGCATGGGATAAAATTCCATAGTTACGCAGATGATACACAGCTATATCTATCCATAAATCCTGATGAATCCAATCAGTTAGGTAGACTACAGGCATGTCTGGAAGACATAAAAACTTGGATGACTCTAAACTTCTTGCTTCTAAATTCTGATAAAACAGAAGTTGTCGTCTTTGGACCAGAAGCTCTGAAAAAGAAACTACTTAGTCAGCCCCTTCACCTGACGGCATTAAATTAGCCTCCAGTAATAAAGCAAAAAACCTCTGTGTCATTTTTGACCAAGATATGTCAATTAGAACTCACATTAAAAAAGTCTCTAGAGTTCCCCAGGCTGTCGCTCTGATGAACTCTGAATAGTCACAGAGTGTGTGTCCACTCACATGAACAATAAACTAAAACTCTGCAATGCTGTATATACTTACTGTATATACTTACTGTACAATAACCCTGGTTTGGTGTATATATTTTCCTTTATTTTTATTTTTATTCATTTTTTATTTTTTTTTATTTTTTATTTATTTTTTATTTTTTTTATTTTTTTATTTATTTCACTTATTTAAGTTCTGTACTGGAGAGAAAAGTTGCCGGAGTCAAATTCCTTGTATGTGTCATACTTGGCCATTAAAGCTGATTCTGATTCTGATTTCCTTTTTTCACCTTAGGAATATTGCAAAAATTAGAACCATCCTGTCCAGGAGTGATGCTGAAAAACTAGTCCATGCCTTTGTTACTTCAAGGCTGGATTACTGTAACTGTCTATTATCAGGTAGTCCACAGAATACAATTAAAAGTCTTCAGTTAGTTCAAAATGCTGCTGCTAGGATTCTGATGAATATTAAAAGAAGAGATCACATTTCCCCTGTTTTAGCTTCTCTTCACTGGCTCCCAGTAAAATCTAGAATAGAATTCAAGATCCTCCTTCTGACATATAAAGCCCTTAATAATCTAGCTCCATCATACATAAGAGACCTGATTGTTCCATATGTTCCTAACAGAGACCTTCGCTCTCAGACTGCAGGTTTACTGGTAGTTCCTAGGATTTCTAAAAGTAGAATGGGTGGCAGATCTTTCAGCTATCAGGCTCCCCTCCTATGGAACCGGCTCCCAGGGTTGGTTCGTGAAGCAGACAATTTGTCTATCTTTAAAACTAGGCTAAAAACTTTCCTCTTTGACAAAGCTTACAGTTAGAGATATGTTAATAGGTAGTTAGAGTCAGGTCAGACAGGTAGATAGGAAGAGACAGGTTAATGTTAGTAGTCAGGCAGAGTGTCAAAAGTTAGGAAGAGATAGGAAGAGGTAGAGTAGCTAGGTAGAGATAGATTAATGTAAGCCAGGTAAAGATCCGGAGCCGGTCGCGGCTTACCGCCGCGGAAGAAATGTGCCCCACAGGGGCCAGCCAGCGCCGGAGAGAGGTCCCTCAAGGGGATCCTCCCGCACAGTGCGGCCGCCCATTACCTGCCGGGTTGAATCCCCCGGGCAGACTGTGCGGACCCCACCCGTTTATCTCTTAAACGTTTCTCGCCCTCTTCAACTCTGTCCTCTCAGTTCTGTCTATTTTTCCTTAAGATAGTTGTCGACTATCGGTCTCGTGCCGGTATTTAGCCTTAGATGGAGTTTACCACCCACTTTGGGCTGCATTCTCAAACAACCCGACTCCGAGAAGACCCCGGCATGACGGGGGCCGTTACCGGCCCTACACCGTCCACGGGTCAGGAGGACTCAGACAGAGTGTTGGTAGCCAGGTCTCCTAGTAGCTAGGAGACAGGTTAATGTTAGTAGCTATGCTGCTTTAGGCTAGGCTGTTGGAGGACATTATTAGGGTCTGTTCCTACTTTCTCTCCTACTTCTCCCCAACTGCATGATGTGCTGTCAATTCAAGCACTAACCTGTTTTCTATTATAGTAGGTGCTCCGGATTAGCCCTGCTTGACGACCCTGACTAAGATGGCATTGCAGTGACGGAAAATTCTCCACGTCCTGCAACAAACTTCTGCATCAGTTCTATTGCTCTTTCTGTGTCTCTGTTATGTATTCTCCAAGCCACAGACGGTCGCGGCAGATAACCGCTTGTGCTGAGCCTGGTTCTGCCGGAGGTTTCTTCCTGTTAAAAGGGAGTTTTTCCTTCCCACTGTCGCTGCATGCTTGCTCAGTATGAGGGATTGCTGAGAATTCCACGACGCAATCTTCTGTGGTTCTGTAATTTCTACATTAAACATTGTATTGTAATAACTCTTTTTGTAAAGTGCCTTGAGATGACATCTGTTGTGAAATGGCGCTATATAAATAAACTGAATTGAATTGAATTGAATTGAATTGATAAAACAGAGCACTATAAGCATTTCCCTAAGATTGGATTGGTGAAAAATAAACTGTTTTTTCTTTGTTTTATGCAGACAGCTCTACCGGAGGAGAGACCAGAGTTCATGCTCTGATGTGACTTCCCAAAAGTGCCGAGTGATCTTCTTTACCCGTGTCCTGGATCATCTTCTTCAGTCTCCTCATCTTCTGTAATGTTTTAAAAAATATATAAATATATTAACATTTGCTTTTGACAAGATAGTCACAGTATACATTTCCTGTACTTGTTGGTTGATTGGTGTCATTCTAATAAAAAGCCTTTACCAAAAACATTTAATCTATTTATATTGATATGAGTTTACCTGATGATGATAAAAAATAAGTTTGTTAATCCGTGTTTAGTAGTTTTGTAAATAAATCATACAGTTGTATAGCAACAACGTTGACCCATGTTGGTCAAATATTAAATACCTTAAATTATTAGTGCTTGTATCCAGCGGAAACTATAATCAAATTAATCAATTAACTGTATACCTCTAAAGCTGGTCATCATCAATTGTGTCAGTTGAGCAATAAATAATTTATTACCAAATACTCTTATGAAGGAAGCAAGAGTTTTTATTCTTGTAAACAATTATTTTTCACTAAGAAGCCTGTAAGTAATATGAGGTGGTAAATCAGAATAGAGCCTTTTAGAATCAGAAATCTTAAACCCATTATTTTACAGGGTTACTATTTTGTATCAATACTTTTTCCTAATTTCTTCATATTTGAATTGTCAAAAAGGTTTTTCTTATTTTACTATTTATTTTAAATGTGTTAAATGTTAAATGTTAAAGAACGGACTTGTCAAGTACGTACTCACCAAGCACACAAGAACACACTTGCGTACTTAGGTATTTAGAAACGGTCAGAGATTTACCGGGACAGTGTGCCTAAGTGTTGCTAAGGTAACGTTTCCCTTGCCTCTTATAGCTTAGCTTTAATTCAGGCAACGTTATCAAACTCAAAACTGATATTACAGTGGACAAAAGTCCTAAATACACTTTTTCTTTCTTTTTTTTAAAGAACTTTATTCAGTAAATGTACAAACAAACATGGCACTTTGCGAATGTTACAGATTCAATAGTAAATTCAAGAGGAGCAGTAAACATGTTATAAACAAATATACACATTGGTAGGTACATGTGGAGGGAACAAAAAAGTATAGTAGAGTACAGCATTCAATGAGGGTGCAGCAGTTTCACATAAGGAATTAGGATATCTCTTTGGGAAGTTCAGCTAAGATGCTATATAGATTTTCATTGTATGGAAGAATTTCATGAACTTTAGACATAAGTGAAATACAATTAAAAAATATTGAAAACAGAGTATGATTTTAAGACTCGTTTGTGGATAAAAAATGTGGCTAAGCAGAGCATGATATCACAGCAGAGTTCCTTCTCTTTATTTTTGAGTAGGATTCCAAAAGTTGTCATATCTTTAGTCAAATGAACTGGGACGGGTATTTTTGGTTTGATCCAAATCGCTAGCTTTTTCCTGAACAGTTGTGTTTTCTGACATTCATAAAAAATATGATCTATAGTTCCTATATGACTTTTACAGAAAGAGCAGTCGTTACAATCAATATTAAAACAAGATCTTGATAATTATTTTGAAGGAAATATCGCATTCATTATCTTCAAGTGGGTTTCTTCTTTATGCATCTGGAGGTATAGGTAATTTTAGGTAGATAGTTCTTATTTTCTCAATAGATCTTTTGTCAAATTCGTGAATGATATTATTTTTGTTTGTTTTTCCAGGAAATAAAGATTTATTTAAGGCTGATCTTATTATATGGTTATTGCATTACCTGTCAGTTAATGGAAGATCTTTAACACATAAGGTAGGAAAAGTAGGAATTGTATGTTGGTGTTTTAAAATTCTTGGGCTTGAGTGATGAATTGTTTTGGGGGTGCATTATGTAATCGGTTCAAGTCAAGTTCAGACGGATTAAAATTATGTTTTCTGCCGACATTTTCATAATTTAGAAGATAACCATCTAAATCAATTAGTTGTATATTGTTATGTAACCAGTCTTTATAGATTAATGATTTGTTTATATGTATTATAAATCTATTGTTCCAGATAATTACACAGTGTGGTGAATAATTATGTACATATATAATTTTCCAACCCAATAAAGTCTATTAATGGAACGCTGAAAGTTTAATGAGGAGTTAATTATATTGAAATCTGTTAGGAGAGCCGCCAATTTTTTTAAAGAGATAGTTGGGGGGTATCATACCAAAAGGAATTTGGGTGTTTTAACCAGAATTTTTTAAAGTACCATTAAGACATTCAAAGTCAATTACCTTTAAACTTCCCTCTTTTATTTCTTTAGTCATATGAGCTTTTTTAAGGTAGTGTGGTTTGTTTCTCCAAATAAAGTTAAAGTTGGTTTGATTTATCTTTTTGAATATGTTAATTGCTATAGCAAGGCTACAGGTTGGATACATTATTCTCAATAAACACTCCATTTGGTGAGATATATACGACCCAGAATAGGATAGATGATAGATCTCATTGCAGCCAGAGGTTAAGTTTAGAATTTCCTTCTTTACGTTTTTTTTTTTCAAAGTTTAAGACTGAGTTAAGCTGGTTATAGATCCTCCTAGGTATTTTATCTCAGATTTAATAGGAATATTATACATTTATTTTAAAGGTGTGTCATGAATGGCAATATGTTCACATTTTTTTGAATTTAGATTTGGATTTAGAGCTAAAGCAGCAGAGAACAGTTTAATTGTTTGGATGCCTATATATATTTTTAAAAAAGTGGGGTATCATCAGCTAGTTGACTTATAATTAAATCGGAACCTTAAACATTTACTGTCGCAATGTTATCACAATTTCAAAATATATTGCTAACATTTTAGTTACCAGAATAAATAGGTAAGGCGAGATTGGACAACCTTGTGGAATACCAACATTAATATTAAATCTAGGAGAGGTATTTCTAGGTAAGATGACACAGCTGTTTATGTTATGATATAGGCCCTTGATTAAGTTGATAAAGTTGTTACCAAAATCAAAGCGTTCTAAGACTGAAAAGATGAATTGATGTTCTACAGAATCAAAACATTTTTTTAAAGTCCAAGACAAGTGTGAATCCATCATGAATAATCAAATCTTTGTATTTGATTATGTTCATTACCAAACTGATGTTATTATGGATTGATCTAATCTTTAGAAAGCCGGATTGGGATTCACTCATAATATTCGGAATTTCTGATTGGAGACGCAAATTAAATATGTATGTAAGCAATTTATATTCTGAATTTCTAAGTGTAATGGGTCGTCTGTTTTCGATAATTCTTGCCTGGTTTGGGGATAAAGATGATAATTCCTTGTCTCATTGTGTATGGAAGAGTACAATTTTGAAAGATTTCTGAAAAAACTTCAAAGAGAAGACATTTTATGTACTCCCAGAAGTGAGCGTTTTATTGAATTATCAAGTTCTGTTATAGTAATTATTTTTCACACGTATGTTAAAATTAGTCATTTATTTTAGGGATGAAAGAATAAATGTGGTTTCTAAATATGGTTTAGAAAGGTATTAGAGTCTTATGGGGGGCTCCATAGATACAAACTACACCACCTGAATTACATTCAAGCTGGCTATGTTATACTCAGAGCTCTGTCAAACATTTACTGAAATATCTCGATCCTTATGTGGTTAAGTTCACACGAAAAGGTTTTCACAAAATAACGTGATACAATTGTTTTTTCTTTTCTTTTTTCTTTCTCCTGGGTGGCAGCTCTACGCAGTTGTATCTTGGTGACATGTAACATGAAAGACATAGGCCTACTGCGATTTGCTAAGAACTGAGAAGGAGATTTAGGAAAAATAGTGGTCAAGTCCTATTGTCCTTGAATGCAACATGACGCAGCAGTCGAGTCAAAGAGGGGAGGAGAGAACGTGCGCGTAGCCAGAGCAGCTCTCCTTCAGCCGTGTCCAGCGTCCAGAGAAGCCGCTGTTGTGGCTGGTTTACTGCTGCCTGAAGCTGGGACAGCCAATCCACGTGTCCGTCTGTCCTCTCCTGTCTGTCCGTCCGTCTGTTTTCAGCTCTGCTCTATGCTCTTCCTTCGCGTAGCGGAGACTGGAGGGCGTTTCTATTATTTCATTCATCAGCAGCAACAATGGCAGCGCAGGACTTTAACTTCTTGCTGGCCACGGATTCCTACAAGGTGAGCGGATCCAGACTGTAGTCCTGCTTCTCTACTTGGTTGTAACTATTTCTTCAGAATGCGGCTGCTCGCTCTGTGATCAGCGCTCCTGTTGCTCTTTGCTCACTACACTGTTGTGACAGCAGCAGCGTGTAGTGAATGACGGCTAGAGCAAGAATCGAAAGTTAAAGCTAATGCATGCTGTGGATAGAAATCAGCTCGTTGGACCCATAATCAGAGACATTTAGCCTATAATGTTACAGCTAAACTCCTGTTTTATTCTGTTAAATCAAGGTTTCAGAGAATGGCAGACTGGCTGATTGTGATGGAAGAGAAAAGCAACCCCCCATCCACATGTTGTGATCTAAGTCTAACTTTGAGTACTTTTCCATCTGTTAGTAAGGCATTTCTCTGTGTTGGTGCTGTGGCTGTGTTGTTCCAGCAGAGAGGGGAGCATTAGGCATGTGCCATGACTTTGCTGTGGATATGGTCCTGCTGCGCCAGCTCAGGCGTCTGTGAGCTCTCTGCAGTCCAAGATGGCCTGGTTGGTTGGTTGGTGGACATGAGCTTCATGTTGGATCAAAGGCAAAACTGAATCAGTTGGTCCTGGTCTCATTGTGGACATTCCTCAAATGTTTTTTTGAAATCCGTCCATTACGTTTTTAGTTATCTCTAACAGACAGACAGCATGCCACCAAACACGAGGCTACATCATTAGTTTTCTAACCATAAAGAATAGAGACTTTTGTTTCTCTTAAGATAATAATGTTGATTTATTGCACAGGTCACACAGTGGACATTGACAGGTTACCCCCAAAAAACTATAGTACTGCTAAGACATTACTTTTTCTGAACGGTTGTCCCATAATAAGCTAAATAAGACTGAATAATAAAATATTAAACTTAAAATACATTTGTTTAGCTCTGTTTTAGCTATGTTAGTATTATATCCTAAAGCGTTGTATCAGAATCAGCTTTAATACCTGAGATTGTGTGCACAAATACGGATTCTGATTTATCTGACCTCATGCACCTGCATCATTCAGACTTTAAGTAAAAAGTGTTTAAACATGAGCTATTTTTTCTGTAGAGAAAGGGCAAGGGTTACTTGTGGAGTACCACAGGGTTCTGTGCTTGGACCAATTCTCTTTACTATATATATGCTTCCAATTGGTAAAATAATTAGACAACATGGAATAAATTTCCACAGTAATGCTGATGATACACTGTTATATTTATCCATAAAACCTGATGAAACAATCAGTTAGGTAGATTACAAGCATGTCTGGAAGACATCAATCCTGTATGACTCTGAATTATCTACTTTTATTTTTTGTTATTGTGATAAAGTGTACATTAACAGAATAACATCAGCAGACATGATACATTATATTATTGGTTATAGAGAAAGAAGATAATTACAGAATGGCAAGCATGTGGGCAAATAATTTCATGGAAAGTATGAGAAATATAATGAGTAACATACAAAAATGCAACTCGTAGGATGGTACAGGTAAATGAAAAGCAAATGAAGAGGAAAAAGAGGATAAAAAATGTAAATAATAAGTTTTATAATCAGTGTTAACACAAATGTAACTAATATTAATTTTACATGCTAATTGGATGTTATGGGAATGTGCATGTTTTCCAGGCACTGGGTCTAAGTTGAAATAACTGGTAAATTGAATCCATATGTTCCTAAAGGCACATATATCAAATGTTTGTATCATTGTATTCGAATGACTTTTGTTTTAAAGTGCCTTAAGATTACATTTGTTGTGAATTTGCGCTATAGAAATAAAAGTGAATTGATCTAATCAGAAGGTTTTCAACTTCTGTGAGACTTCCCAGTAGCCAGAGAGATGGTGATTGAATTAGAGGAGTAAACAGCTCCATGTGGCATACAAGTAATCATCAGTGCTACCGAAAGTGCATTGTGAGCATATGTGTGTTTGTTCATCGCATTTTAAACACTTTCCTTTGCGTGGTGTGAGATCTATGAATAGTTTTATACTGTATGAGTTATACATTTCTGTTACTGCTCGTAGAAAAAAAAACATCTTTGCAGATCTGAGTCCAGAAGTCTGGGTTGGGGGAGAGGTAGACCTACTAAGCAATGAGACGTCAAAGTGGCGTCTTTTCTATGTCATTTTTGGACGTCCAATTTTGGTCCACTTAAAGGGTTTTGTAACGCCAGGTGACATCTTTTTGGACATCTGCTACACGTCTAATGTTCATGTCAGAGGGATGTCTGTGTAAAGGCTATATATAGTCCAAATATGGTTATTTCAGATGTCTTTTCAACATCAAATTGAGACTAATTTTAGACATTGTTTTGTACCACTTGTGTAACTATCAAGAGACTTGAGGACATACCACTAGGGGGCAGAGATTTACACATCCTCAGCATAAGTCAGTCAAGATTGATAGCTAGCTAGTCGATGCAGACATCTAACTCCATTAACTACCATCTCTAAGATGGTGCTGGGACAAACACAACCCAACACTGACAACAACATAACTAAAAACATGGGTAAAGAACATGATTACATTTGGAAAAAAAAAAATTATAATGTAAAATGGAGAAATTCTACAGTAAACATGAACATATTACCCATAAGTCTTTGCGGACTAGAACAAATAAACTAAACTTAAACAAGTAACAAAATAGCATATACTCAAACAAATTAACTGTTCTGTTGTATGTCTATGTGCTGTCTATGTATATTTATTGGACCATGAGTCTGGAAATAAAGTTGATTGATTGATTGATTGATTGAAATAATTAGTCAAAAAGATAAATTATTATTGAAAAATTTTAACATTGATAATATCTTGATATATGAATTCATACATCTTGATATATGAATAAAAACAAGTGTCAGTGCCATTTTCCTGCATCTGTGTGAAGACGTCCCCATGACGTTGAAAAAATTCACATAGTTCACTATTAAAATGTTAAACTGCATATTGACATTCAGATAGTGGACCTAATCAGCACTTCATTTAGTAGTGCACGTTCGTAGGATGTCTAATGTTTAGTGGGGAGGTCCTTTTTTCCCAGTTGGCTATTGGAGTGGCTGTTGTCCTGTCTGAGCTGGATATGAGTTGCCATGATCAAAAGTAAATTGAATCATTCTGTATCTTAAAATCTGGATTGTGCCAAATTGGTGTGTATTTACAAGGTGCAAGTGAGGATTTTGGAATTTTATTAACTTTCCAACAGGTTGTCAGAGTTGAATTGATCGTAATATATTTTCTTTATTGTAGTTGGTGTAGTGTTATGCGGAATCATGAATCACACCAGTATCGTCGTTGTCTCTTTTAATGTTGAGCAGAACACAACTTACACAGGACTGTGCATTCTCTCTAGCAGCCAACAATAGGGAACAACAAGTCAGGTTTTCGCTTCACTTCCGCATATATGACTTCGTTATATAATTAACTTCTTAACTGAAGTCTTATTGTATTGCTTTTGCTCCTGGTTCTAACCATGGATTATTGTGATTATCTTTTTGGATCATTTTTATGAAATATTTAACTTGATTATATTGAAGTGATTTATATGAAAGTTGTGTGCATCTATTTTGCCTAGTGATTTCTGTTATTGTAATGTGATTTTGGGTATCTTGTTTTTCCAATAGAAATGTGTAATAATTTAATTTATTGATTTAAACCAATTGACTGGTGGTGTTATTGGAAGGAGTGCAAACAGAACTGTGGATATTTGCTCAATAAGTGATAATGGAAGATTTGTCCAGCGTTTAAGATTATGTTCTATTTTTTTAACAGAGAAGTGTATTGACATTGTCATTGTCATGACGAATCGACTAATCATGGCAGCCCTATTGGTCAGAGACAGCCAAATCAACAACAAAGGACACACTGGTGGACAGGCCATATGTGATGACCAAGTCCAGAGTGTGTCCTCTGTTTTGAGTCAGCTGCATGACATGCTGGCTAAAATCCATATAATTCACAATATTTAAAAAAATCTGTTGATAAAGACTCTAAAAGGTTATCTATACGTAGAATAAAATCACCAGCTAAAATTATCCTTTCATTAGAGTTGTGCAAAATTGATAAAAACGTGACACATAAAATCTAAGGAGTGCTAAACACAGGCAGTATATTCAAAAGTTCCACCTCGCCTTTTACTGTTCCTAGTTGAGTAAGTGAAATAAACATTTGGTGGGGAGGCCTCTGTAAGAACAGCAGGGGCATCTTCATTCAGCCATGTTTCTGTTAACAGTAAACACTGAAGATTATTGCCTAAAATTAAATCATATATTATAAAAGTTTTATCCAGCAGAGAGTGAACATTTAAAGGGACTATAAGGAAGTTTGAAATTTTGTGGTCATGATTGCTCCATCAGGCCAAACGCGTAACTGTAGCCTTAACGGTAAGCTCGTGCATGAGGTGTGCATGTTGTATGTGCACTTGCAAGTGATCATAAACATCAGCTGAGTCAGTCAGCTCCAAACTCGACAATTTACACCTTTGCATGCATAATTTTGACATTTGGTTATAATCATTACCTGTCCCCTGCGTTGCTGTGTCGGCACCAATCCAGCTGTAGGAGGGATGATCCAGGAGAGAGATGACCCAGGGCCCTGGGTCATCTAGCTGAATGCTTCTCCTTTTTGGGAGTCCCCCAGCAGAGCTGACATGCTTCTCTAATATTCTTGTCTACAGCTCTGGGAAGTAGCCGTAGTCTTTGGTCTCCTTAAAGCTTGGTTTATGCTTGCCACGTCCGCGAGGCCCGCTCGGCTCCACGAGGCCAAAGTACGTCATTTCGGTAACCGCGCCTCTACGCGCGACCTCCTCCTGCCCAAAAAATTCCGCACCGCGCACCTAGGGAAATTTGTAACTACGCGGACGGTCCCGCGCGGAAAAACATGGCGGACTGGTAAGAGCTCATATTGCCGGAGGTTCGTAAATACAAACATTTTTATGATTCGTCCAATAGAGATCACTGTGATCAACTGTGTTTTAATGGACGAGTGGACAGTCTCCTTTTTCATCTTTTTTCCTAAGTAAACAGCATAAAAATTCAGCCTTGTTTAAGCTCACGGGTGTCACCATCTTGTAAATAACAGTGATTACTACTTCTACTATGGTGTAGTGTTGTATGCATGCCGTAGAGCCCTACGCCGCCTCCTACAGTTGACAAGAATATTGGCTCTCAGCAGGGACAAGCTGCAGAAAGTATAAACGCTGCTCGAAGGCGTCCCGGCCGGTTCCGCACGTCTCGTTTCCGCGCGGAATGTTCATGCAGCAAGCATAAACCAAGCTTTACAGTGTGAACACTGTAACACTGCGACTTTTTGCTATAGACTTGTTTGTGTCTATATAACATTAATGTAGTCACATGATAAAGTTAGTCATTTTCTGGTAAAGTGGTTTTATTCTTTATTCTGACAAATTGGTCAAAACAAGTAAGGGTAAATCATGCTTTGTCCACAGCATAAAAAGTACCACAGCAGTGCCCCAAGGAGCTGTAAATTATCATATACTTTTCACATTGTACACAAATCAATGTAGAAATACAGAATCAAATAACAGTTTTAAAATTTCAAACAACACTCATATTTTGAGCTTACTCATAGCATTTAAAAATCCATCCATGTATTTTGAGGAAATCAATTTGTTTCATTGTTGGTATGTAAAGCATAATCTAAATTATTATTTTTAAAACTAAAAGAGATGATCTTTGACCCCATAGGACTGATGTCAAATGATCCAGTCATCATTGAAGGCAGTGCAATATAATAGGTGCAATCTGTAAAATATCCTGGTGTCTATCTACCAAGCTGTGAAGTAGAAAAGTAATCGATTTAGAAACTCCTTTATTCCTATATCTGTGGCTCTTCTGAACAAGCACAGATGCAATTAGAGGAGCATTTTTGTAATAAGCGTTTGAATCTTTTGATGAATTTTTTTCATGGTGTGATGCATAGCTGCTGCTTCTTATATTTGTATAAAATCATAGTTGTTTTGTTTGATTATATGTACACACCGTTCCTACGCAAGTATGGAAAGTATGGAATAGTGTGGAATAAATTTTATAAATTTCCAGGTCTGGAAAATAATGTAAAATGTAAACTATTGTATGGAAAAATATTCACGTTTCCAAGACTTTAACCACTGTTCTGAAGTGGCGTTTTATTGCGGAGGCCAGGCAACCTCACTTTTTCGGAATATAACTCATTTAATAAACCCTTTTTTTAAAACCGTTTACGTAATCCGTCTGTCATCTCCTCCTCTTCCCTTCATTCAGTATTGAGCATTTTATAATGTGTAAAACAGCGCCCCTATAAAAGTTACGTGGTGAATGAGCGTTGAAAACATGGTACTGCACTCTGTTGTCTGGTGAAGAGGCCAGGCTGAGGTGGCATCGCTTGATTTAAAAAAAAAAGAAAGAGAATGATTAACCAATCAGGTGAGGCTATTGTCGCGACACTGTCCCCCTGTGATTGGTCAGGACAGTGTCAATAGCTTCTGGAGAAGCCATGAACTTGTTGGCATCAGGGCAATCACATTACAGTACGTTATCATCAAAGTCAATGAATGAAATAACGGAAGATGTGTGGATTTGTGTTGATATCTCGGTAAGCTAGTCAAAATATTATTTGTAATTATGGAGGGTGGAGATTTTTAGTATTTAGTAAAAATACTTTTCCAAAACTGCCTCTACAGCAGAAACTCCGAATTAAATCAGACGGCAGGCCAAAGCCAAAACGAGTGGTCCGTACTGAGAGGAAGAAATGGTTTCGGACCTTCAGTGAGGAGAGTTTCTCCTGGCTAGCTGCTAGCTGCTAGCGCTAATCTTCAGCGACTATTTTGCTGGCCCTGTCTCCTTTTTGAAGTAGCTGAAATCGTCCAGAATGTTTTTGGTGAAAACAACATATTCTGAGTAATCTAAACAAATGATCAGTTCCATAATTTTTTGACGTGACGCATAGGTTTATTGAAATTTCAGTCTGGAAATTTGGGTCTGGAAAAAGTATGGAATTTTGTAATTGGCAGTGTGTAGAAACCCTGTGTACAGTATTTTAAGGTTCTACCATGGCAATACAAGCCAATATTAATTTCCATTTGCACCGTACTTTTTATCTAATCTAATGAGTGGAAATAATATATTTATGTATAATCAATGCAATAGAGCAATAAAGTATGACTTATGATACCTGGCCTTTGCTGTTCACATGCACTGGGCGATGGTTATGGTGGTTGTAGTCTAATGGAGCAAGGAATGTCCTGGCTTCATAGACACCATATGATAATGCAAAGTGTTTCCCTGCGTACATCAATATATGGTTTTGGAAAGACTCAAGCTTAGGAGTGGACCTGCAAAAAGACAAAACAAAAAATGGCAAAATCCGTCACATGGCTATATATATATATATATATATATATATATATATATATAAACATTCTAGAATTGCACTGCTCTGGGTGGCTTTTGTTAGCTACATATTGACTTTTGGTTTTTATGGGCATTGCTCTTTGTTTTAATGAAGAATTGCATGTTTTGGACCTGTGTGCTTTGTGGGTTTTTGTCCTGTGAAGTTGGAGGGATTTTTGCTGTTGATTTTTTACTTTTGGTACTCATTTGTTATGATGTGTAACCAGGGGAACAAGGTAGTTTACAGCCAGGAGCAGCTTATTAACATTGCAAAAGCTGAAATAATACCTCAACTGAAGCCACAGATTCCTGAAGAGTTGAGAAGGAGGAGGCGTGGATGCAAAGCAGGAGCACAAAGGAAACAGAGGAAGAGGAAATTCAAACCAACTGTTCCATCAATCCTAATGGGAAAATGTGAGATCACTAGCTAATAAGATGGATGAACTACAATCCCTGACAAGGACTCAGACTGAGTATCAGGAATGCAGTATTATGTGCTTCCCTGAGACGTGGCTACAGGATTATATCCCCAACTCCAACTTCTCTCTGCCAGGCTTTCTTACTGTACGAGCAGACAGAGATCTGAAGAGGAGCAGGAAAAGAAAAGGAGGTGGAGTAGCAGTGCTTGTCAATAACATATGGTATCATACAGGGCTTTCCACACGCGCCGGCTGCCGGCTATATAGCCGACTACTCAATGAAGTCCAACCGGCTAATTTATGACCAGGATGTGATTCCGCGCAATGCTGTGCACGACGTTAGCACGCCCATCGTATTTTCCATTTCATACTTCAGCATGAGTCCTGCTGTGACACGGCTCCATTCTCCGCCAGAATGCTATGTGAACTGGGTTAGCTTTCAAACTCCGCTGCTCCGCCCGGTCCTTTAATCTACTTTTGGCCGGTCGCACTGAACTAATATCCTTCCGCCCGCTTAAGTTGTACCCAGTGTTATCATGGGGCTCTTGACTCAGGTCTAGCTAAATGGACGATGCGGAAAGGCTAAGTCCACGGCGGCGTTGTTGTTAAACCAGGCTGTCGGAGCCGTCATAGACGAGAAGCAGAGCATCATTTTGGTAATTCAGTCCTTCCTTCAAGCGTTCAATTAGTGAAAACAAACGGATTCGTAAGAGTGTGTTTTCGTTTGTTTATAAGGGACAATTATTTGCTGTTTATTTGTGTAGCCACCACTACACTGTGAACGTGTCATGAACTGAAATTAAGAGATTTACAACCACAGAAAGCCCTTTGATGCCATACTATGCCAGCTTGTATAGCCTATTTTTTATTTTTTGCTGTGCAAATCAGTTTTTATTGCAACTGTATATGTTGTATAATTATGATAATAATTTAGTGATAATAGTAGTAGTAAAGTAATATTATATTTGAGCAAATGTCTGAGAAAATAATATAGCCTGCTTATTATTAAATTCAATGTCAAAGATACTTTATTGATACGGTCACTGAAGTGCTTGCAGCAGCCAGAGCAGCGCTCCCAGTCACATAATATTAGTAGTTGTAATAATAATAATAAAAAAGTATTAGTAATCTTCTCCTGTTCGTGGTTTCTTCCTGCCCAGAGGTGTGAGAAAGATGCCACCAAAAAGAAAATCCAATCAGCAGACTCTGGAAGGCTTCTTAAAGAAGAGAAGTGGTCAGTTTAAGTGCTTCAGAGTAGTATTAAGATTAGGTATTCATCCTAAAAGGGACATTCATTGTTCAAATCAAAACATTGTCAGATTTTTTTATTTTAATGGTGGCATTTTAATGTACACCTACAAGTGTTATATTGTTGCTGCTGCAATATTTTGAGTTGGGCATGGACTCTGATCCTGAATGGGAAGATAGTGACACAGTGAAGTTGATTAAAGAGCAGAATGGAGAAATTAAACCATTAAGTTTATCATTTATGTTGGAAACGTCTTTTACTTAAGAGTATTTTTATTTTATTTGTATACATATTCTGGTGTTTACGATAAAGTTAATAAATTCACATGAATATCGTGCTGGTACTTACATTTACATTATATGGTCAGCCCCCCCTCCCCAAGCTGGCTACTTTCATATTATTGCTGGCTAGTCTGTGTCTATGTGGAAAGCCCTGGTCATCCAGAACATGTTACTGTGAAGTGTCATTTCTAAAGCCCAGATTTTGATCTCTTGGTAGTAAGTTTACGCCCATATTGCTTACCAAGAGAGTTCACCAATGTTATTTTGGCAGTTGTTTACATTCCACCTTCAGCCATTGCCGATCACGTATGTGATGTCATCAGTTCTTCTGTCGCTAAGCCACGGATCCAGCACCCCAATGCATTTGTGGTAATATCTGGTGATTTTAATCATGCCTCGCTCTCTTCTACACTTCCAACGTTTCAACAGTTTGTCAGATGCTCCACAAGAGAAAACAAGACCTTGGATTTGTTTTATGCAAAAGTAAAGGATGTTAAAATGTTCAAACCACAACCTTCTCTGGGACAATCAGATCATAATCTTGTCTTTCTCTGATCTCAATATTAACCACTTGTTCAGAGGCAACCTCCAACAAAGAGAACTCTTAGAAAATGGTCACATTAAGCTGAAGAAGCCCTGCAGGGTTGTTTTGAGTCCACAAACTGGACGACTCTTTGCCAGCCACGTGGAGAGGACATCAATGCCATGACTGAGTGTGTGACTGACTACATAAACTTCTGTGTTGACAACATCATCCCCTCCAGAACAGTGAGATGCTTCCCTAATAAGAAACCCTGGATCACCAGTGAGCTGAAGGAACTGCTGAACAAGAGAAACAGAGCCTTCAAGCAGGGAGATAGGGAGTTATTAAGGAGTATACAGAAGCAACTAAAAGTCAAGATCAGAGACAGCAAGGAGGCTAACAGGAAGAAGCGGGAGAACAAACTACAGAGGAACAATATAAGATATGTTTGGTCTGGAATGAAAAAGATCACAGGCTTTAAGCACAGGATGGACTGGATAAATGGAAGTCTTGATAGAGCCAATGAACTGAAGACATTCTTCAATAGGTTCAGTTCAGGAACAAGCTCAGAATCCTCCTCTCCTGTTTCCAGCCAAAGATGCATCCCACTCTCCTCTGACCCAAACCTGTCCTTTCACACCTCAGATGTTTTATCTTCCACCTCAGTCATGAACTCTTCTACTTCCACAAGTTTGTCTTCACCCAAGTCGGGAGATGCTGCTACCCCCTTTATTTCACTCTCCCACCTCTCTATCTCTAAAAGTCAGGTGAAGAGGCAGTTGGAGAAACTGAAGCAGAACAAGGCTGCAGGTCCAGATGGTGTCAACCCAAGAGTTCTGAAGACCTGTGCAGAGTCTTCAGAACTCTGTGGGATTCTGCAGCACCTCTTCAACCTTAGCCTGATCCAGGAGAAGGTTCCAGTGTTGTGGAAGCCTTGTTCCAGAACCAAAGAAAACTCACCCATCAGTCATTAATGACTATAGACCTGTCGCCCTGACATCTCACTTCATGAAGGTCCTGGAGAGACTCTTGTTGCCCCACCTGAGTAACCAAACTCTAACCTATCAGGACACCCGCATTTTGCTTATCGCCATGGAGTTGGTGTTGAAGATGCCATTATCAACCCGTTTCAACCAACTCACTATTTTCTGGACAAAGCAGGCAGCACTGTGAGAATCAAGTTCTTTGATTTCTCCATTTAACACAATTCAGCCTGATATGCTTGGTAAGAAACTCCTGAAGACACAGGTGGAGGCCTTAATCAGCTGGATCAATGACTACCTGACAAACAGACCACAGTTTGTGTGACTGAAGGATTGTGTGTCAAACCAGCTGGTCAGAAGCACAGGAGCACCACAAGGGACTGTACTCTCATCATTGCTTTTCACTTTGTACACCTCAGACTTCCAATATAAGACGGAGACCTGTCATCTGCAGAAGTACTCAGACAACTCTGCAATTGTCGGGTGTATCAGAGATGGAGAGGAAGATGGTTTTAGATTTCAGAAGAAACAGGGAGAAGTCAAAGACTGTCTCTATTAAGGGAGAAGAAGTGGAAGTGGTTGAGGAATACAAATACCTCAGAGTTCACCTGGACAACAGATTGGACTGGAGAATCAACAGTGAAGCATCTATAATAAGGGACAGAGCAGACTGTACTTTTTGAGGAAGCTGAGGTCCTTCAAGGTTGCAGCAAGATGCTGCAAATCTTCTACAAGTCTGTGGTGGAGAGTTTCATCTCTTCGTCCATCATCTGTTGGGGTAACAGCATCAGAGCCAGGGACTTAAAACGTCTCAACAACCTGATAAAGAAGGCTGGTTCTGTTCTGGGGACACCTGTGGAACAACTGGAGATAATGATAAAAAGAAGGATTCTTCATTAAAAAAAAGATTATGGACAACCCTGAGCATCCTCTTCATGAGACTATCCTACAGGAACAGAGTATCATCAGTAGGAGGCCTCTTCAGTTTCGCTGCAACACAGACTGGGAAATCCTTTCTCCCAACAGCCATCATAGTCTATAACAACAATTCCTCGAAAAATGAATTAGCAATGAGCTACCACAACACTTAATTTCCCTCTGGGATCAATAAAATATTTTTGAATTGAATATATATATAAATATATAAACTTTATGGAAGGGAATATATATAAACTTTATGGAAGGGATCTTGCAATTATATAGATGCTGATATTGGGGCGACATTGTTTTAATTTCAGGCAGAGCAGAAACTACAAGCTGTCTTGGGGTTCTTTCCATTTTTTCTGTGGTAGAAGTATCCAATCAGAAGTATAAAATCAGATAGTGGAAAGTCAGAAAAAAAATCCTAATTATAAAACATTCAATTCACTTTTAATTCACAAAAAATATCATCTCAAGGCACTTTACAAGAAAAGTCATTTCAATACAATTTTACAAACATTCCAATCAGTTAAAAGTTTTCTATGTAAGGAATCCAGCAGGTTGTGCTGAGTCATCGATGTGAGGTTGTGCCCGGATCATGCAGAGTCCAACCACAGCTATTCCTCAGCAATCCTCATACTGAGCAAGCATGTAGCGTGGAGAGGAAAAACTCGCCTTTAACAGGAAGAAACGTCCGGCAGAACCAGAACCTGGCTCAGTACAAGCTGTCATCTGCCACAACCGTCTGGGGGTCTGAGAAGACAGAAAAGAGACAGCATGGAGGACGCTCTGTGACTTTGAGCATCATCTGGACCTATGTTCCTATCCAACAGGGGGCGTTATTGTTGAGCAGGGTCCAGACGATGTGGAGCTTCTATGGGGAGAAAAAATACTGGGAGAAAACTGGGTTAACAATCACAATAACAGCAGGAAAAATATATCTGGAGAGTAGCTGGAGAGAAAAGTATAAGGGAGAAGAAAAGTAGTCAGTCTGTCCTCCAACAGTCTAAACCTATAGCAGCATAACTACAGAGATAACTCAGGATAACCTAAGCCATTCTAACTATAAGCTTTAACAAAAAGGAAGGTTTTAAGCCTAGTCTTAAAAACAGACAGAGTATCTGCCTCATGGACTAAAACTGGGAGCTTGTTCCACAGGAGAGGAGCCTGATAACTAAAAGATCTGCCTCCTATTCTACTTTTAGAAATCCTAGGAACTACCAGTAGACCTGCATTCTGAGAACAAAGTGCTCTGTTAGGAACATATGGAACAATCAGATCTCTGATGTACGATGGAGCTGATTATTAAGGGCTTTATAAGTAAGGAGGAGGATCTTAAACTCTACTCTGTATTTAACAGGGAGCCATTTAGAGAAGCTAAAACCGGAGAAATGAGATCTCTCTTTTTAATATTCATCAGAACTCTTTCGGCACCATTTTGGATCAACTGAAGGCTTTTAATTGCATTTTGTGGACTTCCTGATAATAAGGAATTACAGTAGTCCAGCCTTGAAGTAACAAATGCTATATCCACTCAACAGGATTCTCAACAGCGCAGAGCCGAGCCTCTAACTCTGTAATCCTCCCCTCCAAAGCTACGAAAATGCTACATTTATTACACTTACCATTATCACTAAAGGAGGTGGGAGAGTAACTAAACATCTGACACAGAGAACAGGAGAGAGGAGCCACAGAGGGAGAAAGAGTCGGAAGAGATGTAGCCATAGCTGCTACGAAACTAAGCTAACAAGCTAGCAAGATCTTAGCACAATGATAACAACCGTGTGAAACACAAAGGGTTCCCAAAACATAAAGTACACCATCTGGAAATAAGTACGGAGCCCCCCTGGTCCCACGTTGTTAAAAAAAATTAAGTTGTACTATCTTGTGGCCTCAAGATAGTATCTCGTGGCCTCAAGATAGTTTCTCGTGGCCTCAAGATTGTATCTCGTGGCCTCAAGATAGTTTCTCGTGGCCTCAAGATTGTATCTCGTGGCCTCAAGATAGTATCTCGTGGCCTCAAGATAGTATCTCGTGGCCTCAAGATAGTATCTCGTGGCCTCAAGATAGTATCTCGTGGCCTCAAGATAAGTGTATATTAAAGGAGAATGCACACTGGAGAAGCTTTTTTTCCCAAAGCAGAGAGTGCAGGCCGATGCCAAAGCTGCCACCAGTTTAAGGCACTTCTTGGTAGGGTAATAGCTATGGATAGAGATCATTTGATAATGTTGTATTTTAATGTAGGGATGCGTTACCAGGATATACTGAAGACACTTGCTTTGCAAGGGATTATTGTCAGTAAAAGGCAGTTAATGAAGACATTGAAAGTTTATGGATTACATCGTAGGCAATATGATAATTTAGAGGATGCTGTTGATTTTATATGTAGTCAACTGGAAGGACCTGGAAAACTTCATGGATACCGGTGGATGTATATGAAGTGTTTGGAACGAGGGATCCGTGTCAGGAAAGAAGATATAAGGATTCTTCTGTCTCAGCTGGACCCAGTCAATTCTCAAGCTCGCCAGAGACGACGTCTTAGACGAAGGCAGTATTTTTCAAAGGGACCTAATTTCATATGGCATGTAGATTCCTACGACAAACTCAAGCCATATGGGATATGCATTAATGCATGCATAGATGGATATTCCCGTAGGATTATATGGCTAAAAGCAGCTTACACAAACAGCGATCCAAAAGTTATTGGAAGCTACTTTGTTCAAGCAATAGAGCAAGCTGCCGGTTATCCAAGGGTTTTACGCACAGACATGGGTACAGAGAATGCTTTGATAAGAGACATACAAAAGTATTTGCGTCGAAATGATGAAGATGACAGAGCAGGAGAGAGGAGCTATATAACAGGAACAAGCACGGCAAACCAGCGGATAGAGAGCTGGTGGGGACAAATGAGAAAGGAAGGAATTGAACACTGGATCCAGCAACTTGGACAGCTAAAGGATGAAGGGCTCTTCTCCGGCGACTTCCTGGACAAAGCACTTGTCCAGTTTTGCTTTATGGCAATCATTCAGGTACTGTAAAATGACAAAGATGATCTGAATACTAGTAGCTCACTTAGAATGTATGTTTTTGGTTGACTGTAATAAGGATTTCAATGTAAATAATACAATAACCAGGATTCGAATTACATGGGAGCCACTGAGAGTTCAGCTCCCATAAGGAGGTCTGAGCCCCCATGGAAGCAGTAAAATCCTGCATCTCTTGGGGTAACTAATTATTTACGCATTATTTTTTTATCACAAATAATTTATTTTTATTCTAATTAGTACTATTATTTAGCCTTTGAAAAGATAGACAGAATTAGCATGTTTTCCTAATGATCTCCACTGAGCACTGCATGACTGACAGGATGGCTGAACTTCTCCATCATAAGCTACTATGATGCATTTTGACCAAATAGATTGAGGCTGTGATCCGCGAACATGAACTAGATTGTACTGCATTGTACTCCTTATTGACTGCTGCTTGTTTGTCCAGTGTTTGTCCACCAATTATTTCAGCTCTGCATATTGTAAGACGCCTAACTGTGAATAGCTGTTCTGATGATTCATGCTACCAATCGAGTAAGTTCCCTTTAAAACTACCATACGAATATTTGCACAGCCATTGGGGAACAATATTTTGCCATCTGAACAAGGATAACTGAAAGTATCAGTTACTAAGGAAAGGTGTGCTCTGACAAGTCAAACTTGATATACCTTAGAATTCACATAATATAGTCTACAATAATCTAATTTTTACTCGTTTCATCAAATGAGATAAATATCTATCTATATATCTATATCTATAGATATATATATATAAATATGATTAACTATTGTTGTATGCATTCATTGAAACTTCTACAATTGATATAACCTAGCAAACCCATAAACAATGCAAAATGTTACTAATACTTCCATGGGCTACTTTATAACAGCTCATATATTTTAATGAAGGGGTGGCTTCCTTTTTTATGTATTGAGTTGTGTGCGTCTTTACGCACATTGAGCATGCCTATACTTGGATTAAGTTGTACTGTAGTTACTAAGCTTTGCTACGGTGAAAAAATAAATATGACAACTTACCCTTGTTTTGTTATTTATTGTAATTGTAGTATAGCTGGATTGGGTTGATGTGCTAAGTAGCTCACTGAATCCACTGTAAGAAGATGCGCAAAACATGTCTGGCATACTTTGTCGTCTTATTTGATTTCAGCTAATGGCATGATGCAACCCAGAATGCCGCTTATCGATTAATAAGGCGCTACTAGGCAAACTTATGGTGTAACACCCCATTATCAATTTCCTTTTTATTTATTTTGCAGGAGTTGAAGGAAATAAGAGACGTTTGGAATGCACATCGCATCCGGCCCTCTAAAAACATCAACGTCCCATCAGGAATACCTAATCTAATGTATCTGGCACCTCACCTGTGGGGTGCAGATGACCTTCTTCTTCCACTCACTGATGACTTGGCAGGTTGCAAAGAGAGCTGCAAGTTTCTTAGTGCAGTTCCATGTGATGAGTACATATTCCATCTGTGCACAATAATGATGGAAGAAACAGGCTTCGGCTTCCCAATTAGTATGTCACAAGCACTTGAATTATATGTATCACTGAGGAATATCATCCGCCCGAATGTGTTTCAGTAGCCATCTGTATGAATGTAGCCCTTTGTTTCTGCCAAAAGACCACTCGCCAATAATACAAAAAAACATTGTCAACACCACACCAGAATTAGTGAACACTCATGCAAACCCAGAGATGGGACGATTTACCTACTGTATTTAATTTGTTTCACGAAAGACCAAAAATGTTGTTTTACTGTTACAGTATGTCAGGTAGTGGTGGCTGTTACAGAAATACATGCTGAGGTAACCATCATCAATGGACTCTAATCCAAACGTGGACAGGCAACCAGCTTGTCTTGGCTATTAGTCTGTGTGAAGATCACATTTACAGCAGGAATGAAGTCAGACACTTTCACATGCAGAAACAGACCTGTTAAATACAATTGTTAGGTCAGAAAAATGGGTAAGGACAGCTGCTTTATCTTTTTTTAAATTTCTGTACTTTGGTTTTGTTCCGTTCCATATGTGGGCACATACTGTTTTTCCACCTTGGTGTACAATGCTATTGGACCATTTTTTTAGTCCAAAGAGGCATTTAGAGTGTCAAACCAAGCTGGTTAAAAAAAGTTAGTATTTAAGTAACACTTGGAGAAACGGATAGTCAACTATGGCTCACTTTTATCAACAGTAAGATTATGTTGTGGCCAGCTTCACTGTCATTTTAGTAACATTGATCTACACCTGTATCTCTGCCCAGCATATATAAAAAAAATCAGAACCCACTGACACTCAATACATCAAATCTAAATTTACAAAAACAGCCTATCATTTTCTAAACTTACAAGCAGTTTCTACATCATTTGTGAGGAGGCCTAAAAATTGGCTGCCAGAAAATTAAGATCTAATGGCATGGTATCAATCTTTGTTATTGTGCCTTTGTATAGTTCACCATACGTACCTGAATGACAGTGACATGCAATCAACATGTTATTGGGAAGCCACTGAAGCAACAATTATCTAATTGACATCCAGTTCAAGTCTACCATCCGTTTGTTTTTATCAGTCCCAGTTATTACATTATAATTACTGAAATCTTGTTTTCAGTCTGCATAGTAATCTATTACTTCTGACAGTTTAGAATTAACAAATTAATAACCTAATCATACTGCCACCAAGTGCCATCAATTCATTTTCTTCAAAGTTAATGTTAACCTCCCAAAATAACTTGGAATATTCACAACTTTAAAAAGAAAATTGTCATTTTTTCTTCTGTCTTTACTTGCCCACCCACATGATATAGGGAATAACATCACAAGGAATTTAAACAGTCATCAGTTTAATTTCATCTAGCTCAAATCTCCACCTGCAGCTGGGAAGGAGATGTAGGCAAATAAACCAAACAATAACTTAGAATCTGTATATTAAATTCATGAAATGAACTGAATAAATGTCATTAAAGTCACTCAGGCCGTCATGTTTATTTTTTAATAACATTTTGTGGTTCTTTCCTTTTTATTTCCTGAGGAGGTTTGAGAGCATTAGAGGGGTTTCTATGGGGTATAACAATATGCACTGCTTAACTTGTAATGAATCACTTAAAGTCTTGTCTATGTCCATGCAAATGCAACATCATTGACAAAACAACCACACAAAGACAAAAATAAAATCTTGTTTTGAAATTTATTTATTTATTTGAACAGTAAGCCTAACTTAGGCTAACAAGAATCTCAGAGACTAGACAACAGGCACTCAGAACTGGAGTTAACAGATGTCTTTAGCAACCCTTCTGCAACTCAAAAAGCAGGTAATACAGGGCTGGGAGCTGATCCCTCTTCTGAAGACAAATTGGACATAGTTTTCAATCACAATGATTAACAAATACAGTATAAATAAAAAGTTGTAAGAAAAAAAAAAAACTACACATATTTCCTGGTAGTTATCGATTCTCCTTCAGGATGGTAAATGTGAGCAGAAAATTACCTTCTGCACTTGAGAGCACACATTGAATCCAACACCAAATTACCATTTTTCTTATATCTTTGCCTGCAATCCCAATTTGGTTCTTTCCCCTCCTAAAGTCCTGTTAATTTCTTAACCCTGGGTTACATTGAAATATCACAACACACTTATGTTACACAGAGAAGAACAGCCTATTAAAAAAGGAGCAATAAACAAATAACACCTTCTTTGTATATTAACTAAAGGCAAACAAAACCTTTACGATTGTAAGAGAGCACATTAGATTTTAATATCATTCAGGTCATGGAGTGCAAGTATTTACACTATACCAAGTTAAGTATTTCGATAAATAACTATTATTTAAAGAAAAAACACGCAAATCTCAAACTATGCACCATATGGTAGGTTATTTTAGTTTAACAAGCATACTTATTTATTTTAAAACATTTGGAACTTCTATTGCACAAATGCTGAAAAACAATATGGTAGAATCTTAAGAGGAAAGCTGTATCACTTTTAAGACATCGGTTTGAAGTGAAACTACTTAAATATACTACAAATATATTGAATTTAAAAATGACTTTCTACTAGTTGTTCTTTTTATGCATGTTGAACATTAGAATTGGCTTTTTAGAAAATATGCAAATTATGTACTTTATACTATAACTCATAACTTATCTTTTTTGTTTGGACTATGCCATATTCCATGGAGTTTGTAGTTACAATGTGAGGCACTTGTCCTACCAATTTCTAAGGAAACAATACCTTCTTATGTAATGCCTTTTGCAATTTAAACAGAATATCAGTATTCAAACACTTGTGTATACACTGTGTGTATTAAAAGATGTGCGAACATGCTAAATTCTTCTGTAAACATGCAAACATTAATTACATTATAATTCTGTTAATACAAATTCACTGCATGAAAAAAGGAAATAACTGCTAGCTTTAACTGAATCTGGGTGAACATTTTAAAGATAATGCAATGTCAAAGTGAGCTTTTGTTAATCAGAAAGAAAAGTTGCTAAAATCATGGCTTTTGAAACTTAAACATTATCTTGTATATATCGTTTCCAGAAATTGCGGGTGCTATCTACTGGCACTCACCCTTTCTGGCATAGATGATATCCATTACTCATACTGAGCTTGCGAGTATTGTATTGAAATCACCACGGAGGTCTGGATAATTGTTGTATCCTACTGGTAGCTTTAAAAGGCATCCACATGTATGTGACTGGGGTCTTCGCTCAAAGTCTGAGGTTTCAATGAACTCTATCTTAATACGCTTATCCATCAAATTTGAACCAGTGCAGAAGCGAAGGAAAAGCTGAAGGGTTTTCAGATCAACCTCACCTACATATCTCTTAAGGTAGCGGGCAACTGCTTTTTCAGGTGTTGTCATCACATCTGGAAATTGCAGGAGGTCCTTTACAGCTTTCCCAGTTGGTGTCTTCTGCTCTATAACATGATGCAGAGCATCCGGTAACAACACAGTAGCTACGTGCACCAGAATTGGACGCCAACACTCGATTATATACATTGGTGCCTGAATGAGACATTTGTGTCCCATCTGTGAGAGCAGCGGGATCAGATTGTCCTTTGTAGGAACCTGCTGACACTCGTGTGGCTCAAGAGCATCAAATAGTGAATCACTGTCAACAGAGTCAAAGTCCTCCAAAGCCTTTTGAAGAACCTCTCTCTCCTGTTCAGACACATACAACAAGAAGGTTTCCTTTAAGTTGCTGAAGGTTGTGGAGTAAAGTGCCTCTTCAAGGAATGGCGTTGCCAGTTTCACTGGGAAATAGCGGGCAATCTTCCACCCTACTACTAAGATTCTAGCAATAGCCTGCCACTCTTCACACTGATAATCATGCCTAATAAAGGGTACTTTCACATCCCCACCCATGGTGCACCTTTCATAAAAGTCTGTCCAAAACTCTGTGAAGCGGTCCCGGGTCAAACCACTTCCCTCCCCTTCTTCAAGTTTTCCATTGGGAAGCCGCATCTTAATAAAAATATTGCCGCTTAAAATCTCTGGGTTTGTGAAGGCTTTGACTAGGTCAGTGAGACAATGCCCCCGCCTAATAATCAGTGTAACCGGCGCAGGTTCATCCAGAGTCTGGTCATTCCATGGCTCTACAAAAAGTCCGCCAAATTCCTGTGATGGCTGTTCATTTGAAGGAGCTGGTTGATGTTCAACTGGGCTCTGCAGTGGCGTGTCAATCTGAACAACAGCTTGAGGTTGAAGCAATCTCTGTGGTGGCTGTTCATTCCATGGTACAGTGTCATCCAACTGCTCGTCTTCAGTTGCCGCAGCCCCAATTATGATCTCAAAGTCGATTTCTTGGTGAACTACGTCATCCAAATCTTGTACCTCCGTGGAAGCATGTGGCTCATGTCTTGTGAGATCAACAGTTGGGGTTGAAGTTAAATGCATCTCGGCTTCCTCTTCCTCAGAGAAAAAATCCAGATTTACTCTTTTGGTACAAAAATACAGTCTAAGAATTTTTACTTTGCTTTCTTCATACAAGTTGTCCATAGTGCTCCAACTGTTGGCATGTATTTTTATTTTTTATTAAATTTTTATTTCCATTACTGTTTTAGCCTTGTCGATTGTCAGGTGTCTCGTTCCTCCCCCATTGATTGCCTTTACTTGTTTGTTCCGTTTTTCTTTTTCATTAAAGTCCATCCATCCTAGTTCAACCCGTCTATCTTTTTTTTTGGCATTTGCATTTCCGACCATTGGCTTTTGTTTTGCAGGTGCAGGTGCTTCTCCAGATAGTCTTTCTCGTAGCCTTGTCAGTAAAGATTCTTTCCTGCTCTTTGTGTCAGACAGAAGGCCACAGTGGCTATTCTATCTCCAGCTTTAGGGATGTACTTTGCCAGGTCTCCATCATTCATTACAGGGATTATAGATGCATCAATCTGGAAAAAAAATTGGGAGCATGTTTAGATTGTGTCACTCCCTCCTCCCTTTTTGTTTCTACTCGTCTGTGTCTGTCAACCTGTGTCCTCATGTATTTAATCAAAGTCACCTGTCGCTCATTGTCTAATAAGTTCTCCCTGTGTGGCCCTGCCCTTTATATACCCCTTTGTGTCTCACTCCCTTCGCTATTTCCTCATCACACCTGCCCTCGTGTGGTTCCTCATCCTGTGCTTACTGGATATTTTTATTGGATTGAAATAAAATGGGGAAAAAACCTCTCAAAGCCTGTTTCTGCGCATGAGTCCAACCTCCACACCCTGACACTAAAATAATGCTTAACGTTTTCAGTCTTTTAACAATTTTTTTGTTATTAGATATGATTAGGGTTTTTCGATATGAGGTAAAAATTAATATCACGGTATATTGAACTTTTAAACTCGATAACGGGAAAAGGATGATACAGCCCTTCTCTATTTTTTTTACAATGTCATTTTCTATATTCAATGTCCGGTAGTGGACAAGTTTATATAATGTTTAAAATATAATTTGCTTCTTGCTACTGAATGGCTTCAAACAGCCTTTTAATTCAGTGTTTGATAGCCACTCCGTTCTGTATTTCTTAGAGTCTAGTGTAAACTCAGCACTGATCACACAGACCAGATGATGCAGTTACAGGGGCTCAGTGAAATCTGTGATTTGAGTTTGCACTCGTTTCTTTTAGACTAAAATTTAGAAATCGGAGCATAGGTGGGAACAGGCAGCGGCTTCAAGCACTGTATCAAAAACAGCAGCAACTCAGCGGGTTTAATCTGTGCTCCGCCTGTGCAGGACCTGGGTGGGCAGAGCTTTTGGGCTACAAACACTCTGCTTCGGCAGCAGCTTTGTTGCTGCAGTAACAAGCATACATGCTCCACGTTGGAGTCTAAGTACCAAATAACACCACAAAAAGTTGTTTTAATTGTAAGCAGCGCTTTTCCCCCTGTCACATGACTGTGCGTAGTCACGTGACTCAAGGAAAGGCTAGTTTCCTAAACTAAAGCACATCTTTTCATTTTTTTATATACCGAATTTAACAACATAGGCAAAATGACATCAGTAGCAGTCATAAATGTTGGTATGGGTATATTTTCAGTGTACCGCCCAGCCCTACATATGATCAGTAATTAATTAATGATTACTGAAAACAGTTTACTTAATGGAGCATTCAGGTTCTGTAGTCTTAGGCTTTTGGTTCTGTTTTAGGTTTCTGTAACTTAAAGGGACTATATCATGCTATTTTACAGCTGTCAATTTCTGGGATAGACATATGTGATGGAAAATGTAGGTTTATGATTCATCTGTACTTTGTAATCAACTGTGATGCACATTTACTTAATGTTGTAGAATTAGATTGAATGTTTAGTCTTGTTGAGTGATGCCTTTACCCAGTCTGGGTCAGAGTGTTTTTAATAACAATAGTTTCCTTTTGCCGTTACCATGGAGATGACTATTTTACCAGGCTTCTTTGAATGTCTACCAAAGTTCACAGCTCCTAATCTTAGAGAGGGGCACCAAAAAGTCTAGGGGTTTTGTTCTGTTGTATGATCAATTCTAATCATATTAAAATCTCCAAAAACCTCAAAGGAGTCTCTCTCATATTGAATAAGAGTCTAAAATTTGACAACACATATATATGATAAAATGTTACTGTTGGTGTTATATAGTATTAATTTGTCCTAAAATTAAACTTGTATCCTGTAGTTAATGTTGGACTGGCCATTGGGCATACCGGGCATTTTCATGGTGAGCCAACATGGATGTCATACATAATTTGTATTATTTTGTATTTTTTAAACAGACCATAAAATTTGTACAACAGCAGCCTATTCGTTTTGTGTTGCTTAACTGGTAGCGCAGGGTTGTGCCAGTGCAATGCATTTGATCCAAAAAAGTCAGCGTTAGTTTTTCTTTCTGACAGACCAGCCCATGAAACCTGTGGATCAGCAGCCCATTGCAGGGTTTCAAATTTGTGTGGCGGCTGCTTCCAGTTAATTTTGTGCCGTCCCAAGCATGATAACGCTCTGCCCCCAGCTATATGGATGTTATTTTAACTACAGTTGCAACATTGCGCCACTATTGGGGCACTGTATTAGCGCTGCACCGGGAAAAGCAAGTACAGAAAAAGTATTTTTGCCCCATAGACTGTTAAAATAGGTTTTCACAGTAGTTGGTGTTATCGGCGTCCTGATATTCCCCGGGACTTCAAAAAAGGTTAAAAATAAATTTTTCCATCCAAGCTTGTCATGCTATTTAAAAAAAATCCTCTGTATCAGGGTAACATTACTGGTTTTTTAGCATCTCACATATGGCTGGGAAAATCAGCCACTACTTTAAAATGAGACGTTGCGAGGTTAGAAATCCTAAAAAAAGGGGTTTTAAGCTGTCAAAAACAGAAGCAGGTATGACCTGTGAGGAGGGTGTGTTCAAACTCTAGCAGAGGTAAGCTGCTCTCCCTGCAGGGGCGGTGCAGACACCTCTAGCATTCCCTTTTTTTCAACTAGTGATGTCAGGAGGATTACTCAGATATGCGTGAATTAAGCCAAAAACCACTCAGGTGGGGTGTTTTTTTTTGAGAAAATTGCATTACGAGATGGTTGTAACCTCTATAAACTTGATTTTGCCTGATAGAGGCCCTTTAAAGCATCCTAGCATGATGAGAAAATAATTCAGGAATGAACATGTTTCACACAGTCACAATCACTGCATTAAAAATGAACAGATTTTATTTTCCATTTACTGATATATTATTCCCATTGTCATAGGTAATGCGCAAATATCAGCAAGTAGCAGTAAGCACCTGCAACCAGGTTTTGCTCTAAATCCTTTTGTGCCTGCAGGCAGTTCATGGCACCTCGCTATAGAGTTGTGGCTGAGACTGCATGTGTTATATACCCCACCACGGCCGGACTGCTGTCGTCAGTAATTTAAGCCTATGTCAGAAACCGGAACTAAACCGTTGGCAGTGCAGGATTCAAATCCTAGTGTATTCCACTGCAGTATAATTGTTTAACCTGCTTGGGGCACTAAACTAACGGTTTTTGGTACAACATTTTTATTTTCACTCAAATGTACTAAAATACATAAAATAATGACTGGACATGTAGACAGTGCTATTATAGACTCATTTATACAGTTTATCAACAAAAAAGGTTGATTTTGGGGTGAGTTACACTTTAAAGTGACAGTGTTTAGTTTTTGCAGTACATCTTTGAAAATAGCCATTTAAATATTATGTAATAATAATTACGTAAAGCACATTAATCGCAAAATATTGGCGATATTGTAAAATATGACTTTAAAAATCAGTTTTAAAATACATAGGCATGGGTCCTCTTTTCAGGGGAAAGCCATGTTAGATGACGTCTATATTTCTACAAGAGCCTGGATGGACAAAGCGCACGGAACACGCCCGCTATTAAAA
Source organism: Apricaphanius iberus (assembly GCA_028564705.1). Classification (NCBI taxonomy): domain Eukaryota; kingdom Metazoa; phylum Chordata; class Actinopteri; order Cyprinodontiformes; family Aphaniidae; genus Apricaphanius; species Apricaphanius iberus. The sequence goes on from JAPXFQ010000525.1 coordinate 300,031, forward strand.
CATTGATTTCCCCTCAAAATGCTAAAAAGTTTCTCCATAAATACATTTTTACCTCTTTGCTAGTTCCAAGCGATGAAAGAGAGACTGATGTGCTCGTCATGTTGCTGCAAATAGATCATTCTCAGGGAAAACAGCACTAGTTTGACCTCCGTTGTTGAGTTTCTTACTCAAAGACACAGATACCGCATGTTTGTGATAATTTAGGTATGTACTGCCCCCTACTGGCCAAAAATTATACACTGTGGCTTTAATGCACTTTCAGTTTAAAGTTGGCACCTTATTTTTGTATGTAAATTGTTTTAAGAAAAGAATGATTTAACATAATTGTCATATTCTTATTAGAACGCTTAACTAAAACAATGTGTGGCCTGTAAAAAAGTGAGTTCGTTGAATGCCCAGAATACATGCTCAATTTCAGCCAGGAAAAACACTGTTTTAGTTCTTTTCTTGATTGACATAGTAACAGAGTTATCCTTTAAGAATAATAAAACAGACATGAAACAGATTCATATGTAAAGTGACTTAGCTTACCTTTTCATGTTCCAGCTTCTGGATAAATTCCTCTTCAATTTCCCGCTGAATTAAAAATTCTCTCAGCTCGGCATCCATTCTTTTTTATGTCCTGTGTAAAGGGGATTAAGTGTATGAATTCAAAAATTGCATTACTTTTGAGATTTACAGAGAACTGGGGTTTGTATACTATCTTGTAAAGCAATATTACTCGAGCTGATCTCAGCACATAGGAAACTCATAAATAGCCAAAGGGAGAATGGATATTTTAAGCCTCTACTATTTAATCAGGAAAAAAATGCACTAGTGAATGAATATAATATGGATATTGAAGTATATTATATGTCTATAAATGTTTGATTATGGGGTTTTTACTGCTTAAAGAAATGTTTGTCATTTGCATACATCTTAGTTAGATAAAAACAGGATATAGAGGATGTCTGAACTGCAAAAGATTACAAAGTATGTACAAATTAGTGTACATTTTATTATGAAATAATCTAAGCCATTTTATGATATCTTATGATTCCCCAGAGTGGATAATATATACCACTCTGTAAGATAAATACTTAATTTGTCTTAAGAAATTCTGTAAACCAGTATTTGATCTGTTGTGTTAGAATCAAAAGAAAATTAAATTACTCTTGTCTCCTCTCTGATAAAGTTGAACATGCATGGAAATTATAGAGTTAAATTTTAAATTAAATAGCCTAAATATAAAATGCCTTCAATATGCACTTACATAATTATGAAAGACATCTTAGTAGGTAAATTAGGGAGAATGTAATTCCTTATAGGCAATGACATTGTGTCATATTGGTAAGAAACAAGTTACTCAAATGCTATGAATAGGCTACTCTAATATTAACCGAATAAACAAAGCTGCCTAATATTGTGAGCATAGCTAGTATAGGGTGACCGGCGTCCTGATTTACCCTGGACAGTCCCAAATTTGAGCCATTTGCCCCACGTCCCCATGGATGTTTACAAACCCATTATATTGTCCCGATTCCATCCAGGCTTGGTCCCATACGTCCCAATTTTTAACCAGTGTCATGGTTTACAGTACAGAAGCATGGGCGCATACGGGTTGTCCCCCCTCCTTCCCCCACATTCAGATCGACCCAGAAACTGATCAGCCACAGCGAGAGTGCGCATGGCTTAGTTCACTGTATTTCTCAACTTAACTCACAACAATCGCGGCTTAAAATTCGGCAAATCAAGCATTATCGACATTGTAAAAGCACAAATATCCCAATGAAGTACTTTAGGAGATGTTTTTCTTTGTATAGTATGTTATTTTCTCCAGAGACTTGCAGTGTTTTTTGTTTCAGAAGTTGTTTAAAGCGTAAAGGGTCACAATATGTAAGCCTGAATGTAACTGAAACATGGTTTGTGGTACAAATTGGCTATCTGTAAGATATGTAGCCTCGATATTATTTTAAAAGTAACGTAATGCTGCTGCATTGAAAGAAAAGTGAAAAAATATGCAAATAAATAAACATTCTTATCCAACAATTAGATAAATCTATCTTGTTTGTTTTACCAATATTTAAATGACCTGGTCTATAAAGTTTTATACTAATTACTTTGTTGTATTTAGTTGGACATGAAACTACAGTTAACAGTTTTTTTGCTTTTTCTTATTGCTGCTACTATTTGAACTCTTCACAGTAAATTTTACTTGAAAAAAACCTGATCAAACTTATAAAGGTTAAATGTCTTTACAAAAAGGAAGGTTCCAATTTAAAGCTTTTCTAGTACATTAGTTGTGAATTTAAGCATTAGTATAAAAATAACTCTTGACATAAGAAGTCAAATCTATGTCAAATAGAACTTTTAAAACAAAATAACAAGTGAGAAGTGTATAAAAATATTACAAATTTGTAAATTATAAAACAGAGGTTCATTTGGTGTGTTGGGTTTGGAATAGGTAATTATTCTAAATAACCTTTTTTGCAAAATAAATATTTTGTTTAGATGGATTTTAAAGGCCGATCCCCAAACAATAGTAAGGTAGGGATCTATCAAACCATTTCAAAAATCCTACATGTGCCCCTGCACAGAAGTAATCGTCTTTAAGTTTGGATGTCAATCACAAAGTTATCATCCCTCAGGTGAACTTTAACAACAGTTGCTCTGAGTTTCATGCAAGGCTTGTTGACAACCACAATCTGCTTAAAAGGATTCTCTCAAACATGAAATAATCTTAATATGTTAGGGGAGAACATTAGAACATTAGTGTTATTTACTTTGTTTCTACCAAAGCTGATTTCCATTAAGTGCTTTTTTTAAATTATTGTTCACAAAATGTCAACTGTTAATATTGCCCAAACAAATTTTTCGTAAAATGTTGCACGAAAATGATTTCAAAAGAATGTTCAAGTATTACTAGTTTTGCACTTTCTACAAGAAAAAGCTATAAGTCGCCAGTGAGGATATATCAACCTTTCATTCTTGGTCAAATTTAGGTGTCCCAGTTTTTAGTTTTGAAAATCTGGTCACACTATGCTAGTATAAACACAATCTGTCAACCGTTAACCAGTTAATGCATCTTTAATAATAACATATAATAATAATAACAGAACAGAATACAAATCAATGTCACAGTAAATCTATTGGAAACTAGAGACATAGACATAGAGACAAGACACACTGACTGTGCCGCTGCACTGTTCCGTTTCAAACCTTAAACCTCAAAAATCACCTCCCCAGATTCCATCCCATCCATGTAGTTCTGTGGCACTTCAACTTTCTAATTATGTCCTCAAAACAAAAAACACAGAAATCTGTTCAATCTGTCTCCCCTCCCTCAGTCTTTACAACTTGTCAACAATGTAACATCACCTGATAATTGTTTTTTAAAGCATCATAGGGCAATTTCCCTCTGTATGCTTGTTCTATCTGTTATCCTGTGCCTTGCCAAAGCGTAGCAGTTCATCTACCCATCAATCAAATACGACTTTGGCGAGACAAAAAATAACATGGGCGTGTGGTATAACAAGTTCAATGAAGGAAAATCATGAGTGATTTCAACTTAGTAAGCTACATGGCCATACACTCCCACAAATGCATCCATATACAATTTTAACTCGCACATTCTCAAAAAATGGTCGCATATGCTCCCAAAAAGGTAGAATCTGGAACCTTGTTTCATAAAAACAGTCTTTCAGTTTATTGAAAATCCGAAATAGATTAAATGTAATATTGTTATTATCATTTGATACACACAGACATAACTGATATATCACGACATCCAGATGGTCAATGGCCAAAAAGTGTCAGTTAACGTTAACTACATAGAACAAAGCCACATGAACTGCCGGGCTTTGTTTCTGTTACAAACCATACAAGTTTTACTGTACGTTACCGAGGCCAAAGAACTGTTAGCCTAATGATAGCCATTAACGTTTAATTAGCCTGCCTCACTTATATGCTAATAGCTAATGCTTCCAGCTACAACTCCTAAGTAATTTTGCAGTTAGCTTAACTCAGCAATTTGCAACATTACTAAATATTCATCGTGCAAATTAAAACACTCTCACCGTACTTGCCTCTGTAAAGCCGCGACAGTAGTTTATATGGTAATCTGCTGTTCCTCTATGGCTTCTTGCGGTCAACTGGGAATTTTACTATACGAAACACAGCCAGACGGACCGAGGCACCGTGATCTAAGCCTAGAACGCCCTCTGCTGACGTTTTTTCGTAGGCCTCAAGGGCATATGCTTTTCTTACATTCAAAACGACTAAGATGTGGAACACTTCAATAATTAATTAACCCATCTGCACACTCCACTATAAGCTAACTTAAAATAAAAATCAGAAATACTTTGATCTGTGTTGATGGTATTGATAACCTGTGGGACAATTCTTGTATCACAGTTATGTGTGCATCAAGACATTTAAAGGAATATAAATAATAATCGAAGTTGGTAAATAAAATAATAAAGGACTAAGCATATGCAGCATACAAGATTAAAATGCTACTAAATAAATAAAACCAGAACTGCAACAAACTGTATTGTACACTGAACATAACTACGTAAATAACAATGTGTCAATGTGTCACACACTTTGCCATCTTGAAGACACGAGTTACTATCTTGAGGCCACGAGATACTATCTTGAGGCCACGAGATACTATCTTGAGGCCACGAGATACTATCTTGAGGCCACGAGATACTATCTTGAGGCCACGAGATACTATCTTGAGGCCACGAGATACTATCTTGAGGCCACGAGATACTATCTTGAGGCCACGAGATACTATCTTGAGGCCACGAGATACTATCTTGAGGCCACGAGTTAGTATCTTGAGGCCACGAGATACTATCTTGAGGCCACGAGATACTATCTTGAGGCCACAAGTTAGTATCTTGAGGCCACGAGATACTATCTTGAGGCCACGAGATACTATCTTGAGGCCACGAGATACTATCTTGAGGCCACGAGATACTATCTTGAGGCCACGAGATACTATCTTGAGGCCACGAGTTACAATCTTGAGGCCACGAGATACTATCTTGAGGCCTCGAGATACTATCTTGAGGCCACAAGTTAGTATCTCGAGGCCACGAGATACTATCTTGAGGCCACAAGTTAGTATCTTGAGGCCACGAGAAACTATCTTGAGGCCACGAGTATTACTTCTTGAGGCCACGAGTTACTATCTTGAGGCCACGAGTTACTATCTTGAGGCCACAAGTTAGTATCTTGAGGCCACGAGATACTATCTTGAGGCCACAAGTTAGTATCTTGAGGCCACGAGAAACTATCTTGAGGCCACGAGATACTATCTTGAGGCCACGAGATACTATCTTGAGGCCACGAGATACTATCTTGAGGCCACGAGATACTATCTTGAGGCCATGAGAAACTATCTTGAGGCCACGAGAAACTATCTTGAGGCCACGAGATACTATCTTGAGGCCACGAGATACTATCTTGAGGCCACGAGATACTATCTTGAGGCCACGAGATACTATCTTGAGGCCACGAGAAACTATCTTGAGGCCACGAGATACTATCTTGAAGCCACAAGATAGTACAACTTAATTTTTTTTAACAACGTGGGACCAGGGGGGCTCCGTAAATAAGTGTAGTAGTGTGCTTGTGTGTTAAAATAACTTAGAAAGACCTCAACAAAGAGAAAAATAGATCAAAGAGAATCTGAGCACCAAACACCATGCAGCTCAGAGGAGCTCAGCAGTGACAACAGGAAGTGATGCAGCAAATGTCGCAATTCTCACAATGTCCACTCCAAACATGGTGGTAAATATTCCAAATCATATGGGTCTAAAGCTCCTTCTCTATAAAACTCAATTCTGGTAGTAAAAAAAGCAGAATATAATAATATAAACAACAGCAAAATATGACAATATGTTCTGACATATACACATAGAATTTCAGAGAGAATAATTTGTTACTTACAAACTTGCTTTAAAGACTGCTGGCTCATCTAAAGCTTCATCCTGTTGCTCCATTAAGTTGATGCTACACAGAAAAAACAAGCATTATAGCCTACATAAATTACAAAAAATAGGGTAATTGTTCATCAAATGATAAAAGCCATGCATGTTTACCTTGCTTCCAATAATTCTAACCCTTTATCTTCTTTTAGAGGGTCAACTCCTGTGATCATCCCTGTAGATAAAAAGAAAACAGTATTTATTTTATGTGATGAGGAAAACAATAAACTTAAACAGGAGTTGCATTTTATTTACGAGTAAAATAACTTATCAGACTCCCCTGCAGTGAATGAACGGGGGGAATGGGTCCCTCCAAACGCTGACGTAGATGGCTTATTATGGGGTGTTGATGTGAGTGTAGCCTTGATGCAGTGAGTTTCTCAAAACTAAAACAACAGAGAAACTTTTAATGCTCCAATCGTAATGTGCGCATGTTTAGAAATGACAGTCAGTAATATATACACGTTTTCTGATTAGCAAAATAGTGTTACAAAGTTTAGATAGGCCTACACAACTTAGTTTTTTCTCACAATCCCAACAAATTACTTAAACAATGTAAGCCTACTCAGCTGTAGGCACGCCAGACAAGCAGCCTAAAACATGTTCCTACTGCAGGCAATCTACGGAAACTCCGCTTTGAAAGTGTCTACTACTCTACTTTTTTCCCCCCACGTATATATACAGTGTGTGTGTGTGTATATATATATATATATATATATATATATATATATATATATATATATATATATATATATATATATATATATATATATATATATATATATATATATTGTGGGCGACTGTGGCTCAGTGGTAGAGTAGTTGGCTTGCAATCGAAGGATCGTAGGTTCGATTCCAGCTTTCTCCAGTCACATGTCGATGTGCCCCTGGGCAAGGCACTTAACCCCAAAAATTCTAAATCGTCCTACCGAGCCATGTTGGCTATCGGTGTAATAATGTGAGTATGAATGGGTGAATGAGGCTTCAATGTAAAGCGCTTTGAGTGGTCAGTATGTCTAGAAAAACGCTATATAAGTTCAGTCCACCTTTCAATCAAAATTAAGCCAACTGCGGGTCTTTTCTCATGTCGATAGATTCTCTCAGCGTTCTCCACCTCTCAAATCCGGCACCGTTGTTTACTGTGGCTCTTTGCCTACATCGATCCAACTCGAATTTCTCCCTCTTTGTCGCATTGGAATAAACTCTTGGTTACTTGGTTATCTTGGTCTGGAGTGTGGGTGGTGCTTGAAGCAAGCAGCTCTTTCCTTGTTCTTGGCAGAATCGATGATTCCAACTCTACCGCTCGCTATGCAGCTTTTGCTGCAGAGAGCAAACGCTGCTCTGGGGAATAAGGTTTCCCCATGCAAGTGATTGATAGCTGGTGTAAGGAACCGTCAATCCGTCCTACAGGAATCGACACAGACATGGAAGAGGCAGGAGATGTATGCATCCAGGGTCCCACAGAGTACAGAGGCCACAGGCGGATCAGCGCAGGGTCGATCACCCACCAAGAGAGGAACAGATGGAAGCCCCAGGGGAACACCCACAAGCTGCAATGCTGGGGCCCGAGAGATCGCAGTGACGAGACCACGGGCTTCGCCGGAAACCGGCCAAGCCAGGGCGGGCCCGGATCAGGATCCGGAGGCCACGGGGACCAGGGGCATCCCGTCCCCCAGCGGGGCCCCAACCAGGGACCAGCTGAGAAGGGCCCCCCCCCGCCGCCGCAGGCAAGGGGCACCCGCAGCCAACCGACGCACAACACACGCCGCCGCCACCCCGGACCAATACCCATCGCCAACAACACGGCCCCACACACCCACACGCCAGGGAGCCACAGCAAGAGCCACAGCGGATGTACGCCCTCCCCAGGCCGCGCCCAGCCGGCACCTGGACATCAAGATCTTCCAGCTCCCGGGTCCAGATCCCGTCCCAAGTAGGGCGCCAAGATCAGGGGCCCAGCCAATGCCGGACAGCCCCACCAGGTGAACAGACCAGCCAGCAGAAGTCCTGGAACCGGCAGGAGGCCTGGGCGCCAGGCACGGTCCCCACCGATCCACCGGACGGCACCAACCTATTCTACAACCCCGGCACCCCCATAAGAGGTGCCCCAGTCAATCCAAGGAGGACGTCGGCCGAAACAGCGGCCGCCCGACACACCGGACCACCACCAAGGCCCCCACACCGACAAGAGCAGCCCACCAGCCCAGAAACCCGACCAGACGGCCTGATGTTCTATCCGGGCTCCGACCCCTGATGGTCCAATGAACAGGGGTGTGGAAAGACCCCCCAGCCTCTCTCCCCCCGCTCAATGTGGTGTTGTTGCGTGTTGTTCTAATGTGCACTTAAAACAGAGGGGTGGGACATGGGAATACTGCCGGGTACCCCCATCTCCCCCCCCGGGCCCTCAGTGTCTAGATGCGTTTAAACAGTGGGTGCCGGCACCACAGGCGAGGCCCCCACAACGGGCCCCTATAGGGGGCCCCCCATGAGGGGTCCCGCCCCCAGCGCCAATGCGCCACACCGCCAGGTCCCTACATGTGCGTTCCATGTAAATGTTGCAAGTGTAAGTGTCTAAGTTGCTCAATAAAATCGGGACCCAGGCCGCCACCGGGTAGCGAAGACGGAAGCTCCATCCCGCACCCCAGTGACGTGCCCACGTCCCAAGGCCTTGTGAATGGTAGAATGAAGGAGCAGGTGGACAGAGGCATGGGGATGGGGAGAAAATAACTGGGGTGACCATTGCCAACCCCAGGGAGCCAGCTCCCCTGCTGACTCCAATAGGCACCCCCGTTCGGCCCGATCCACCAGGGGTGGGAGGCCCCAGCACGTCAAGTCGGGGCCCACGGCAGCGGCACCCCCGAGCCCCATGGGGGCCCCGGCAATCCACCAGCCCCCATGCCAGGGGCATACCTAAATCCTTCCCAACATTCACACTGCTAACAAAACACATGTCACTAGACACCCAGGTTGAGTTTAGCCCCCCCTCCCCCTCAACGCCCTCCCCCCTCCCGTCCCAAGCGCACCCCGTTAAAAAGAGCGCCTGTGCTAGATGGTAAAAAGCCTCCCCGCCAATAAGAGACGCCCCAGGCACCGCCAGCGTCCGAGGGCCCCCGCGCCGAGGCCGGAACCCGGCGCACCACCGACTCGGGTACCCCGGACACGTCGCGCCAGGCCCGTGAGCAGACCGAAGTCCCAGGCGGCCAACCCCCAGGCCGACATCCTCCAGCCTTGCTACTACCGCCCGATGGCCGGGAGGCAACAGAACCCAGCACCTCCACCCACCAGCCCACACCCCACCAACCGGTCAGTCACCGTGGAGGCCGACCAACACCGGCCAGAGGCCCCCACCTCAGCACCCCCCCGAGCGCTAAGACCAAGACCCAGGAGCCATGTCCAGTGTCAATATAGCCGATCGGGCCCGGAGACGCCGGCCACCCGCCGCGGCCTCTCGCCGACGCCCGGACGCGGCAAGGGGCCACCGGGGAGCAAGCGACAAGAACCAGCCCGGGGAGATGGAAAAGGCAGCAGCGCCCGCCAACCACCGGCCGACCACAGCCCCCCCCCCCCCCCCCCAGCCGGCACCGACGGCAGCGGCCGCCCCTGGCCAAGCCCCAGCCAGGGCCCCAGCCGGGGGCACGCCGCCCCAGAACCCCGAGCCCCAGGCCCAGCCCAGACCCTCCCAGAGCAGCACAGCACCAGGCCAGTAACCCGTGTCCGCCAGCACGACCCCTCTAAGGCGCCGCATGCAGCCACTAGGAGTCACCACACAAAGCCCCCAAAGTCCCACCCCAGGCGAGAGTCACGGCACCTACCGCCCCAACCGCAAGCGGACCCACCCCCAAGGACCTCCCCGCAGTCACCACCAACCCTTAAGCTCCACATCGGCAACCGTGTCCCACAGAACAGAATCAAGGGCCCGACCCCACTAGGTGATGGAACTGATCAAGGGTGACCAGAAAGATTGATCAGATGTGGAGGCAGATGCCGTTTCTAGACCAATGTAATCCAGAAGGAGATCTCTATATTGATTAATATTCAGAGTATTTTTATTTTTCCAGTTCAAGAGGATATTTTTCTTAGCGATGCATAAGGCGATGTGAAATAATTGCATAGACTTTGTATCCATGGTAACTTCATCTACATTTCCCAGCAAGCAAACTGTGGGAGCAGGTGTGATATTACATTTCAGACACTTTGATAGATCTTCACATATCTGGTACCAATATTTCTTAACAGGTGGGCAGAACCAAAGAGCATGAATATAATTGTCTGGTAGATTGCTTGTACATTGTAAACAGGTATCAGACGGCGTATAACCCATCTTGAACATCCGTTGCCCTGTATAATGCACTCTATGAAGGATTTTATATTGTATTAATCGTAGATTAGGATTTTTAAGAAATTTAAAGGTTCTTAATGAAATTTGAGACCAGAGGTTTTGGTCAATTGAGATGGACAAGTCCATCTCCCATTTTGAAATAGGAAGGGCTATTGATTCATCTATTCTATTTAATGTTTTGTATATTTTAGATAGCAGTTTGGGAGGGTTAAGATTAAGGAAGTCTAAAACTTTTCCTGGAATTTGTAAATCAACTGTATTGAGCCTAAATTTATTTTTTATAATTGATTTAATTTGTTGGTATTCTAAGAATTTATTCTTGTTAATTCCGAATTGTGTAACCAATGTATTAAATTGGATAAAGTCTGTTCCATCAAATATATGCTCCAGGTATTCAATTCCTTTACAACTCCAGCCTGGAAAGTTGATCATGCATTTTTTTTGTAAGATATCCGGGTTATTCCAGATGGGTGTACGCCTGCATGGGACTAGTGAGGTCTTTGTCATTTTAAGAAATTCCCACCAAGCTGTCAGAGAGGAGCTGATATTAATACTTTTAAAACATTCATTTTGTTTTATATTTGAGCTAACAAAAGGTAGATCTGAAAGTTTTATCTTATTGCATAGTGTCTGTTCTACATCTACCCAGCACTCATCGATATAACTGTGTTTTACCCATCTTGATGTGTATTGGAGTCTGTTGGCTAAGAAATAATGACGAAAGTTTGGTAGGTCTAGACCTCCTTTATCTTTGGACTTCTGTAGTGTTTTTAAGCTGATACGTGGGGGTTTATCTTTCCAAAGAAATTTAGAAACAGAAGAGTCCAGAGATCTAAACCAATCAGGTGATGGTTTGCTTGGGATCATTGAGAATAAATAATTGATTCTAGGCAAAACCATCATTTTTATTGTAGCTACCCTTCCAATAAGTGATATTGGAAGGGATTTCCATCTTGCCAGATCATCTTCCACTTTTTTTAAAAGTGGGACGTAGTTTAGCTTAGATAAGTCTGCCAGTCTTGGTGAGATATGGATACCTAGATATGTAATATTTCCCGACCGGAGCTGTAAAGCAACAGGACTCTGGTAAGAACAGTTGATTGGAAGGACTGTAGATTTTAACCAATTTATGGAATAGTCTGAAACTCTTGAGTAAGATTTTATTAACTCAATTACCTGATACAAGGAAGTTTGTGAATGCTGTAGAAAAAGTAGTACATCATCTGCGTATAAACTGATTTTATGTTCTATTTTGTTGCATTGTATACCTTTAACATTATTATTTTGCCTGATTGCTGCTGCTAATGGTTCAATAAAAATAGCAAAGAGGGAGGGAGAAAGTGGACATCCCTGCCTGGTACCTCTCTGAAGAAAGAACCTTGATGATGTTTGATTATTGGTCCTAATACATGCTGTTGGTGAGCTGTATAATATTTTTAACCAGTTTACAAAAGAATTACTGAATCCGAATTTATTTAAGGCTGCAAATAAAAATTTCCAGTTAACTCTATCAAATGCTTTTTCTGCATCTAAAGATAATATATTGGTTTGGACGTTTTTACAGTGGGAATAATCTATTAAATCTATTAATCTACGTGAATTTGTTGAAGAGAGCCTACCTTTTATAAAACCTGTTTGATCAGGGTGGATTATTAGAGGTGTTATTTTCTCTATCCTTCTTGCAAGAGCTTTGCAAATTATTTTCAGATCCACATTGATAAGAGAAATGGGACGATAACTGGTAGGAGACATAGGGTCTTTTCCTGGTTTTAATAGAAGATTGATGTAGGCAGAATTCATGTTTGGTGGTATTCGACCATTTTCCTTTGTTTCCTGCAACATTTTGTAAAATGTTGGTGCCAGAATATTCCAGAATTCTTTATAGAACTCTACTGGAAATCCATCTGGACCTGGAGCTTTATTATTAGGCATGGATTGGAGGGCCTCCTGGAGTTCAGACACTGTTAGCGGTGAATCCAGGGCCTTTGCTTGACTGTCTGAAAGTTTAGGAAGAGTTATTTTATCCAGAAATTGTACAATATCATTATTTGAAGGGTTTATCTCTGGTGTGTATAACGTCTCATAAAATTCTTTGAAAGTGTTGTTTATTTTTTCAGGGTCATATATTATATTCCCAATTTTGTCTTTGATTGCAGATATAGTTGTTTTTTCTTTATTTATTTTTAACTGATTAGCTAAGAAGCTACCTGATTTATTACTATGTTCAAAGTTTTCTATTCTAAGTCTTTGGATTAAAAACTGCGTCCTTTTATTAATAATTTCATTTAATTCTAATTTTGCTTTCCTTATTTTACTTAAGCTCTCTTTATCCAGGGAAGGTTCTAATGATTTAATAGTTTCTTCTAATTCCTGAACATGTTTATTTTCTGTTCTCTTTTTATTTGATGAGAATGAAATTATTTTACCTCTAATCACAGCTTTCCCTGCTTCCCATAGAGTGGATGGCGACATACCAGGGAGATCATTAAATTCCATGTATGAAGCCCATTCTTTTTCAATATATTTAATAAATTCTTTATCCTTAAGTAATGATGTATTAAATCTCCAATTTTTATATTGAAGGGTTGCAATTTTATTTGCTAAATTTAAAGAAACAGGAGCGTGATCGCTGATCACTATAGGATGTATCTCAGTGTCTGAAATGTCATTCAACAGTGAGCTGCTGACTAACAAATAGTCCAATCTAGAATAAGAATGATGTACGTTTGAGTAAAAAGTGTATTTTCTGTCGTTGGGATGAAGCGATCGCCATGCATCGCAGAGTCCATAATCGCTCATGTACTGTTTAACTATATCTATGGATTGCCATCTGCGCTGAGTCCCTGCTGTACTGAGCCTGTCTATTTCTTCATTTAGTCCAAAGTTGAAATCTCCCCCAAGAACAAGTGAGCAATCCATGTGATTAGCCGGAACCGAGAAGAAAGTATGAAAGAACGAGGGGTCGTCAACATTTGGACAATATATACTAACTATACATAACTTTTGGTTATTTATAAATAGTTTTAATATTATAAATCTACCTTCTGGATCTGTAGCTGTGTCTATTACTTTAAAATTAGTATTTCTATTTATTAATATTGCTACTCCTCGTTGTCTAGAGTTATAGCATGAAGAAAATATATTAGGATACTGTTTTTAAATCATTAGCTGTTTTTAAATAATTTGCTGTTGAACTTGATTTATGAGTCTCCTGTAGTAACACGACATCTGCCTTCAATCTTGTAAGATGGTTGAAAATCTTAATCGTTTTATCTCTGGAGCTAGAGCCACGAATATTCCATGTTAGAAATTTTACAGGATTCATAGAGCTAAGATAAACCTTAGACATATACTATCGCCTACACTGTCTGTAGTGTTTAGTGTAATTTTGGTTTGTCCATGGAGTTGCCAGATTGAAAAAAACAGAAGCAGAGATAAAGCGAAGCAAATAATGCACCATACAGGTGTGTACAGAATGAAAGTATGATGGAAAAACATGAATATGCCATGATAAAAGTCTGTGTGTGTGTGAGAGAGAAAAAGGAAAAAAGGTGATAAAGAGATTTGGTGGTACAAATGTGAGAAAGAAAATAGAGAAAAAGAAAAAAAAAAGAAAAACAATCTAGTGCACAGCCCTGCCCCTACCCACATTTACAAACAAAAACAGCCTGCTGAGCTGTGCTTTTTTTTAAACTATAGTTGTCTGATAAAGCTAATTCTGTCTTGGTTCTGTTAAATATGACTAATAAAGCCAAGGAGTAACCTGAGGGTCCCTAAACAGCTGACCGTTAACATACAGTTTATCCACACTAACCGTAGCCCTACAGCCCTCACTAATATGTTTTTTTCTAATTGGAAATAACACGCGTCTTCTGTCCAGGATTTCTTTCGGAAATTGATCATTAACGCTGTAATTCGTCCCCCGTAGCTCTCTCCCGCGTCCTTTGACGTGTTCTTTTTGTTTAAAATGTTCAAATTTTGCAACAATTGGTCGCGGGCGGGTGTTGTTGGGTTTCTTACCTCCGAGCCGGTGAACCCGATGGAAGGTTATGTTTTTAACTGTGTCGTCTGGCAGTTTCAGCTGGTGTTCAATGAACTTTCGCACGGCTACTTCAGCATCTTCCTCATCCTGCTCTGGTATCCCCGAAAAAACAAGATTGTCCCTCATTGATCGGGCCTGGATGTCTAGAATAGACTCCTTGAAACTTTTGTTTTCTCCAGACAGCTGCTTCATCCCCTCGGTGAGTTTCTTAACATCTTCTTTTAGTGTTTGGTTTTCTGTATCTAGCGAAGCTACTTGTTGTTGGCTGAACTCCAGCGATTCCCTCAGAGCCTGAAATTCTTTATGCAGAACCTCAACCAGCGCGAGACAGGCGTCCAGGCTGGTTAGCTTCTTGTCTATTGAGTCCAGGATGCCGCCGTAGCCTCTATCTGGCGAGTCGGTGGATGTGCTAGCCTCGGAACGAGTGCGCTTCTGCGACGGTGTGCTCGTTGTTGTATCCGAAGCAGGTTTCCGTGACTTACCCATAACGATGTTATCAAAGCACTCGTCTAGGTAGCACTCCAGCGAATCCAATGTTTCCTCGTCCAGGTTGTTTAGAGGAAAAAAAAAAGTAACTTGATGGTTAGTTTAGAAGCTGCATATGGTTCAAAATGATTGTCTTATTTTACCTGGCTTTGCTTGTATACTTTACGACATAACCGCCATGTTCACCTATGCACAGCTCTCGCGAGAACTCAGCAGCTCATCCTCTCCTCGAATTTCTCTACATGTAAACAGTCAGCAGTAGCCGAGCTATTGGCAGCCTGGGTACTCCCCCTTTAGGAAGCGAAGAGATCTCAGAAGCAGGAATAACAGACGAAGCCACAATAACCAGTGAAACACAGTCACAGTGTGGTCCTTACTAAACGTTCTGTGCTGCAGCATTGTTGTCCATTACATCACTCAGAAAGCCATTTCATTTTGCAGCCTAAATATTAGGAAAGTAATAAAGATTATATTATTGTTTTCTCCTAAGGTATTTTTTATAAAATATAGAATACACTTTAAAGGAGAGAAAAATAAAAACGACAATAGCAGTAAAGTTGGTCAGCAATGTGAATTCTATGGCCATCTGATGCAAGCATTAGATGTGCGCTGCATTGGGGCTGCTAAGGGGAAGATGGTTCAGTTTTAAAGCAGTGAACATGAATGAAAACAGTTCTTGGGTCCAACTAAAATGTGTTTCATATTCATATGTGCAAAAATGAGATGCAAAGGATAACGGTAGGCTATGGCATAGAATTGGGTAGGGACGGTAGGGACACAGCTCTACCAGCTCTATCCAGCCGCTACTGTGTCGTCACTATCAATACAACCGCTGTCTGTAGTGTTTAGTCAATGAGCATGGCACGCAAAGGGTTAAATTTTGGCCTCTAACCTAAATATCGCTTCCTGATTGGCTACATCACTGATGATATGTCCAGGTGCACCAGACGGTGTATAAAAAATTATCTTTTCTGGAACAACCAGTGACTACCAGGAACAGGCTGGTTGACCACCAAGTACAGATTGGTGACAGCTGGAGAGACAGTGGACAGACCGGAAAGACGGCACTGGGGCAGTGAGGGGTAGCATCCCAAGCTGCACCTTCTGAGGAGAAGGAACCCACAAAAGCTACGAATCGACCTACAGGAGATATACCCCTAGGGATTCCTGAGAGGGGGGGGGTGGAAGAGAATCCCACAGGACGGATCCAAGGATGACGACACATGGCAACGAAAACATGATAACGACGATGAATGCATATGCGGCAAGAAATGCAAGAACCAGCATGGCCTGTGGATCCACCAGGCCAAGATGAAGTGTATAGAGAAGGAGGTAGAGTCACAGCGCACAGGAACTAGAACTGGTTAGACGCAGGAGGAGCCAGGCCCAGAGTCAACCCACAGTGCCCGGAGCCTCCAGGTGACGCAACCACCTGATGCACACAGGACATCAGAACATCGTCGGGTGAAGTGGCCCCAAGCTAGCAAGGTGAAGGAGTGGCGCCAGTTTGACGGCAACGGCGCGACTGGGAGCTATCAGTTGATCTGGGCAAGCGGCTGAAGTTCCCTGAAGCAGTGGCCATGACAACATTAAGGCCAGACATTGTGCTTACCTCAGTGGCCTCCAAGCAGGTAATTCTCTTGAAGCTCACAGTGCCTTGGGAGGACCGTATGGGGGAGACCAATGAAAGGAAGAGTGCAAAGTACTCCCAGCTTGTGGAAGATTGCCGGAGCAATGGGTGGCGGGCAATATGCCAACACGTCAAAGTGGGATGTCGAGGGTTCGTGGGTCAATCCCTTTGCAGGGCCTACAAAATGCTCGGCATCACAGGGGCGAGCCAGGGAAGGGCCATCAAGTTGGCCACTGATGCTGTGGAAGTAGCATCAAGGTGGTTGTGGATCAGGAGAGGCGAGGCATGGTGTTTCGGGTAGTAGCGCTACCTGGACATAAGCTGAAACTTTATCACCCCGGCTGGGTCGCCTAGGGGAGGGGGTCTGATTGTTGAAAGACCCGAAACCCCCCGTGATCCTAGGTTACATCACTGATGATATGTCTAGGTGAACCAGAAGGTGTATATAAAATCGTCTGGTTCTCACTTACTTACGTGTGATTGGCCGTCCCCGCTATCATTTCATCTGGTCTTAAACCAAGAGCCGTAAAATCAGCTTGTCCAACGTCTGTTAACATCTCAGGCTACACCTGCTACTTGGGCCGGATGAGAGGCATCTGTGAGTGTAAGTTGTCAACATGTTTGGCATTTGTTCTGTCCGGCTCATGTAAGCTAGATGGATTTTAGTGGTTTGATTTACATTTAGTGTTTTTTGCTTGTGTGCGTGCATGTGTGTGTGTGTGTGTGTGTGCTGTATAGGATTTGAAGAATGTCCAAGAAAAGAAAACTCGATATAAGAGACTTCTTTAGGAGTCAAAGTGTAAATTACTTAAAATTAGAATTTGATTAAATTTTAAAATAGAATACGCCAAAGAGATTAAAATTAGATTAAAAAAACTTTTTATTCTTGTTCTCATTTTTTTTCTTATTTTCATGTATTGGCATAGAAAAGAGCAACTATTTAAAAACACATAAATAAAATTTATGGTGTAAATAGAATAAAACCTCATATTCTAGATGATCATTTTTGATCATTTGATCATTTTTGATTTTATGCATCCATATTTGTGGGGAATAAATTACACATAATAATAGTGTGAAAGTAAAGGCCTTTTTTAATCAGGCAATAACTTTACCATCTAATTCTATGATCATTCAATTCTATCTAATCAACATATTTTTTTGTAAGGTGACAGACAGCAGAGAGGCTGGAGGAGATGGAAAAGGAGAGACCAGAGGAGGTAGAGTATGAGAAGCAGGAGCAGATGAAGGGAGAAAGGCTGGAGGAAATAGAGGAGGAGAGCCTGAAATTATAGAGGTAGAGGAGGTAGAATATAATGAGAATCTGAAAAAGAGGCTGGATATTTACAGGTGAGGTTAAATAATGCTGGATTTGTTATTTATGAGATTCAGTACTGTGATGGATCAAATCAATTGTATTTATAAAGAGCTTTTCATGCAAACAGAAACACAAATTGCTTTACATGATGAAAACATTAGAATAAAACAAGCCTTCACAGACAGAATATAACATAGCAGTTAAAATTTTTTTGTATGATGATGATCTGAATAACAATGATTCCCCCATGTGGCTTAAAAATCAAACCCAAAATCAAAAATACTTTATTGATCCCACAAGGGGAATTCAGTTTAAAGTACAACCTGACCAAGATCATGACAAACAAACAAACAATACAAACATATCCATGTCACTGAAGCCACAGAATGGCGCTCCAATGTGTGCAGATCAGAAACAGGTACATGAGGTCAGGGAGGGTCCATGGTGGGGGAAAAAAGCGCTCAGCTGTATTTTGATTTCTTAGTCCAGAGTCAAAAGACAGGTAATGTAAAAAAAATAATTAAAAAAACACCATAAACATTTAAGCACATATTCAGACATTGAAAATAGATAGATAGATAGATAGATAGATACTTTATTCATCTGCAAGAGAAATTCACAGTTCTAGCAGCTTACGGGAACACAGGGGCATGCAGGGAGAATACAATATAAAAATTTAAAAGAAGAACTAAGGTAAAATATAATGGTATAAAAAAGTATAATGTCTGCCAGTCCAGTTCGAGTACAGTTGTGCAGATGTCAGTATGCAAAAACAGTTGAGTAATGGTCAGTTTGTACGTACTTAGACTCCAACTTGTAGATGTGTGTGTATGATAAAGTGCATGTGTGACCGAAGGTGCATGGTGTGATTAGCATTAAGTCCAGTGTTCTATGGTTGATTTTATGGCCCTCCCCCTAGAGTTGTTGAAGAGCCGCATGGCGTGGGGGAGGAACGATTTCTTCAGTCTGTCAGTGGAGCAGGACAATGACAGCAGTCTGTCACTGAAGCTGCTCCTCTGCCTGGAGATGGCGTTGTGCAGTGGATGGTGTGGACTGTCTATGATGGACAGTAGCCTGTTCAGAGTCCGTTTCTCTGCCATAGATGTAAGGCTGTCCAGCTCTGTGCCAACAACAGTTCCTGCCTTCCTCACCAGTTTGTTCAGGCGTCCAGCGTCTTTCTTCTTGACACACCACTGCGTACATGAGGGCGCTCGCAACTACAGACTGGTAGAAGATCTGTAGCAACTTCTTGCAGATGTTGAAGGACGCCAGCCTTCTGAGGAAGTACAGACGGCTCTGTCCTTTCCTGTACAGGGCGTCTGTGTTGGCAGTAAATGGACTGAATGGACTGAACTTATATAGCGCTTTTCTAGTCTTACTGACCACTCAAAGCGCTTTACATTGAAGCCACATTCACCCAATCACACTCACATTCATACACCGACACCCAACATGGCTCGGTAGGACAATGTAGAATTTGGGGGTTAAGTTTTTATTTGGGGGTTAAGTGCCTTGCCCAGGGGCACATCGACATGTGACTGGAGGAAGCTGGAATCGAACCTACGACCCTCCGATTGCAAGCCAACTACTCTACCACTGAGCCACAGTCGCCCCATTGTCCAGTCCAGTTTGTCATCCAGCTGCACTCCCAGGTATTTGTAGGTGTGAACCACCTCCACACAGTCACCTTTGATGTTGACAGGCTCAAGGTGCGGCCTGATTCTCCTAAAGTCCACCACCATCTCCTTGGTCTTTGTGGCGTTTAGGAGCAGGTGATTAAAGTCGCACCACGTGACAAAACGTTGGATCAACTCCCTGTATTCCTCCTCCTGTCCACTCCTGATACAGCCAACGATAGCTGTGTCGTCCGCGAACTTCTGCACGTGGCAGAGCTCCGAGTTGTACTGGAAGTCGGACGTGTACAGGGTGAACAGGACCGGAGAGAGCACAGTTCCCTGCGGTGCTCCAGTGTTGCTGGTAACAGTGTCGGACCTGCAGTCCCCCAGTCGAACGTACTGAGGTCTGCCGGTCAGATAGTCTGTAATCCATGCCACCAGGTCTGATCCTACTCCCATCTCTGTCAGTTTGTGCCTGAGGAGCAGAGGCTGGATGGTGTTAAAGGCGCTCGAGAAGTCCAAAAATGTAATCCTCACAGCACCACTGTCTCTGTCCAGGTGAGAGAGAGAGCGGTGAAGCAAGAAGATGATGGCATCCTCCACTCCAACCTTCTCTCTGTAAGCAAACTGCAGAGGGTCAAGAGCGTGGTGCAGCAGGACGGTGGGGCTGGTCTGTGTGTCTGACATGTGAGTGTGTGCGTCAGTAGATGCAGGTGGACGGGGAGGAGACCTGCAGCTGAGAGGTGCAGAAGTCTCATTGACAGTTACAGGAATCATTTGATTGCAGTGATTGCCTCAAAAGGTTGTGCAACCAAATATTAAGTTGTGGGTACCATCATTTTTTTCCAGGCCTGTTTCATGCATTTATTTTTTAAATAATTCCGTTGAAGCATGGATGAAAAGCAATGTCTGACTTTCATTGGTCAACATTTCTATAATTTTTATTTATTATTACTTTTGTCAGATTAAAGTTATTTCTGTGACCATTATGAGTTTTTCTTTTATTTAATGAAGGGTACCAACAATTTTGTCCACGGCTGTATATCTACATGCTCAACTTGACTCTTTGTGTTTTTTCTTTTTTAGATCACACACTACAAACAGTATCCTCCAAATGTCAGCAAAATTTACTCCTATTTTGAGTGCAGGCAGAAGAAAGGCTCCCAGTTCAGCGAGGTGGTGTTCTTTGGTCTGCAGTATTTGCTTAAAAAGTATCTTACAGGTATGTTTTCCTGTTAAAATGAACTTATATGTACAAGTGACAAATTTTTTATTGATGTCTCATTGTTAAGGAACCACTGAAACATTAACATGGTGATTTGCAAGGATCTGGTCATAAACCTATCCAACCTCACTGTTGTGAGCATTCAGTGTAATCTTCCAGCAGTTTTCCAATACATTCAAAGAGTTTAATTCTAAAGGAGCACAGCGTCTCTTTTAAATCAAAATTGGAAATAACTTCAGATTGACCCAAAAATGTAATGGTTTTATGAGATAACTTTATGGTAAGTTTAACCCATCTGCTAATATGTTTTACCTAAACTTAATGACCCTGGACCCCTTATCTTCCATGGACTGTCTGTCATTTGATTTTCAGTTAGAAACTGATTGTATAGGCAGGGCAATTTTATTTGCATATCACACTTTCAACATCAAGGTAATTCAAGGTGCTTTACATGATTCGGTGGTAAAGAAACCTAACATATGATAAATGCATGGAACATAAAAACAGCAATTAAGAAAAAAAAACATGAAAAGGATAAAATGAAAAACATAAAAAACATTAGAGAGCAATTAAACATCAAAATCGTTTATTTAAAGGCAGCTCTACACAGATGAGTTTTAAGTTTTGATTTAAAGCAGCTCTGTGTTTCAGCAGCTTTGTAGTTGTCAGGAAGTTTGTTCCACAAGAGGGGGGCATAGAAACTGAAAGGCTCTTTTCCATGTTTGGTTCTAATTCTAAGGATTCTTAAGAGGTTAGAGTTATTGGTTATCCTGCTTAAAAAGATGAGAGGTCTGCAATTTTCTTTTTTTTAAAGGATTTATCCATTTAATATTTTAGAAAACAAGTATTTAGTACCTACCAACAAGCAAGAATTCTGGCCCTCACAGACCTGTCAGTCCTTCTTTAAGTCCTTCTTTAAGAAGCTCATCTATCATTCACTTGTTACCTGTATTAATGGCACCTGTTTGAACTCATTATCTGTATAAAAGACAGTTGTCTCCAACCTCCACCATGGCCAAGACCAGAGAGCTGTCAACGGACGCCAGAGACAAGATTGTACACCTGCAATAGACTGAGATGAGCAAATCTACAATAGGCAGGCAGCCTGGTGAGAAAAAGTAAACTGTTAGAACAGTTATTGGAAAATGGAACAAAAAACAAAAAACTGACTGACAAACGTATTCAACCTGGGGCTCTATGCAAAATCTCACCTCATTTGGAATGCACAATCTAGAGAACAACCGCACCAGCAGCAGTGTTCTGGATCAGCTGCAGCTGTCTGATTGACTTTTTTGGTAGGCCTGTGAGGACGCTGTTGCAGTAATCAATCCCACTAAAGATAAACCGATGGAGAAGTTTTTGAAGGTCCTGTTGTGACAGTCCTTTAATCCTAGAAATGTTCTTCAGGTGAAAGGGTGAAAGCTGACCTTGTTATTTTCTTTATGTGACCCTTTAGGTTTAGGTCTGAGTCCATTATTACACCTAGATTTCTGGCCTGATCAGTAGTTTCTAGTTGTATCAACTAAAGCTGTGTGCTGACACTTGATCGTTCCTCTTTAGGTCAAAAAATAACTACTTCAGTTTTGTTTCTATTCAGCTGGAGAAACTTATGGGACTTCCAGCTCTGGATTTGTTTGATTTATTTAGTGCTTGGATCGGTATATAGTCACCTGAAGAAATTGTAATGTACATCTTAATAAAATCTACGTAGTTATGGTAGTTAATCTTATTGGTTGTTATAACCTGGGCTTGTGGGCACATGTAGATATTAAATAGAAGAGGTCCCAGGATGGAGCCTTGGGGAACACCACATGTGATTTCTGTTTGTTTAGATGCAAAGTTTCCTACTGAAACCAATAAATCCCTGCTCTTCAGGTAGAACTTAAAAACTTTAACGAGTGCAGTCTCAGTGCTGTGAGGAGCACGGAAACCAGACTAATATGTATGAAAACGGTAGTTCACTCTAGTTTACTAGTTTACATGCACATCTAAATTGAGCTTTTTGGAGTTATCGAACTAAGGGCTTGTCCTGTGCTGAGAGCCATGTCCCAGTTTACATATCAATCATAATATCAAATTATTAAATGAAGTATGTTCCACTCCCTGACGATAGATGGAGACATGCGCCCCTATGTGTTAGCGTAATAGTGGTTAGCTTCCAGCTGCATTCAGGGAGTAAACAGAGGCTGGTGGGAGTGAAGCGGATGGCGTTGAGTGGGATATTTACAGTCACAATGCATCACTTCTTTGTAAATCCAAACATGCACTGATTGGCCGCTTATGTTTGTCGTAGACAACATATGCATTTTATTACACCACTGTTGTTATTGCTGAGTCACATTTCCGGCTCTCCTAACTCCCAGAGGGGGTGAGCGAGTGTGGGCGGGGGGGCTGGTTGCAGAGTAGTTCGATTTAAATTAGGGATGCACCGATACGATACTGGTATCGGCCCCGATACTGCCTAATGTACTGGTATCGGTATTGGTTAAACTTAACCGATACCATGAACCGATACTCAAAATGGGGAAAATCTGCAACAAATTCACCAAAAAAGATAAATTTTTCACTTGAAATGTAATTTTTGTGGTAAATTTATATTTTACATCTGGTATTTTGTTTCAGTTATGTTTAGTTTGTAAAGTCTGCTGCCTTTAGTCTCTTCAAGAAAGGCACCAGAAGTTACACAGTTTATTAATTCAACAATATCTGGCTAGGTACACAAGGAGGGCCCAGGTGGGATTCGATCCCACGACTACCAGGTGAAGGTCATGTGCGCTAACCAGTCAGCCAAGGGGATAGCCCTGTGGCCAAGCAGCCAGGCCACATCATCTATCGGAGCCATAGTTACCGGACCGCCACACTGTCACAAATAGTATCGGATCAGTATCGGGTATCGGCAGATACACAAAATCCAGCCATTGGCATCGGGACTGAAAAAGTCGGATAGGTGCATCCCTAATTTCAATCACAGTATCCAGTTTGGTTTGACTCGAGCAAGACTAAGGTGCATACATGCATTTTAAAAGTCTGATTTCTTTCTTTAGAAAAGCTGTGGGTAATACGTCAAGGTAGGAAGAGGAAGAGCTTAATTACTTAATGATTTTTTCGAGGTTTGTTTTGTTTAACTTATGGAATACAGACATAAAAAGCTGATGTACAGTGTTCTCAATGTGACTAGAATGTTTGGTAGAGATGGAGCTTTCAAAGACAACACACAGATGGTCAAATAGCACACAGTATTAACTAGAGAGATGTAAGCGGGGGCGTTACTAGACATTATTTACTGGGGCACATGCCTTAGTAAAAGTCTCTAGTGCCACAGTAAAATTATACCACTGCTCTCTATGGAAACGGCATTCTTGAGCACATCTCCATGCCTGCATAACTCAAGCTTGTCACTTAACAGCTAAAAAGGAAAAAAGAAAGGGGCCACAATAGCCAATCAGGAAATAGCAACTCTGTAGCTAGGTAAGATTGAATGCAAAAACCAATGAAAATCATTCACATGATTCTTGCGAAAGTTTTGTTTTATTCACACAGTACACGGTGGAAACCCCACTGGAGCTCGTCACATCACTTTGAGCACAGAGTAAGTCTTCCCCTGTTTTAATGTTACAACAAATTAAAAACTTGTTTGACAGAAATAATGACAAGTTGATCGCTGTTAGAGACTGTTTCCCAAATAATTAGCATCTGTTTTTCAATGCTTAGCGTCATTGTGGCCCAAATTTAGCAGTTTATTTAAGTTTACCAGCCTATGCCGTGTCCCTCAAAATTAATAATAATGATGTATACGTACATTGTAGATAAAGTCTTGTAAAAGTATCATATACTGCTTGTGAAGCTGTCCTACTGTAAAACTAAACATAGCCTTCTGATAAACTATTCAGAGATGGACATCAGAAAATTCTTCCTGAACAGAAGCAGAGTGAGAGGAACAGAGAGGAGAGATGAGGAGGACAGGGAGGTATGATAATTGTTCACATTAACAGTAACATAAATATTTATGCTGGTACTAGCCAGTGATGTGATTTGATCTATGGTTTAATAGCAAACCTAAGTTTGATGCATTTGCAAATGTAGCCTATAGATTATAATGTGTCTATGATGTAGTTTATAATAATCTATACAGAGTCAGAGTAGCCTATAGGTGATAATTTGCCTCTAATGTATCTTATTTTCAATTCAATTAACTTTTATTTATATAGCGCCAATTCAAAACAAATGTCATTTCAAGGCACTTTACAACAAAAGTCATTTTATAATAATCTACACAGAGTCAGAGTGTTTTATAGAATATAATTTGCCTATAATATAGCCTATAATAATCTACACATAAGGCTAAGTAGGCTCAGTAGCCTATAGATGATAATTTGCCTATAATGTAGCCTATAATAATCTACACGTCAGAGTAGCCTATAGATGATAATTTGCCTATAATGTAGCCTATAATAATCCACACGTCAGAGTAGCCTATAGATGATAATTTGCCTATAATGTAGCCTATAATAATCTACACGTCAGAGTAGCCTATAGATGATAATTTGCCTATAATGTAGCCTATAATAATCTACACGTCAGAGTAGCCTATAGGTGATAATTTGCCTATAATGTAGCCTATAAGTGGTGAGTTTTTCAACATTTTATGCGTCCCTTCCAGTTGTCACTGCTGAGCTCCTTGGAGCTGCTTGGTGCTCAGATTCTCTTTGATTGATCTATTTTTCTCTTTGTTGAGGTCTTTCCAAGTTATTTTAACACACAAGCACACTACTACTCTTATTTCCAGTTGGTGTACTTTACGTTTTGGGAACCCTTTGTGTTTCACACGGTTGTTCTCGGTGTGCTAAGATCTCGCTAGCTCGTTAGCTCAGTTTCGTAGCAGCTTTGGCTACATCTCTTCCATCTAGCTCTCTTTCTCCCTCTGTGGCTCCTCTCTCTTGTTCTCTGTGTCAGATGTTTAGTTACTACCGCGCCTCCTTTAGTGATAATGGTAATCGTAATAAATGTAGCATTTTCATAGCTTTGGAGGCGAGGATTACAGAGTTGGAGGCCCGACTCCGCGCTGTTGAGAATACAGTCAAGAATTGAGGCCCGTTAGCCAGCACGGAGCCAACAAGGATAGAATCACCTAGCGGTCCTCCAACCTAACCCATGCAGCTAGGATCTCAGGCCGACTGGGTGACGGTACGTAGAAAGTATAGTTCCAGCCCAAAAGGAACCACCAATATGTCGACGTTTCTAACAGATTTTCCCCAGTCAGTGACACACCCACTGAGAAACAGACTCTGGTAATTTGCAGTTCCATAGTCCGAAACGTGGCATTAGAGACACCATCGACCATAGTCAAATGTTTTCCAGGGGCCAGAACAGGCGACATAAAATGCCACCTGAAACTGCTGGCTAAGGATAAGCGTAAATACAGTAAGATTGTTATTCATGCTGCCGGTAATGACACCCGGTTACGCCAATCGGAGGTCTCTAAATTTAGTGTTGCTTCGGTGTATAAGTTTGCTAAAAAGACGTTGGACTGTGTAATCTTTTTCTGGTCCCCTGCCCGATCGGACCAGTGACGACATGTTTAGCCGCATGCTGTCATTTCATTGATGGTTGTCTGAGTGGTGTCCAGCAAACAACGTGGGCTACAATGATAATTGCAAAACTTTTTTGGGGAAAACCTGGTCTGATCCGGAGAGAAGGTATCCATCCTACTTTTGATGGAGCAGCTCTTCTTTCTAGGAATCTGGACAGATTTATTAGTCCTTCAAACCACTTACAAACCAGGGTCCAGGAAACTATGAAAATCTAATTAAAATAACTACAACTCAGACCAAACAACGAAATGGGGCAATTGGATATGGTTTACTAAACATAAGATCCCTCTCCTCAAAGACCGTATTAGTAAATGACTTGATATGTGATACTAAAATTTATGTATTTTGTCTGTCAGGAACCTGGCTGCAGCAGCAGGATTTTGTAATTATAAATAAGTCAACTCCTTCCAATTATCAAAATGTTCACATTCCTAGAAGTACTGGGCGAGGAGGAGGAGTTGCAACCATCTTTCATTTAGATTTGTAAATTCACCCTAGACCAGTTATTAACTACAGCTCTTTTGAACATCTAATCCTTAGTTGTCCTCATCCAAGCTGCAAATCTTTAAAACCACTTTTGTTTGTGGTTTTATATCGTCCACCAGGCCCTTACTCTTAATTCTTTTACAAGATCTCAGATTTTTATCTGATTTAGTTTTAAAAACTGATCAGGTAATTATAATACAGGATTTCAATATTCACATGGACATTGAAAGTGACAGCCTAACTGCAGCCATTAATGTTATCTTAGACTCAATTGGCTTTACTCAGAAAGTGAAAGGACCCACACACTCTGGTCAACACACTTTAGGCATTGTACTGACACATGGTGTGATGAACTAATAGTTCTCCCACATAATCCAGTCTTATCTGACCATTTTTTGATAACCTTTGAATTTACGTTCCAAAATCTGAAAGAAAAATTCATTACAGTAGAACTTTATAAGACAATGCTGTAACAAGTTTTTAAGAATCTGTTCCATTCTTGTTTCCGTATGTGTCTCAGAATACCACAGTGGATGGCAGTAATTCCAACACTAACCCTTCAGAAATTGATGGTCTTGTTCAAATTATTACTTCCTTACTGCGTTTGGCACTAGACAGTTTAGCCCCCTTAAAAAGAAGGTCATCAGTCATAGGAGGCTGGCTCCCTGGTTTAATGCAGAGTTGTTTACTTTAAAGCAGAATACTAGGAAACTGGAGAGAAAATGGCGCTCTACACACTTAAATGATTCCTTTCTAACCTGGAAAAATAGTCTACTACTTTATAAAATCGCCCTTCGACAAGCTAGAACAGCATATATCTCGTCATTAATAGAGGTAAATAAAACCAATCCTAGGTTTCTTTTTAGTAGAGTTGCCAAACTTACACAGAGTCATAGCTCTGTTGAGCCAACTATTCCCCCTTCTCTCAGTAGTGACGTCTTTGTGGGATTTTTCATAAATAAAATAAATTCTATTAAAAATAAAATAATTGGCATTCTCCCAAACATGATTAACTCTCCTTTAGTAAATGAGGCAGTATCAGAGAGAACTGTAGGACCTTGTCTATGTCTGTACCGTTTTGATTCTGTTGAACTTTCGGAATTTTCACAAATATTAGCTTCATCTTAACTAGGGCTGGGCAAAACGATTATTTTTGTAATTGAATAATCTAGCAATTATTTTTTCAATGCATCGATAAATCTAATGATACATTTTTCAATTCGATTTGATTTTGATTGGATTTGAGTATCGATTATTTACCCATTTGACATATTAATTTATGTATTTCGATGAAATAAACAAATTACTTCATTCAAACACATTTTAATTGTACAAAAAAAATAAAAATAAAGGTATTAGTACAATCTTATTTAAAAGGTTGCATTTAACAAGAAGTTAAATGTTGTGCAAAGAAATCATATGAATAAAAGAGAGAAAATACCCTGAAAAATATAACAAAACAAAATTTAACATTAACTTTATGCCAAAAAATTGCTCTCCATACACACACACCAAAAAATATTTTTCTTAATTTTCTCTTGTTTCTGACATAAGATTTGCAAGAGAGAGAGAGAGAGGCACTGTTCATTACAATAAAATCCTGCACATTTTTCTAGTTTTTAGATGGCAACTTTGAATCCGACAAACTGGAGAAGCAAGAAGTAAAAAAAAAGTATTCAAACAGGATGAGGCGTTACTAAAAGTGACAATGAAGAGTTAAACAATCTATTAATGTCCACAACGGCTCCGTTTAGCGGGTAGGTAGTGCATTACCTTTGTTAACAAACATGTTTACTCGCTCACATTTTGGGCTTTTGCTCATAATCAGTCTGTGCGCGTTCTGACTCATTCTGCCAACACGGGTCACAAATAAAAACCAAGAAAACTGATAGCAGTAACATACACCAGACGCAGCTGTGTATGAGTATATGCCCTCTACGTGGGGGTGTTTGGGTGATTTATAGGGTAAAATACATAGCATTAGTAACAAAGTTGAAAACTTATGGTGTTTAATCATTTGCTGGAACTGCTCCTGGATGCCGTCGTGCTTTTATAAGCCATTTCCATTTTGCAAAGCTGGGAGACGACAAAATCGCTCCTTTTTATTTTAAAATAGTTCCATACCTTTGAACTGCGAGTTCGGATGGAGGTATTTAAGTCACCTGACTCACTCATGCTGACAGTATTTTGTCCCACCATGTTTGTTTTGAAAGTGATGACGCATAGACTCACATTTTTTGTGTCAAAGTATTTTACGTGTCGACGTAATCGATTACATCGACGCGTCGTCCCAGCCCTAATCTAAACCCTCAACTTGTATGTGAGACCCAATACCAACCAAATTATTTAAGGAAGTGTTCCCTCTGGTTACTGGCCCTATTCTAGACATGATGAATCTATCTTTAATAAATGGATATATACCTCAGGAATTTAAGGTTGCTGTAATTAAACCTTTACTTAAGAAACCCTCCCTGGATCAAGATCATTTAGCTAACTACAGACCTATATCTAACCTTCCTTTCTTATCCAAAATACTTCAGAAAATAGTTGCTAATCAAGTATGTAAGCATCTAAACAGCAACAACCTGTTTGAGGAATTTCAGACAGGTTTTAGAGCTCATCATAGCACTAAAACAGCACTGGTAAAAGTTACTAATGATATTCTAATGGCCTCAGATAATGGATTTGTGACTGTTCTGGTCTTGTTAGATCTGTGCTGCTTTTGACACAGTCGATCATAATATTCTCTTGGAAAGGCTTGAACATGTTGTAGGGATAAAGGGAACAGTACTAGGCTGGTTTAGATCATATCTGTCCAACAGATTACAAAATAGGAGGTAGATATTTTAGTTATCAGGCTCGTGTCCTGTGGAACCAGCTCCCAGTTTTAGTCCATGAGGCAGATACTCTGTCTGATTTTAAGACTAGGCTTAAAACCTTCCTTTTTGATTAAGCTTATAGTTAACGGCTTAGTTTATCCTCGGCTATTTTTGTAGTTATGCTGCTATAGGTTTAGACTTTTGGAGAACAGACTGACCACTTATCTTATCTCTTCTACTTTTCTCTTCTACTACTCTCCAGATATATTTTTTCTGCTGTTATTGTGATTGTTAACCCAGTTTTCTCTAAGTATTTTTCTCCCCATAGAAGCTCCACATGGTCTGGTACCATGCTCAACTACAGTGCCCCCTGCTGGATGGGAACATAGGTCCAGAGGATGCTCAAAGTCACCGAGCGTCCTCCATGCTGTCTCTTCTCTGTCTTCTTAGACCCCCAGACGGTCGTGGCAGATGACCGCTTGTACTGATCCAGGTTCTGGTTTTGCTGGAGGTTTCTTCCTGTTAAAGGGGAGTTTTTCCTCTCCACTGTCGCTACATGATTGCTCAGTATGAGGGATTGCTGAGGAATAGCTGTGGTTGGAGTCTGCATGATCCGGGCACAACCTCACGTTGATGACTCAGCAGAATCTGCTGGGATTCCCTTACATAGAAAACTTTTAACTGATTGGAATGTTTGTATAATTGTATTGAAATAACTTGTGTTGTAAAGTGCCTTGAGATGACATCTGTTGTGAATTGCCGGTATATAAATAAAAGTGAATTGAATTTATTATACTAGTCTACACAGTCAGAGTAGCCTATAGGTGATAATTTGCCTATAATGTAGCCTAAGATAGTAATATACTTTTTGTTTTTGTTTGTTAGTTACTTTGCTTTCCTGAACTACTTGTTTTAAAATTGGACTGAGGTTTGGGTATTAAAGAGTCTGACTCTTTCTAATCTTAAATGGTTGCAGTAAGAGGATGTTGTTTTTAAATCTTTGAGATGTGCATCTCCAAATAAATATCATTATATTGTACCGATTAATATATCCTTATATCTTTACTGGTGGTTTAATATAGCCTAAAGTATGACAGTGACAATAATGATGTTGAAGCTTGTACCCGTAGGCTAGCCATTTATTTCATTTTGCGAACACATTGGTTTTTTTTATGTATTGGGACTTGGAGGCCTGTGCCCCAGCAAAGCTCTATGTCTAGAATTTCCCTGGATGTAAGAGATATTTAAAGCTTTGCTAAAATTTGAGTCTCTAGTCTGTTATCTATTGTGTGTTGGCTGTTTGACGTGCTGGGTCAGGCCAAAGTTATAAAGAGTGTCACTTAATGTTTTTGCTTGTCTATCTTGTTGGTTTTTTGATATGGATATTGAAGTCACCCACAATGATTAGTTGGTCATACTCAATACATATTACAGAAGAAGGTCATTAAAATCATTGAAGAAATTAGAGTTAGGTTTTGGTGGTTTATATAATGTAAAAAAATAAAGTTTTTTTTAAAATCCTTTTTGGCTAGATATTCAAAGGAGTCAAATTTGCCCAGGGGAACTTTTCTAAAAGTTATTGAGTCATAAAAAATTGTGGCAATGCTACCACCTTGTCCCTTGTTTCCTGCTCTCACTTAGAAAATTATAATTTGGGGGGGTATTTTATTTCAGTGCATGTTTCATTATTTACATTTAACCAGTTTTCTGATAGAAATAGGGTCTGTACATTATGCTCAGTGATCATGTAATTGATTCAAAGTGCCTTGTTTAATAAGGGCCTAATATTTAATAAAGTTAATTTAAGTGGTTTGATGATGGGTAACTGTCTGACGGTAGCTATCTGACAGGAGATCAACTTGAGATTTTGTTTAGTATACCAATTTTTGGATTTAGCTTTTTGTTTTCTGCTACTTATAAGCACTGGAATGATACTATTTTGTTAAGGGAGGCCAGGCAACTTCTGGGAGACAATGGGAGTAGAATGACCGGTTCCCTTAGATACCAAATGTCTGTTACTACCAGTTGGGAGATGGGCAGGATTTCAGTCCCAAGAAGTTGATTTAGTCCAAGTTTTGGTGTTATCTGGGTCCCAATCATGATTTGTGCCCTCATTTTTTCATAGAAGCTCTTAAAGGGTGAGGCTTTTGGTTTAGAGCCAGGTGAATGGGGTGTGCCAGGTAAATAGGGTTGGGCCAGGTGAATGGGGGGAATGCTGTACGTCTCTGCTTGATCCTGCTGCTCTGCTTACAGCTTTGGCTGGTGTGAATACTTTTTGTCCTGGTTAAGTTTTCTGTACTTGCATATTAGGGCTGGGACGACGCGTCGACGTAATCGATTACGTCGACGCAAAAAATGTGCGTCTATGCGTCATCACTTTAAAAAAAACATGGTGGGAGCAAGTAGTGTCAGCATGAGGTGACTTAAATACCTCCATCCGAACTCGTTCAAAGGTATGGAACTATTTTAAAATAAAAGGGAGCGATTTTGTCGTCTCCCAGCTTTGCAAAATGGGAATGGGTTATAAAAGCACGACGGCATCCAGGAGCAGTTCCAGCAAATGATTAAACATCGTAAGTTTTCAACTTTGTTACTAATGCTATGTATTTTACCCTATAACTCACCCAAACACCCCCACGTAGAGGACATATACTCCTATACAGCTGCGTCTGGGGTATGTTACTGCTATCAGTATTGTTGGTTTTTATTTGTGACCCGTGTTGTCAGAATGCGCACAGACTGATTATGAGCAAAAGCCCAAAATGTGAGCGAGTAAACATGTTTGTTAACAAAGGTAATGCACAACCTACCCGCTAAACGGAGCCGTTGTGGACATTAATACAACATTGTTTAAGTGCTTGCAAAAGCAAACTGACAGCGAACTCTTGATTGTCACGTTTAATAACGCCTCATCCTGTTTTAATTTTATTTTTTACTTAATGCTTCTCCAGTTTGTTGGATTCAAAGTTGCCATCTAAAAACTAGAAAAATGTGCAGCAGTTTATTGTAATGCGCCTCTCTCTCTCTCTCTCTCTCTCGCAAATCTTATGTCAGAAAAAAGCGAAAATACTGCAAAATAAATGATTTTTGTAAATGAGTTCACTTTTTTGCATAAGGTGAATGTTAAATTTTATTTTCATATTTTTGAGGGTATTTTCTCCTTTATTCATTTAATTTCTTTGCACAACATTTAACTTCATGTTAAATGCAACCTCTAACTTCTGTTGCCACCCGGCCATCGGGCGGTAGTAGCAAGGCTGGAGGATGTCGGCCTGGCGATTGGCCGCCCGGGACTTCGGTCTGCTCACGGGCCTGGCGCGGCATGTCCGGGGTACCCGAGTCGGTGGTGCGCCGGGTTCCGGCCTCGGCCCGGGGGTCCTCGGACGCTGGCGGTGCCTGGGGCGTCTCTTATTGGCGGAGAGGCTTTTTACCATCTAGCACAGGCGCTCTTTTTAACGGGGTGCGCTTGGGACGGGAGGGGGGAGGGCGTTGAGGGTGAGGGGGGGCTAAACTCAACCTGGGTGTCTAGTGACATGTGTTTTGTTAGCAGTGTGAATGTTGGGGAGGATTTAGGTATGCCCCTGGCATGGGGGCTGGTGGATTGCCGGGGCCCCCATGGGGCTCGGGGGTGCCGCTGCCGTGGGCCCCGACTAGACGTGCTGGGGCCTCCCACCCCTGGTGGATCGGGCCGAACGGGGGTGCCTATCGGAGTCAGC
The DNA here is from genome assembly GCA_028564705.1 of Apricaphanius iberus. Classification (NCBI taxonomy): domain Eukaryota; kingdom Metazoa; phylum Chordata; class Actinopteri; order Cyprinodontiformes; family Aphaniidae; genus Apricaphanius; species Apricaphanius iberus. The sequence goes on from JAPXFQ010000525.1 coordinate 333,277, forward strand.
AGGGGAGCTGGCTCCCTGGGGTTGGCAATGGTCACCCCAGTTATTTTCTCCCCATCCCCATGCCTCTGTCCACCTGCTCCTTCATTCTACCATTCACAAGGCCTTGGGACGTGGGCACGTCACTGGGGTGCGGGATGGAGCTTCCGTCTTCGCTACCCGGTGGCGGCCTGGGTCCCGATTTTATTGAGCAACTTAGACACTACACTTGCAACAGTTACATGGAACGCACATGTAGGGACCTGGCGGTGTGGCGAGGCCCCCCCGTTGGGGGGCCTCGCCTGTGGTGCCGGCACCCACTGGTTGAACGCATCTAGACACTGAGGGCCCATGAGAGGGAGGGTACGTATGAGTGTCTCTGTCTGTCTATGTCTACCTGTCAGGTTGGGTGTTTGGCTGCTCTCTGGCCTGATGCATCTTCTTCCCTCCCCGTCACTCCCCGTCGGTGATGGTTGCTCCTGCCCGCTGGTTGATGATGACTCTCGATGCATGGGGCTGGGGGTCCCGGTTGCGGCCCGGCTCGGTCCTGGTGCATGTCGGGCGGGTCCTGGGTGGTCCGGTGTGTCGGGCGGCCGCTGTTTCGGTGGATCGGTGGGGACCGTGCCTGGCGCCCAGTCCTCCTGCCGGTTCCAGGACTTCTGCTGGCTGGTCTGTTCGCCTGGTGGGGCTGTCCGGCATTGGCTGGGCCCCTGATCTTGGCGCCCCACGTGGGGCGGGATCTGGACCCTGGAGCTGGAAGATCTGGATGTCCAGGTGCCGGCTGGGCGCAGCCTGGGGAGGGCGTACATCCGCTGTGGCTCTTGCTGTGGCTCCCTGGCGTGTGGGTGTGTGGAGGCGGGCCGGGTTGTTGGCGGTGGGTATTGGTCCGGGGTGGCGGCGGCGTGTGTTGTCCGTCGGTTGGCTGCGGATCCTCCTTGCCTGCGGCGGCGGCGGGGGGCCCTTGTCGGCTGGTCCCTGGTTGCCCCTGGTCCCCGTGGCCTCCGGTTCCTGATCCGGGCCCGCCCTGGCGTAGCCGGTTACCGGCGGAGCCCGTGGGCTCGTCACTGCGATCTCTCGGGCCCCAGCATTGCGGCTGGTGGGTGCTCCCCTGGGACTTCCATCTGTTCCTCTCTTGGTGGGTGATCGACCCTGCGCTGATCCGCCTGTGGACTCTGTACTCTGTGGGACCTTGGATGCATACATCTCTTGCCTCCTCCATGTCTGTGCCGATTCCTGTAGGACGGATTGACGGTTCCTTACACCAGCTATCAATCACTTGCATGGGGAAACCTTATTCAGACCTGCATGCTCGCACACACATAGGTGTGGGGACATAGGTGAGGACGGACATATCTTAAACTGAGGTTATCATCATTAGTTAGTTGTTCACAGGAGCTTACCAGAAACATTTGTATTATGTTCATTAATCAATGCTTGTGTGTAGTGAATGTATAATTCTTTGTTTATTCTACTAGATCCGAACTATTTGTTTGGTTCTGTACAGTTTGTTGTTTTTGTTTTGTATTACTGTTTCTCTGCCGTCCGGCAGAGGTGGAGGACTGGGATGTTTTCTTGTGTTCTTTGTTTGCCTCCCTGTCTTGTGTCGTCGGTTCGCCCCTCTGTTGGTCCGGTTTCTTTTCTTCACCTTCTTCCTTTCTCCCTTCTTGTCTCAGTTTAATGTCCATGACGTCAGGAAATTGAACCCACAGTAATCACTAATAAAGATTTTTCATACATATACATCAAGTGGCGTACTACAGCGAAGCTGTAATACTCTACTTGGGAAAGTAAATCTGTTGGGCTTGTACTTGGTACTCAGACACCAATTCTGAGTAGCATACTGCTAGACAGGACACGTTAAAAAAAGAAAAAAAAAAAGAAAAAAAAATGCAACCTCTAACATAAGATTGTACTAATACTACAACTTAATTTGGATTTTATTTTTACAATTAAAATGTGTTCAAATGAAGAAATATGTTTATTTAATGGAAATACATAAATTTATAAATGTCACATTTCTATACAAATTAAATAATGGGTAAATAATGATTACTTAATTGAATCAAAATTGAATTGAATTGAAAAATGAATCATTAGATTAATCGATGCATCGAAAAAATAATCGCTAGATTAATCGATTACAAAAATAATCGTCTTGCCCAGCCCTATTGCGTATGTATGCATATTGTTGGAAGTGTTTTTTTGTCTCTTTGTACTTCGTCCTTGATCTGGTGAGACAATGTTGTAGATGTTTGTCTTTGTTTTGAATTGTTTGTCCATGTCTGGGAACATTGAGGGCTGTTTAATTTAGATAGCTGAACACATTTGAGATCAGAAGTCTTTTTCAACTTTTGTTCAGATAACGCTGGTTTTGGGTGAAGAGGTGTTTGGCTCCACACAATATTTTGACATTTTTGATAAATGTCATTGATCGATCAGCATAGGTGTTCTTTAAGAATGTGTGGAGCATCCTTAATCTTGAGAATTCCTCTTCCGATCCTGTTGGGAGAGGCCCTGTAGGCATGTAAGACCAGCTTTAGAGGTTTTTGGTGTGGATTTATAATCGTCAAAATCTTTTCATTGATTTGTTTCACAGAATCTCAGCTGACCACATGCCATTTATTGAACAATCATGAATAATCTGAACTTTCGCTAGGGACTTCCTTACTTTGTTTGTGGTTTATTGTAGCTGGATTCCTCTACTCGGGCTTCCTCAAGTTGTTGTATTTTGTTGTATTTTACAGTACCTGTAGCTCCCAATGAACAAGACACCCTTTCTATAACTTAGTGAACTTTAAGCGTCATTGGTGCTGTTCTCAATACAAAAATGTTAGCACATATAAAATGTTGCTTTTTAAAAGATTCAAATGCAAATTACTTGCAAGAAAGTGTGAATTTCAGGAATAAATTTACATCAGCTTTTTTATACACAATTGTGCAGTAAAGCTAAAAATTTACAGCTTCAGAAAAGGTGTAATGGTTTTACTTGGGTTTTTAGTTTATTATTTTTTGGGGGAGTGATTATTATGGGGCGCCAGTCATTTCTCCCTCCTTACTTATAGGATTATATTGTGTGGGTGTGTGTGATATTAGTTTTAATTTGGATTATTTTTATATATACACCAGTTAAATAAGGAAATATATTAAAAATTATATACACCCTTTTAAATCTTAGAAAAGTGATTACAAAAACAATAGCACAGAGAAAAGAAAAATAAATAATTTGTAGTCTTGATTTGAAGTTTTTCACAGGTCCAGTTTATTTTTCCACAGCCGTATGAAAGAGTTGACAAGGGTTGACTCGGTGAAACCGGAATTAATTGTTGGCAGAACACAAATGATGGACACAAGATTGCGCTGGATGAGGTTGTATGACGTGGAGGGGGGTTCCAAGATGGCTTCACTTTAAGACGTTTTTTTTTCTGTGCTGTCAAGGTTTTTTGTTCAAAGCTTGAATTCGCTTGTCTTATCTCCTTAGAACATGTAAATAGTCTATACGTTTGCGGAGGACCGTGGAGAAAACTTTTTGACCCATTTTTTTTTCCTTTTCTGATTTTACCGACAACTTATTGTTACTTTATTTTTTGTAACGGCGTACTCCTATTTTAGCTGCCGTTAGCTAACGATTTTGGCGCTGCTTATTTCCTCGGTGACGAAGAAACAACTTCAACTGCCAAAGCTTCCTAACTCTGACATTTCAACTATAGACATGGAGGCGACAATGGAATTGGCAACGGAGAGTTTTAAATGATGCCACTCATATGCTAAACAGCAAATCAATGATGATGACTCTCCTAGCGGAAGCCCACAAAAATAAATCACCACGCAGCGAGCCGGAGCCCTCAAACGGTGTCCTTCTGGCGGCTATCAACAAACTCACAGAATCACAGCTCGGCTTTAAAGAAAAGCTGGAATCCATTGAGGCATCCATTGAGAACAACTTCAAGAATATTCAAGCACTTTTTTCTTCAGTCCAAGCAGCAGAGAAGAGCGTGGGGGGGCTCGCAGCCAGAGTGGATCCCCTGGAGCTTCAAGTTAAAACCCTGACTGCTGAAAACAAGAAGCTGGTGGACAGAATGAACGACATGGATGCGTACTCAAGACGCTGGAACTTAAAGATCTCCGGGGTCCCAGAATCCGTAGGGGAAAACGTGAAGATGATAGTAATTGATATCTTTTCCCGGGTCTCACCGGGGCTCGTCGACTCTCTTCAGAAGACTGTGGATATTGCTCACAGACTGGCTCTACGTCCAAAGAAGGAAGATCAGCGTCCCACGTTTTGTATCATTGTTCGGTTTTCGCTCCGGGCACATCGTGATCGAATCTAGGCGGATGCTAAAACTTCTCACGTCCTGAAGCAGAAAAACATCAAAATATTGGAGGACTTAACACAGCAGGTGAAGGATGCGAGAGCGAAGCTGTGGCCGCTGGTAGAGGAGGCGAGGAGGCAGAATAAGAGAGCAGGCTTCAGCGGTCCCTTTGCTATCATTGCTGGTAAGAAATTCTCTGCCGAGGACTTGGCGTAAAGAATTGGTTCGAACAGATAGGCTCAACTGGAAGAACATTGTTTAATATTAATGTTTGGTAGCTGTTTATTAAGCTGTGCATGTTCTATGCGTATTCCCCTTACCTTGTCTTTTCATAAATAGACAGAAGGGCAGATAACCGCAGTATTTTTGTGGGGGCTTGTTCATAATGGATGGTTCCAATTTTTGAGTTTGTTAGGATAGTTAAAAAAAAGAAATATCCTAATTATTATTTTTTTATATAGAAATCTGCTATGGGATTATTATTTTTACAGCATAATTTTAATATTCAGTTTACATGGGTCAGTTCCTGATTTGATAACCATGTGTAAAGGCTTTATGAATTCAAGTTTTGCAAAGTTTTCAACTTTTCACACAACTTTCTCTAACACTAATACTGTTGTTTAGCTAACAAACTTCTCATAGAAATCAGCAAATTCCCTTCAGCATTTGTGGTTGTTGGCGGTGACTTTTATGAAACTCCAAATTTATTTACAGTTAGTCTTCCCGCTACAGGCATTCAAGATAATTCTAACAGTGTTATTTATGATTTCTGTACTAAGCTTTCTTTACTAGATGCTCTTCACTGATCATGCTGGGATTGATATATCTTTATCAAATGTAAGATCTACTAACTGCAGAAAAACTGGATACTGGAAACTTAATTCTTCTTTTTTACAAAATTCTGATTACTGTTGGGGTACTAAACAAATTGCTACTAAATTTAATTTAATGTCTGAAATTACACCGACACTAAAATGGGAGCTTTTCAAGTTTGAATGTCAGCGCTTTTCAATGCATTTTGGAAAGCAGCAAGCAAATGATCAAAATAAAGCTTATAGTAAATACCTGAAAGAGTTTAATGATATTTTAAATATACTTGTTCAAAGCAACGAAGATAAAGTTCGCTTGCACTCATTAAGGGAAAAATTAGACCTTTTTTTCCAGGATAAAGTAAGGGGTACATTTATAAGGTCACGGGTTAGATGGTTGGAACATGGAGAGAAAAACTCCTCCTTTTTTATTAACCTGGAGAAAAAACGTGGAGAAGCAAGAAATATTTCTCCTTTATAAATTGATAACAATCTCTTTAGGAAAATGAAATCTCATCTTTTATATCTAACTTTTATCAGAAGTTATACACTTCGTCATTTGACCCTCAGGCGTGTCAGGCTTTTTTTATTCAAGTTTCCCCATTTATTCCTAAAGTTTCCAGTGGGAATTGTGAGTTTTGTGAAAGTCCAATTACATTTGAAGAGCTGCACAAGACTATTATAAAAATGCCATTTAATAAAAGTACTTGTCCAGATGGATTGCCTTATGAATTTTATCTAATTTTTTGGGATGACTTAAAAAATATGTTGTTAGAAGTCTTTGTGGAATGTGCCCAGAATAAGGAACTGACTGTCTCTATGAAGCAAGGTTTAATATCTTTGATTCCCAAACCTGGTAAAGATCTTCATTATCTGGATAATTGGTGCCCTATAACATTGTTAAACTCAGATTATAAAATACTTGCATCATTTTACGCAAATAGTAACACAGTCGAGTTTTATGAAAGGTCGGCACATCTCCAATAATATAAGGCTTGTCCTAGATATTTTAGATTATGGAAACTTGTTTGATAAAAAGTCAATGATTTTATTTTTGGACTTTTACAAAGCTTTTGACAATGTAGAGCATTTGTTTATTTTTGAGGCATTACAATATTTCGGGTTGAAAGAAAACTTCAGAAACATCATAAGTACTCTTTACAAAAATACTAATAGCTGTGTATCTCTGGCACATGGTACCTCTCCTCGTTTTGATATAAATCGTGGAATAAGACAAGGGTGTCCGATCTCCCCTTTCTTATTCTTGATAGCTGCTTAACTACTTAATCTGTTTATTGTTAACTGTGTGAATGTAGAAGGGATTAAAATAGGTCAAGATGTTCTAACCATCAGTCAACTGGCCGATGACACCTGCCTGTTTTTAAAAAATGAAATTCAAGTCCCTATTGTTATGAAAGCTTTAAATATGTTTTCAAGTGCATCTGGTCTAACTGTTAATAAGGGAAAGTGTGAAATAATGGCCATACATGATTTGGACACAGTCTCAATAGATTACATAAAGGTGAAAAGAAGTTAAATATTTGGGTATTACGTTAAGCAAATCCTCTAGTTTATCCCAAAATTTGAAAAATCGAAATCTGTCTTCTATTGTTGGTTACAGAGAGATCTTACCATTATAGGTGGTATTTTACTCTCTAAGGCAGAGGGTCTATCTTGATTAGTGTACCCGGCTTTCTTTATATGTAGATTACAAAACCTGTGCAGCTATTGATTCACTATTATTCAAATTTATTTGGAAACACAAAAACGAGAATGTAAAGAGGAAAACACTTATTAGACCGTTTTCAGAGGGGGGTCTTAATGTCTTGGATTTCCGAACTATTAACAATATATTCAAAATTAATTGGCTAAAGCACTGTCTAGCACATAATAACGCTCCATGGTTCTTTATCTCCAATTTCTTGTTTAATAAATGTGGCGGTTTAAAGTTTCTGCTCTCATGTGACTTTAGCTCAGGTAAACTACCTGTTAAACTTGCCAACTTCCATAAACAAGCCCGGACACCTGGAAAATTGCTTTCAAACACAATTTTTCTCTGCCCACCTGTATCTTATGGAATAATCAACACATTGTTTGCAAGAATAAGACCCTGTGGTTTGATGGAAAGCTTCTTGAAGAGCGTTCTTGTAACAATGCTCACATTAGAGCAGTTTTCACTTCTATCTATAGTCAGTATCCAAACTCACTTCATTGTTGGAGAGTCATGTTTCCTGACATCAACAACAATGTTTATGTTGGGTTCCTAAGATTTTTTTGTCCCCAATAAAGTTAAAGAGCTACACCTCAAAGTCTTACACAGATATTATCCCTGTAATGAATTTATTAATAGATTTAGACCTGATGTGTCTCCTTTGTGCTCCTTCTTCCAAAAAGAGGTTGAGTCAATATTTCATTTGTTTTATGGATGTCCCTTGTTTAGGGATTTCTAGAATGAATTCTCTTTTTTTGATTTGGAAGTCTCATAACATTCTGATCACCATTAATGAAAGTATGGTCTTATTCTTAAATGTTGAAGGTAAAAAAAAGGTAGTTAATGATGTAATGAAATTGTTGTGTCTGTTGGGTAAATTTCACATACATAAAGTAAGATTTCTCCAGGCTATGCCAAATTTAACTTTATTTTATATTGACTTTAAGTTTCTTTATGATTCTGTATGTAGAGCTAGTAGAAATATGAAAGCTCGGATGACATCCAGTCTGATGGATTCAGTAATGATATTCTTTACTAGTTTTGCTTTTCCTGTTTTGTCAAATTATATATGTATCACTCACACCCTGTACCTATGTGTTGTTTCATGCATTGTTGTCATATTTTGTGTAATGTTGCATATATGGTAATAAAGATTGAAAAAAAAAAAAAGCTTGTATGACGTGATCACATCATCGTTTGGCGCTCCACATCCGTCGGAAAACTTGAACGTTTGGGACAGCCTTCGTGACGTGACGTCACTCTGTTGACACAGAAAAGATTCTCTTTTCTTTTTTTTACTTGATCTCCAAAGACTTTCTCCGTCTTCTGAGGACTGGACATTATGAATGAGGGATTAACAGCCTCTTTTCTGGATTGATCAGCCTCCTCATTCGGATAATATGCCACTATATGCTGCGGATTCTCCACGTTCCACGCAGTGCCGCCACCAGAAATTTTTCATAGGAGTGTCCAGATGGGGCCACTTAAAATTTTGGGGTGGCACACCAAAACCATAAATCATAATTTCAGAATTGTATTCTACTGTTATAGTAAACCAGTGTGTAGAATACTATCTTAAAGACTTAAGGAAACTCCTTCTGATATGCTTTGGTTTATTGTGTTATATTAAATAATACTAATGATATAATGTACATAGACTAATAACACACTACAGTTAACATTTATAGTTGTACAACCATTCTTGTATTATTTTTCTATTATTTTTGGCATAAGGTCAGAGCTGGCATAAGGGAACTAAGCACTTCCTTAGGGCCCCCCAAACCCATCCGGGGGCCCCCATAAATGCTGAAATTGAACAGACTACAGATGTTACAATTTATGAAAATGTGAATATTACTCCATTTGATTTAGTTCTGTTTCAGTGTAGATTATTTTTTAGAAAAGTCAATTGTTTAAATGTTTGTGTATTAACTAGGATAGTTTCTTTGTAACTAATTTCATTATTTTTTAATGAATATTCTATTTGTATTTTAAAAATGGTGAAAGAATATTTAAATTAAAGACATTTAAACCAATAAAAATGTATATACTAACAACTTTTTAATTACAGTGTTTCCTCCTTGACAGTAGCAGTTTGTGATGCAGCAACACTGTTGAAGCCTCTGACTGAAAATTATTGTTGTTGTAGGATAGTCCTATTAAGAAGACGCTTTGGGTCCAATACAGTATGATTAAGAAAAAGTCATCTTTACATACAGAATTTTTTAGCCAGTTATTTTGCCTTAGCAACTGGTTCAAAGATCAATATGTCAATGTACGAATGTATGTAGTCATTGTGTGATATGATTGTGGAGTTAAAAACAAAAAAGAGCTGTGGCCATTGGATTTGTCCCTTTACTCTAAAAGTTTTTTGTGTTTTTGTCATTTTTAGGAATGTTAATTAGTTGGGATTAATTCACAGCTATCCCTTAGGTAAAAAGAAATTATCGTTTGACAACCCTAATATCCAGCCATCATCATAGCTTCACTGAGACTTGGCTACAGAATCATATTCCCGACTCCAACGTCTCTCTGCCAGGGTTTCTGACTGTACGAGCAGACAGAGATCTGAAGAGGAGCAGGAAAAGAAAAGGAGGTGGAGTAGCAGTGCTTTTTAACAACAGATGGTCATCCAGTACATGTTACTGTGAAGTGTCATCTCAGCCCAGATATTAAATTCTTGGGAGTAAACTTACGTCCTTTATTTACCAAGAGAGTTCACCAATGTCATTTTGACCTGTTCCCCTGACATCATGAAGGTCCTGCAGAGACTCATGTTGCCCCACCTGAGTAGCTAAACTAGAACCTATCAGGACCCCCTGCAGTTATTTTATCGCCATGGAGTTGGCGTTGAAGATGCCATCATCATCCTGCTTCAACCAACCCAATTTTATCTGGACAAAGCATGAAGCACTGTGAAAATCATGTGCTCTGATTTCTCCAGTGCATTTAACACAAATCAGCCTGATTTGCTTTGTCAGAAACTCATGAAGAAACAGGTGAAGACCTCAATAATCAGCTGGATCAATGACTACCTGACAAACAGACCACAGTTTGTGAGACTGAAGGATTGTGTGTCAAACCAGCTGGTCAGCAGCACAGGAGCACCACAAGGGACTGTACTCTCACCATTGCTTTTCACTCTACACCTCAGACTTTCAGAATCAGACAGAGACCTGTCATCTGCAGAAATACTCAGATGACTCTAATTTCCGATATATCAGAGATGGAGAAGAAGATAAATAGAGAGCTGGTGGAGTTTTTTGTGGCATGGTGTGGAAACAATCATCTTACCTTGAATGTGAACAAAACAAAGGAGATGATTCAAGATTTTATAATAAACAGGGGTAAGTCATAGACTATCTCCATCGTGCGAAAAGAAGTGGAGGTGGTTAAGGAGTAGAAATACCTGGGAGTTCATCCAGACTGGACTGGAGAATCAACAGTGAAGCAGTCTACAGAAAAAGACAGAGCAGACTTTTTGAGGAAGCTGAGGTCCTTCAAATCTTCTACAAATCTGTTGTGGAGAGTGTCATCTCTTCGTCCATCTTCTGTTGGGGTAACAGCATCAGAGCCAGGGACTTAAAACGGCTCAACTACCTGATGAAAAAGGCTGGTTCTTTTCTGGGGAAAACTGTGGAACAACTGGTCAGGATGCCTCCTGGACGCCTCCCTGGTGAGGTGTTCCGGGCACGTCCCACCGGGAGGAGGCCCAGAGGAAGACCCAGGACTCGCTGGAGGGACTATGTCTCCTGGCTTACCTGGAGGAGCTGGCCCAAGTGGCTGGGGAGAGGGAAGTCTGGGTCTCCCTGCTTAAGCTACTGCCCCCGCGACCCGACCCCAGATAAGAGGAAGACGATGGATGGATGGATGGAACTGGAGATAATGATACAAAGAAGGATTCTTCATAAATAAAAAAATATTATGGACAACCCTGAGCGTCCTCTTCATCAGACTATCCTACTGCAACAGAGTGTCTTCAGTCATTGGCTTCTTCAGTTTCACTGCAACACAGACCAGTACAGGAAATCCTTTCTCCCCACAGCTATAATGGTCTAAAACAACTCCTTGAAAAAATAAAATAGTAATGAGCTACATCAATACTTAATTTCCCTCTTGGATCAATAAAGAATTTTTGAATTTGAATTGAATTGAAATTGAATTCCCCTGAATAACAGATTTGCTGCTCTTAGCTCAGTGATGCCAAGTAGACACATAGCCGGGTTTTTTAAAGAAACTAATATTTTCCTTCACTCGTTAAAAAAATCTCCATCCACACATGTATAAGTATGTTTTTGGCACATTCTTAGACATGGCAAACCTGTAGGGGGCAGTAGTTCTCCCAAATCCTATCCATTCAGAGTAACTTTCTACTCTCTATCTTCGGCATACAGCAGTGATAGAGCTGGTAAAAACAAGCGTACAAAAAGCGCTTTGCCAATCAATAATGGATTAACAGCTCTGAGGGCAAAACTGCTTTTTCTGAGTGGAAACATGTCGGACAAGTGATTTCAGAGCTTTTTTTGTCGCGGAAAGTCACGTTGTGAGACTTAGAACTCCAGTTTCATTTGTCCACATGCAGAAAAATGGAGAAAATGCAGATCTTCACGTCGGCTGAAGTTTTTACAAAGATTCGCTTTTGGTGCCAAAAATCTGCGTTTACGTGTGAATGACAGGCCAGATGGTAGAAAAATATCTAAATTTTGTGAGATAATCGGGTACGTGTGGACAAGGCATCGGTGATGATGCAGCCCCTGGAGCCAGCCAAGGTCACAATGAAGAATTAGGACACGTAAAGCGCACACATAATATTGGAAAATAACTAAAGAAAGTAAGGAATTCCCTGGCAAAGTTTGTTATTATGGTTCAATAAATGGCCTTGAAACTTTCTGTAACACAACTTTTTCAGCTGCCCCCACAATACAATGAGAGAAATCGATGGAAAGATTCTGATAATCATAAATCAACACCTAAAACTACAAAAGCTTGTTTTACATGTAGGTTCTGCAGACACGAACAGCAAACAGTCGGAGATATTGAAAAGGGGCATTTCTGGCTTACTGGATATGTTACAGGGACAGAACATTCCCATCTTTGTTTCCAGACCTCTCCCAAAAGGAAATTATGAGAAATTTTTCAGACTTTTTATGCTTCACAAGTTCTTTAAAAAAAACATCTGTGCCAATCATTCAATGAGATTTATAAACAATCTAAAATATTATGTGGGGTTAAACACTGTCTCTTACACAACGAGCATTATCTGAACAAAACAGAGCTTTCTGATTTCTAATCTGTTGAGATCTGGCAGAACATCGACTCACTGAGGATTTCCAAGAAAACTTTAGTCAAAGCATGGTAGGGTTGACTTGACCTGGCTAAAGACTAGAAAAGTACAGCTGGAATCCATCATTTAGGCACCACACTTGTGTGTATGCAAGACGTGCACATTCCCCTGTGCACAGAAAAGTACTTAAGAACCTGTACAACCCATTTTGAGTGAGAGTCCCCGGTACGATAGTTTGATGCTGTATTAAGGTATGAACTTTTTGTCATAATTTTGTGGCATTTGATTAAAACCTGGCCCAAGGCTGCATATCCATTCTCTAAGGCTGTGTCTGTGTTTTTTAATACTTGATAATACTCTGAGAACCAACACTATCCAAATCAACCAGCCCTGAATTTTCCCAAACAAGGACAAACTGATCCATGGTGAAGTTTCCAGACTCCCAGGCGCCTTCGTCAGATAGGAGAGCTCAATCTAAGGACATCCATCTATAAGGGTCGTTTCCATGGCAGCACTAGACGTAGGGATTCCATTATCAATTAATTCGGCCTACCCTAATATGTATTGTCACAAAATCAGACAATCACTATATCATGAAGAAATGGCACACAATTCTCTCCGTATGTAAGAACACACAGAAGAGATCATTCTTAATATAAATGTCTCAATATAACTTCTCAATATACATTTTTCCATAACACTTGTAAAGCTGTTTATAAATGCTTAAATAAAAATCAACTAAACCTTTACAAATGACCATTAATTTTCTAAAGTCAGTCGTCATTGGTTTATATACAAGATTATGATGTAACAGCTATTTATAAATGATCAACTAAACATTCATGAATGATAATGGACACATTTGTAAATTGATTTTGAACATATTTCAATATTGGTGAAATGTAAAAAAGTCTCCACATTTATAAACCCTCTTCAGGTTATTTATTTTCTTGAATACAGGCGAAGGAAATCCCTTTCCTCCATAGGATGGCTGGGCTCTCCCTTAAGCCTAGTTTATACTTCTCCAAGAGCAAATTTACATGCTGATGCAGAAGTATTGATGGAGCTGTTTTTCGTTTAGTGTTCTCTGTTTCTTTCTCTCCATTCTCGATTGATTTTTTTTTGTGTTGCAAAGCAATTCTCGACCAGGACAGCAGGGGGTGCTAACTTTTCATGGTGGCTCTGCCTACTATCTGCCTATCGCAATGTTGTTTCAGTTTTTGTTCTTCAGCCTGTGAACCAATCCCCCCCCCCCCCCAGGAGCAATGTACAGTAGATATAAGTCTCGATTAAGCTATAAAGCTTTTTACTAGAAGTGCAGCTGATGTGATAATTTAAAAATGCATGGAAACAAACATGGCAGCCTTTTTTGTTTTCTTTACACCTCCTTTATAGAGCCCCGTTCTGTTGAAATTTTGCCTGTTGCTGAACTGGCCAATCACAGGAGTACGCCCTATGTTGACAGAGACAGATTGTTAGAAAATGGACCTCTTGGGCATCCGTGAGGATCGGCTTGGCTTCCCTGGAGAGGTGTGTCCCAGCAGGAGGAGACCCAAGACACCTTGTAGGAACTATGTCTCTCAGCTGGCCTGGGAACACCTTGGGATTCCACCTTACCAGCTGTACCAGGTGGCTGGGGAGAGGGAAGTCTGGGTATCTCTGATAAAATTGTTGCATTTTCTTTACATCTTGTTTGGAATACAAGATGGACTCTAAAACTTTTTTATAAACCATCAGTTTGTCAAAAAAACTGAACGAATGAAGGTTTGGAACCTTTGTGGGAAATCCATATTCTGATGTGAACCTTTCAGCCTCATAAGACTTACCAGGAAACATCTCACAGATGGACGGGTCATTCCATCATGTATTATGATGTAACTTTCTCATAATAAAGTATATGACACATTTGTTTAAGTTATGATTACAACTAAGACTAAGTAATCTGATCAGTAGTTTTTTAACTTATTTTTTTACAATGCCGTGTTCAAACATTTGGACAAAGTACCAAAACAGAAATGATTGGAGAATGTCAACCTTTATTGGAGGATATTTTCAAACTTCTGTTGTGAAGAAGTATTTTACAATATCTTTTCTTATCTAACAAAAAGAGCAGGAACATCACACCACACAAGTTATATCTTAAAATTATACCATGTATATTTTCAATGTTCTTTTCCCCCAAAAACCTATAATGCAATGAATATTATTCAACTTCAGCAGGGATATTCTACTTCCGTTCACTTATGTGAATTAACTTTCCTTGTTTGTTTGTTTTTTTAAATATTCTATGTCTGAAATTTTTTTCAGAATCAAAACTTATTCAATTCAATTCAATTCAGTTTATTTATATAGCGCCATTTCACAACAGATGTCATCTCAAGGCACTTTACAAAAAGAGTTATTACAATACAATGTTTAGTGTAGAAATTACAGAACCACAGAAGATTGCGTCGTGGAATTCTCAGCAATCCCTCATACTGAGCAAGCATGAAGCGACAGTGGGAAGGAAAAACTCCCTTTTAACAGGAAGAAACCTCCGGCAGAACCAGGCTCAGCACAAGCGGTCATCTGCCGCGACCGTAAAAAACTTATGAAACAAGATATTTGGACAATGAACGTTTTCAGCTTCTGCTGCTTTGAAAACCCTTTCAGGAGATTAGTGATGATGCCACTGTCAACCACGGTGTTCCTATCAACTCCTACAGCTCTGTCATTGGATCTCAGGTTCTTCCCTCTTCTATGCTGCCCCACGACCTTCATGTATCTAGTCACAACTTGATCTGGGTGGATAGCTAAAGAAAGAAAAAGATAGCAATATTAATGAATTGAAAAAATACTTTGTATACAGATATCAACCTTTTTTAAGCCCCCAACTGAAAATAAATTAATTTAAACTCAATTTTACAACTACATTTTTTTTTATTTTGAAATTTTGAACTCAATTGTAAAACTTAAAATGCACCAACTGCTAAAACGCATGGTTTAGACTTTTACATCGACATTCCTTTAAGCTAGAAACTGTTTGTCAGTGGTACTATACAAATTTTGGTTTACTATGATAAAAATACATGTTTCTTTACAAATGCCTACAAAACAGGTTTAGAAAACAAAATTACTAAAAAATACTTATTTCTTTAAAGAAAAGACTAAATAGATGCTAGCTATACTTTTAAATACAATTTCTTTACCAGGATGAATCCGTAAGATAATGAAAATAGTGGTGGTATATAGTTTTGTTTCTACGGATGTAAACATTAACCATCAGAGCCTCTTACCACTTATTTTTACAGAGATGGTGTTTTCTCCTTCAACGGAGAATACTTGAGTTATCTCGGCGAGATGTACTTTAATTGAGCTGAATGCTTATCACTCATAAGCAGGTAGCTGCACTATGCTTGTTCAATCAGCTGACAATTCTGTTGATTACCTAAAGGTGGTTTCATCCAGTCCCAGCCAATTATAGTTACAGAAAATATAAAATTATAGAAATACATCAAGTATAAAGTAAATTCATATATAATGTTTAGAAAGATAATGCTTTGATTTTCATAATTTTTTCAAATTAGTTTGTATTACAAGTATTTATGGAAAAAATATGAATGTTTTTAAGGTCTTAGAGAAATCATAATAAAAAGATGGCCAAGAAATGAAAAAAAGACCTTCAAAAGATTATTTTTTACACTTTACCAATATAATGTCTATCCAAAATCTATAAAGTATACATTTGTTCAAGATCATTTAAAAATATGTTGTTAATCATTAAAAGTGATTTATAAATCACTGGTCCATCATTATCTTATGTAGAACCGATAGTTGTTCTAACTTTAAAAAGTTATAAATGATTTATAAGCCATTTCCAAATTGTTAATGAACATTTGACATTTTTTTGTTATTTATTCATTCGTAAAATACATCAGAAGTCTTTATAGATCAATGGTATCATTATCTTACACATTGCAAATCATTTCGTAATGACAAACTAAGCACTTATAAATGTTTAATAACAAAACTTTATTATTAAGGGCTGCACGGTGTAGCAGTGATTAGCACTGTTGCCTTGCAGCAAAAAGGTTGTGGGTGCGTATCCCAGGGTCTTTCTGCATGGAGTTTGCATGTTTTGCCCATGCATGCATGGGTTCCCGTTGACTCCGGCTTCCCACAGTCCAAAATAATTGGTTTCTCTAAATTGTCCTTAGGCGTGTGTGCGTGCATGGTTGTTGTCCTGTTTGTCTCTATGTGGCCATGCAATGGACTGGCGACCTGTCCAGGGTGTACCGCGCCTCTAGCCTGTTGATAGCTGGAGATAGGCACCAACCCCCCTGCGACCCCTTAGAGGATTAAGCGGTTTAGAAAATGGATGGATGGACGTTATTATAAAGAGTTACCTCTACTCCCATGGTCTCCCAGAAGTTGCCCGGCCTCCTTGAACAAAAAATACCATCCCTTTTCTGCTTATTAGTAGCAGAAAACAAAAAGCTAAATCCAAACATTTGTGTACTAAACAAAATCTCAAGTTTATCTCCTGTCAGAAAGTTACGCATCATCAAACCACTTAAACTACCATAGCTTTATTAAACATTAGGTCTTTGTTAAGCAAGACGCTTCTAATTAATGAGTTGATCACTGAGCATAATTTACAGGCGTTGTTTTATCAGAAACCTGGCTAGACGTAAATAATGAAACATCTGCACTGATAGAATCTACCCCCCCAAATTACAATTTTCTCAGTGAGAGCAGGAAACATAGATGTGGACGTGGGGTTGCCACAATTTTTAATGGCTCAATAACTTTTAGAAAAGTACTCCTGGGCACATTTGACTCTATCTATATGTGCCCACCAGCCCATGTTATAACATCCATCAAGATTAGTTACCAGAACTATGCAGATGACACTCAGCATTACATTACAATGTCACCAGAAGATTTATGGACCCATTTCACATATGAGAAAAACAAAAGTAAAGAATGTGAAGCAGTTTTTCTTCATGAGAACACGACAATCTGAAAAGGAATTAAAACGACAGGTAAATTCACATAGACTTTTTGATTTAATGAAAAAAGTTGAAGACTAGAATGTTGCTATCACATTGTTATTACAGTAAATGTGACGACCCAAAAAGTAGTTGCTAGCCAGATAAAATAACTGTGTCCTTTTTGTCATGTTACTTAACAAGGCTGAATTTGGTTTCAGTTTTCTAGCACTGTGGTCAAGTGAGCCGACACTTTGAAATACGCAGTCAAGGCAGCCGACAGTAGCGCTCCTATAGTCAAGCGCTTTGCGCATACACAGCGCATTACAGTAATAGAGCACTGGGGTTCCCTTCACTTTTCTGCAGGCAACAATAATGAAAAGAAAAGAATTAAGACACTTAACCATAATAAATATTTATTTATGGACCATCTACGACATTGTCATACTATGTCCAGAATAGCTATTAAATAATTTTACTGTGGATTTTTGAAGAAACAGAAGATCAGAGTGCAGTTCAATGCCTTTCTGTCATATGCGCTTTTTTAAATCCTTTTTTAGGAATTTATTTCTACAAAATCCTAGGAGGTGACAGTAAATACTCTTTAGATTATAGTAAAGGGTCACCTAGAGTAGAACCAGAATAAATATTTAACATTTTTATTGTAGAATGTTGGAGAAATGCCAAGTCAAATTACAGTATAATGCCTTTTCCAGAATATGGTTTTGAGCCAATTCCAGGAATTTATTTCTCCAACATCTTAAGAGTTGGTAACAAACTCTCTTGAGAGGGTAGTAAAAGGTCACCTAGAGTACAGTTAGAATAAATATTTTATGATTTTACTGTAAACTATTGGCATTTCAAACCTTATCCCAACAAGCCTACTATGAAATTTTTAAACTTCCAAACCAGAAATTGAAAAATTGGTGGTGATTAGCAGATTTTTGTAACAGTTGATCAGTTTGAAGTTTGGCTGAATATGAAAGCGTTTATTTTTAATTTTTAAGGGTTCTCCTGTTTATAATTACTGTATAATTACTACCTTCAGGGTGACCAGATGCATGCTAGTGGACAATGGGTCTGGAGTTGGTGTCCAGTTCCCTTCTATGTTAGATGTCAGTTGTTTCCAGTGATGGAAAATGAGAACTACATCTATCAGTTCCAGAGTCCTGGTGTAGTCCAAGTCTTGGTGTTCACTTAGTTTCTATCATGATTTGAGTATGCAGCCTGTTAGAAAAAGTTTTAAATGGCGATCCATTTGCTGATAATGACCAAGACAATGCAGGAAAACGACATCTCTGCTTGCGGCCTTTTGTGTCAGCTGGGTTCTGATCTTTAATGAACGCTGTGTCTGGGGGTGCAGAAAGGTGTGGTAAGCATTGTACTTCTCTGCTCACTACTGGTGCAGTAATAGAAGAAGTTTGAAGTGATTGTTCACTGTAAATCCCTGCAGGTTGTCTATCTGCTTGGGCTGGTGGAGGTATCTTGTCTTCGTTTGTTTAGGGAAATATTTGTTTTCTTTCCGCAGGCTATACTTGAAGGTCAGCCCTCAGGGGCTTTAAAAAGTGTTTTGAGACACTCTGAGCCTTCTGATTCGGGTAAGAAAATGTTTTGATGCCAGCAGTTTCCTTTCAGCTTTTTTAAGATAACATTGATTTACCTTGAACAGATGCTTTGCACATCCAAATATCTGTCTTCAAACATTTATGGAGCATTCAGAGTCTACTTTATCTTTCATCATTCCCTTCCGTTACTGGTCCGCTGACGAAAAAAGTTCTTCCTAAATTACTCAAGTCTCTTTAGCAGTCATTTGAGTCACTTCTGATCAAGTAGTTAATGCGACGATGGGATAGAGGCCCATATTGTGACCTTGGTGCTCTTATCTGCTATCATTCCACCCAACTTACCCTGCCTTGAACTTGCGCAGGAATGTCTTGACGACTGTGGAGCCTGTGGCTGTTTTGTTGCCGCTGTACAAGCCTCCGCCATTGCTGGTCTGCAGCTCACTGCACCCCGCTGCACAGTTCCAACAGAAAGTCAATGGCACACCCGCGGACTGTCTGCTAGGCCTTGCTTTGTGCAACTCAAAAGCCATCCTGTGTGCAGTAGCAGACATTTGATTGTAGGCCAACAGTGTGTTACTCTTGGGTCTTGGAACCAGCTGCAACAGTTGTTACAAGAAAAAATTAAAATCCCTGCAAACTCCGATTAAATGTATAAAAAAAATCACAAGATTAGAGTATTAAGTTCTTGTCAACATAGTATTAGACAAACTGCTGTGGTTGTTTTTATCTGTGCCATAGCAGATAATTACTGTAGAATAGTCCATCAAACGGCTTAGACCCTGTACTGTAGTGAAAAAATTCGTCTCTGGCTGTGGAAGCAGAAGTTTGGAATTAAACTCTAACTGCATTTAAGATGTAGCAGAAAATATGATCAGTCAAATATTTAAAATGGGTTCACTGAAACGTTAGGCTGAGGAGAATTTTTTACGTTGCCTTATTTCTGAACTTAACTGTGTTTTCTGGTTTTTGTTTTTTATTATTATGCATCAAAACATAAAAATTGATAAGACCCAAGAAATATTCCAATCTCAAACCCTAAATTCTCTGACAAAGCAGAAAGTCTAAAGAGTTCACCTAAAGAGTTGGCTTCCAACTCTTTAGGTGCATTCAGACCGGCAATGCAGCAAAACGCTCAAACGGACAAAAGTTGATGTTTTAAAATTAAAACCTAGCTGCTTGCACACTTTGTAGTCCACTTCGGTGCGTTGGTGCGTCACATTAGTTTGTCAGCAGGCGAGTGGAGATTTCTCTGTTTTTTTTTCAGTTCTTTCTGCACTTTCTCTCTCTCTGCTCCACTCTTCCTAGTAATGTGTATTTAGTACTGTAGGTGCCCTTACCGGGATTGGCTAGTGTTAACTAACTTAAAAAGAAAGTTAAAAGTAAATGCTAACTGCTTACCGCCAATATCCTCAGATCACTACATTATCACCTCCTTTTCTGTCTCTACCACCCTGCTGCTACAGCCGGCAGTCATCTCGCCCTCAGTCTTCTCCAGCATTGAGTAGCTCCAGTCAAATCTCGTCGCTGATTGGTTGCTGTCCCGCGTTTGCTGCCAGAAAGTAAAATTTTCCCAACTTAAAGCAGCAGCTGTGTGGAAGCCTGGATGGACAGTCCAAGCATCAGCTCCATGGAAGTGCTCATGGGGGTTGGGGGGGTCAGCTCCCATTCCTCTCGCGGTAGTTTGTAACTCAGGGATGGTTTCGTCAGACTTTGAGGGTAAACAATAGGTTTGTCTCATCAGTGTTTGCGATTCACCTGGTGTCGGCAGTCTTTGAGTCCCTTGGAGTAAGCTTCTCCCTTTAACTCATGTGTCTCTTCCCTCTCCAGCGGAGGAAGTTGGTCTTTCCGATCAGTGCCAGGCAATGGCATTGAGTGAAGAAGGCTTAACTTCCGGCGGAAGTTTCATTATATACACATTTGCCCCCCCCACTTCCTGTGGGAGCGTGGTTTCTTCTTCTCCTGTGGAACTAGAATGCAGATTAGCGCCATCCCATCCTCCCCATCCCCATTTGCCTCTGTCCACCTGCTCCTTCATTCTACCAATCACAAGGCCTTGGAACGTGGGCACGTCACTGGGGTGCGGGATGGAGTTTCCGTCTTCGTTACCCGGTGGCGGCCCAGGTCCCAATTTTATTGAGCAACTTAGACACTTACACTTGCAACATTTACATGACACACGCACATGTAGGGACCTGGCGGTGCGTGCGCCTCGGCACTGGAGGCGGGGCCTCTTATAAGGGGCCTCGCCTGTGGTGCCGGTACCCACTGTTTATGCATCTAGACACTGAGGGCCCGGGGAGGGAGATGGGGGTACCCGGCAGTATTCCCATGTCCCACGCCTCTGTTTTAAGTGCACATTAGAACAACACGCAACAACACCACAATTGAGCAGGGGTAAAGATGCTGGGGGTGCTTTATTTGGGCGTGTGTCCCTGGGCCTGGGAGTATAGAGTATGTATGGGGTGTATAAATGAGTGTACAGCCTCCTTTTTTTCGTGTGTCCTGTATATGTAAGAATGTGTACGCATGAGAGGGAGGGTACGTATGAGTGTCTCTGTCTGTCTATGTCTACTTGTCAGGTTGGGTGTTTGGCTGCCCTCTGGTCTGGTGCATCTTCTTCCCCTCCGTCACTCCCCGGTGATGGATGCTCCGGCCCGCTGGTCGATGATGGCTCTCGATGCCTGGGGCCGGGGGTCCCGGTTGCGGCCCGGCTCGGTCCTGGTGCATGCCTGGCTGGTCCTGGGTGGGCCAGTGTGTCGGGCGGCCACTGTTTCGGGCCGACGTCCTCCTTGGATGGACTGGGGCACCTCTTATGGGGGTGGCAGGGTTGTAAGGTAGGTTGGTGCCATCCGGTGGATCGGTGGGGACCATGCCCGGCGCCCAAGCTCCTACCAGTTCCATGAGTTCTACTGCCTGGTCGGTTCATCTGGGGGGGCTGTTCGGCATTGGCTGGGCCCCAGATCTTGGCGCTCTGGATGGGGCGGGATCTGGACCCGGGAGCTGGAAGATCTGGATGTCCAGGTGGTGGCTGGGCGCGGCCTGGGGAGGGCGTACATCCGCTGTAGCTTTTACTGTGGCTCCCTGGCGTGTGGGTGTGTGGGAGGGGCCGGGTTGTTGGCAGTGGGTATTGGTCCGGGGTGGCGACGGCGTGTGTTGTCCGTCGGTCGGCTGCAGGCGCCTTCTGCCTGGCCCCAGGGTTGCGGCTGCTTGGTGTTCCCCTGGGGCTTCCATCTGTTCCTCTCTGGGTGGGTGATCGGCCCTGTGCTGGTCCGCCTGCGGCTCCTGCGCTCTGTGGGACTCTGGATGCATGCGTCTCCTGCCTCCTTCATGTCTGTGTCGATTCCTGTAGGACGGATTGACGGTTCGTTACACCAGCTATCAATCACCAGCTATCAATCACTAAAGTAGGTTGGTGCCATCCGCTGGATCGGTGGGGACCGTGCCCGGCGCCCAAGCTCCTGCCAGTTCCATGAGTTCTACTGCCTGGTCTGTTCATCTGGGGGGGCTGTCCGGCATTGGCTGGGCCCCAGATCTTGTCGCTCTGCATGGGGCGGGATCTGGACCCGGGAGCTGGTAGATCTGGATGTCCAGGTGCTGGCTGGGCGCGGCCTGGGGAGGGCATACATCTGCTGTGGCTTTTACTGTGGCTCCCTGGCGTGTGGGTGTGTGGGAGGGGCCGGGTTGTTGGCGGTGGGTATTGGTCCAGGGTGGCGACGGCGTGTGTTGTCCGTCTGTCGGCTGCGGGCGCCTCCTGCCTGGCCCCAGGGTTGCGGCTGCTTGGTGTTCCTCTGGGGCTTCCATCTGTTCCTCTCTTGGTGGGTGATCGGCCCTGCGCTGGTCCGCCTGCGGCTCCTGCGCTCTGTGGGACTCTGGATGCATACATCTCTAGCCTCCTTCATGTCTGTGTCACGGTTTCGTGTCCATGACTTCAGGAAATTTAACCCTCAGTAATCACTAATAAAGATTTTTTAATACATATACTCTGCTTGGGAAAGTAAATCTATTGGGCTTGTACTTGTTACTCAGACACCAATTCTTAGTGAAACTGCTAGACAGGACATGGAAAAAAAATAAAATTAAAAAAAGATTAGCGCCACCCGATGGCTGTGTGTGACCCAGCAGATGGCAACTTCATACTTTTTTTTTAATGCAATTTTTACTTGAATACAATTTTGGGACATTTGCCCACCTTTGGTCGCAACATAAAAACGAGCTGTGGAATCCATCACAGCCAGAGAGGGAGAGGCTGATGGCTGATGGACGACAGAGATTAGAGAAGTTGTGCAGTGGGTGTACAGATCACAAAGATTTCTATAAAAGATGATGCCTCACTCACGCACATTATAGACTTTTGTACCCAAACTAGAGAATAGTTACTCCAAATGTGTAGCATAAGAAACTATGGTTGTTGGGGGATACTGTTATTTTTTTTTATTATTCTTAATGTGTAAACATGTCTGCCATAATCTTGCATTTCCTTCTCTCATTTCCATCGGTATGATCTGTGTGCTTGGTGATCTACACTAAGGGTTTGGTAACTGGGTTAACAGAGTGTTGTCTACAGGCCCAGTTGTCACCGAGGACAAGATTCGGGAGGCAAAACTGTTCTACCAGATGCATTTCAAACAGGCTGTGTTTGATGAAGAGGGCTGGAGAAAGATCCTAGAGGTATTCAGACATGTTTTCTGCTACATCTGTGTTTTAGTCACTTTACGATGTGTAGGCTGTTTAAAGAAAAAAACCCTGTATTTTTTGTCCCAGAAACACAATGGTCGTCTTCCTATTCGCATCAAAGCAGTTCCAGAGGGGAAGATCATACCAAGAGGCAACGTACTGTTCACTGTGGAAAATACAGATCAGGATTTCTACTGGCTGACCAACTATATTGAGGTAAATCTAAAAAATATCTTAGTGTTCCTCTTTTAAATATGACAGGGTTAGTTAATTACATTTGTCAAATAAATTTTTTATTATATGTCAAACTAGAGATACTGACGAGCAAACTTTTTGACGAGAGCTCAGGGTCTAATTAAGGCCATGTCCACATGTAACCGGGGTTTTTTAAAAACGATTTTCCTCCGCTCCTTAAAAAAAAAAAAAAATCTCCATCCACACATAACAGAATAAATGTGTTTTTCAGCACATTCATAGTCATGACAAACCTGTAGGGCGCAGTAGTTCTCCCCAGTCCTATCCACAAAGAGTAACTTTCTATCCTCTATCTTCAGCATATATCACTGCTCTATACAGCAGTGATAGAGCTTATAAAAGCAAACAAACAAGACGCGCTTTAACAATGGATGATACCAACACAGCTCTGAGGGCACAAATGCTGTTTTTGAGATTAAACACAGGACGCGCATGTGATGTTGGAGCATTTTTTGTCGCGGATAGTGATGTTACGGTTCTTAAAACTCTGTTTTCGGTCGTCCACACGCAGATACTGAAAACGGACAAAACACAAATGTCCACTTTGGCCGGAGTTTTTAAAAAGTTTAGTTTTTGGTCCAGAAAATCTCAGTTTCCGTGTGGATAACAGGCCAAACCGTAGAAAAATATCTCCGTTTTGTGAGATACCCAACTACGTGTGGACAGTGCCTAAAACCCCAGAGACCGCCAGGCATACCATGTTGAAAAAGACCCCAGGACCTTCTTTTGCCAACCACAACAGTGGGAATATTATTTTACAACTCATTATTGTAAAACTACATTTTTTGACAGCAGAAAAAATATTGACATACTAGACACTGATGAAACTCTGTAAATACAGTACCTGCTACTTCCCCTCAGCTCAATCAGTTATCGACAGTTTTGGTGATTCCACAAATCAATGACATGTTTGTCACTACAAAGCGTAGAGTTACAAGTCATCAACTGTGGTACTACAGTCTTAGGATCACAATCCATTCTAGTGAAAGCAACGACTAGACTATAATGAG
Organism: Apricaphanius iberus; assembly: GCA_028564705.1. NCBI lineage: Eukaryota > Metazoa > Chordata > Actinopteri > Cyprinodontiformes > Aphaniidae > Apricaphanius > Apricaphanius iberus. Next base: position 357,841 of record JAPXFQ010000525.1, read on the forward strand.
AATAAACTTGAAATAACTCCAAATTAATAAATATTTGATATTATAAAATTCCAACAGCCTTCCTCAGAAATTTCAGAATGACTTACCTTCAACTTTGTGGAGTAATTAAATCTGACCCAAACTCCAGTTGCTTCTACATGGGCCGCAGTGTAATAAAATTGTTTTTATAAAATATCTACCCAGTCTCAATGTAAACCTCTGTGGAAGCAAAAATATAAAAACAGTTATGATTTTTTTTGCATCATTATTTATTTTATCTTGTTCCTCTCCAGGTTTTATGTTTTAGTGTTTGTTTTATTTTAATTGACCCTGACCACAGCGATATATTTTTAAAGGGATACCAGGCAAGTCTGAGTGTTTTCTCTACGATGCTCTCCCTAGCGTCCGTTAGTAAATTTTGCTTTCAAAAACACTGTCGTAAAAGCGAACTGTTATTTACACCCCCCCCCCCGCGCAGAGTCAGCCCGTTGTGTTACTTTGTTTGCATTCTTTGTTGCCGCCAGCAGCTCTGCTTCATTAACTATTATTATTCTATTCATATACTTTTTGTATTGATTTGTTGCGGCCTATTGTTGCAGCCATTCCGCTTTATTTATTTAGTCTTTTCATATGGTTGTGATGCGCCACAAGTTATAATGAGCAGCGAGTGAGCAGCTAGTTACGTTGCCAGTTGCAGCAGAGATGCGCCAATATGCGGCCGCATCTCTGCAGCCTATTTATTTGTTTGTGATGGCCACAAGTAATGACGAGACCAGGGGTATTTGCCAACATGGGCCAGTCAGAAATGTTTTTGTAGCTCGATCATGATATGTGCAACGTGATTATTATTCCCTATTATCATACGCGTTGACTTAGTGACATAAAGTAAAAGTGTAGGCCATCGTAATTCAACTCATATCTGTAAAGTAAGTGAGATATTACAAGGTCTGTATCCGACTTGGAGCCTTCGGTGTATTTCAGCTCTCGCCATTTGGTAAAAGTTTGACCAATATTGATGCGTGTGTGAGCCCTCGCTCGGTCTGAAGCTCTTTTTCTTTTCTTGGCATCTTCCGTCAAGGGTTTTCGCTGCTTCTTAGCCGGCTCTGCCATCAGTTTGCCACACTGTTAGCCGGGTTTCGTTAGCCTGCCTCAGTGTTGGGGATGCGTGCCGAAAACTGTTCCTGTTTCTCGCGATGTCTGAGACTTCGCGAGACTGAAGGACACTGGCTACGGTACACTGAACTTGCAAGTGGGATATTCTACAGGCAGTAGGGGCGGGAGAGAGAGTCTTCATTCATCCTGTAATGAGTCATTTAACCATATACCGACTTACAAAGATGATTGATTAACATGAAAACGTTGCCTGGTGTCTCTTCAAACTGAGCTGACATGGTCAGTTTTTAAAGGAAAAAATAAAGAAATTAGGATCACATCAAATCAATCAAAATATGGTTCTTTCAAGATGATATGTAAATCTTCAATACTTGTTTGGAATCTCTTTGCTTTAATCACTGCCTAGATGCGCTGTGGCATTGAAGCAGTCAGCCTGTGGCATTTTCTGGGAGTTATAGAAGCCCAGATATCCTTCATGCTCGCTTTCAGCTCTTCTTTGTGTTTGGGTCCAGGGCCCCTCATTTTCCTCTTGATAATACCCCACAGATTGTCACTGGGGTTTAAGTCCGGCCAGTTGGCTGGCCAGTCAAGCACTGATTGCATGGGCGTATTTATAGAGCACACTTTCAACACAAGGTAATTCAAGGTGTTTTACACAATTCAGCGGTAACGAAACCAAATACACAATAAATGTGTGAAAATTAAAACAGAGAATCTCCAGAAGAAAACTTTTAGTAATTGAAGCATAAAAGAAAATTTATAATAGAAAATGTAAGTAAAATTATGAAAATTTAAAACAGATAGAGTATGAGAATCAATTAATGAAATCATTTAGCGATTGACAAAGCAATAACAGTAATTAAAAAGAATAAGAGCAAAATCATGTCAGTTACTCATAACCAAGTCTAAATTGATAAGTTTTTATTTTAGATTTAAAAGAGTTCAGTGTCTCTGCAACTTTGTATTCTCCTGTTTGTTTGTTCCAGATATGAGGAGCATAGAAACTTAAAGCTGCTTCCCCATGTTTGGTTCTGGTTCTAGGGACGATCAGTAAACTAGAGCTGGAGGACCTGATTGGTCTGGACGGTTTGTACCATGATAGCAGATCGTTAATGTACTCTGGTGCTAACCCATTCAATGATTTATAAACTAATAAAAGCTCTTAGAAGTCTATTCTCTGAGCTACAGGGAGGCAGTGGAAGGATTTTAGAACTAGGGTGATGTGTTCTACTTTCTTGGTTCTAAAGAGAACACGAGCAGCAGCGTTCTGGATCAGCTGCAGCTCTCTGATTGATTTTTTCGGTAGACCTGTGAAGATGCTGTTACGGTAATCATAAATGCATGGATGAGTTTTTCTAGGTCTCCTTGTGTCATTATTCCTTTAATCCTAGAAATGTTCCTCAGGTGATAGAAAGGTGACCTTGTTATTGCCTTTATGTGACCCTGGAGGTTCAGGTCTAAGTCCATTATTTAACCTAGAGTTCTGGCCTGGTTGCTAGTTTCTAGTTGGTCAATCTTTTTTGGATCCAAAGATAAGCACTTCAGTTTTGTTTTTGTTCAGTTGGAGGAAATTATGGGACATCCAGCTGTTAATTTGCTCAATGCATTTATTGAGGATTTGGACGGGTTCAACATCACCTGGTGACATTGAGATACAAAGCTGAGTGTCGTCGGCATAGTTGTGGTAGTTATTATTATTTTTTATCATAATCTGGTTTAATGGGAGCATGTAAATGCTAAATAAGAGGGGCCAGTTGAGACGCTTTCTCCGTTGAATCAGGCTCAGAAGGGATTTGACCCGAGGAACCTGACAGTTGTAGGCCATCTCCCAGATGCTTCTGAATGTGGTGGTTTATGAAGTTATTCCCGCCTCATTCCACTATTTCTGGATCTCTGCCAGATTCCTGAATCTTCTTTGTTTGATAATCTGCTGAAACCCATGGTCATCTCTTCTGCTGGTGTATCTTCTCCTGCCACATGTTGTCCTTTCACTAGACTTTTATTTGATATGCTTAGACACTGCACTCTGTGAACAGCCAGGCTCCTTAACTAGGAACTTTTGTGCCTTACCCACCCTATTGAGGGTATAAATGAAGGTCTTCCAGTTGTCAAGTATGCAGTCTTCTACATTTTGAACATAACTGCGACAACTAAACCAAAGCGAAGCAATTTAATGACACCTGGGAAATTCGGGCTGACTTTTTGTGGGTTTTATGAGTTGGAATCATGAGTTGTAAGAACCTGAATGTATAATCTATGAAAGTCCAAAGGTATCGTGAAGGATTTTTTACAAAAGAACTGCCCTCTCCACTTTTAGAAGAAAAATAAAAGCACTGTCACAACAATTAATCTTCCGGTGAAAGTTACCATATAGACATTTATTTATTCTTTCATTAATCAGAAATGCATTTCTTCAAATAACATGCCAAACCTACCGGGGTGAATTTAGTCGGATATTCGACTCACATTTGTTAAAGCAGACTCCTTCTAACATTTCACTGAGAGCTGAGCTCATGGAGCGGATACAACGCTCCTGAAGGCAATGGTTTCAGTTAGGGACCATTGCGACATTTCCAAACATCACAGAAAAGAAATCAGCACCTGTGCAAACTCCTGACAAATTAACACCAAACTTTAGCCTACCTGCTGTGCAGAAACTTGGTGATGGAGGAATCAGTGGGAAGCCCGATTCATGCTGTCAGCACATTCCATCATTGGAAAGAATCTCCTAAAAACACTCTGGTCTTGTTTGATTCTTCTGAGCCCTTTGTCTTCAACTCATACACCTCAAAGACTCTTTTTCTCTAGCGACTCACAGCCATTTTAAAACAATCCCGTGAGAACTGAGGCTGGACGAATGGATGATGGTGTAACTACAGATAAACATGTGAGTGTGCATGCAGACTCTCAGAATGATTGACGATCAGGAGGATCAATAGTGTAGATGATCCACCCGGAAGAAAAAGATCCTCCACAATAACTTTATTGCTTTGAATTGAATCATGGAAATGCATTTTCAAGAGGTTCACATTTTTAGAAAGGTTGTATGCTTCATAAGATTTTAAGATTGTGTTCAAGTTTTCTTATAACATGATTATATGTTTCATTGCTTTTTAAACTGCCTAGTGTAGAAGATACTAATTTATACTTTAAAGGCACAGTGTGTAATTTTCAGCCAATAGGGGGCAGTGCATACCTAAATTATCACAAGCAAGCGGTATCTGTGTCTTTGAGTAAGAAACTCAACAACGGCGGTCCAACTAGTGCTGTTTTCAAACGCTTAATTCCCTGAGAATGATCTATTTGCAGCAACATGACGAGCACACCAGTCTCTCTTTCTACGCTTGGAACTAGCGAAGAGGTAAAAATGTATTTATGGCAAAACTTTTTTGCATTTTGAGGGGAAATCAATGTTTTAATAGCGGGCGTGTTCCGTGCGCTTTGTCCGTCCGGGCTCTTGTAGAAAAGTAAAGACGTCATCTAATATGGCTTTCCCCTGAAAAGATGCCCCGTGCCTATGTATTCTAAAACTGATTTTTAACGTCATATTTTACAATATCGCCAATATTTTGCAATTAATGTGCTTTACGTAATTATTATTACATAATATTTTAATGGCTATTTTCAAAGATGTACTGCAAAAACTACACACTGTCACTTTAATTATTTCATAAACATACAGTAAAACAGTAAAAAAATGGGTCATGTTGATGAGGTGTTTGTTAAGATTGTGGTAGTATTTGATGACTAAAACAGGTTTATTTAATGACTATGTATTTCAGTTTAGATAATCTAATGTACAAGGTGCACCCATGTCCCATGATGAGGGCAGTAGTGTGTAGCCGTAATACACATTATACAAGTGCAGTGATTTGATAGGAGTACAAAACTAGTACTGAACAGAGAGAAACTGATTGATTAGAGGAGCATTTCCCAGCCGTGGTCCTCCAAGCACACTGCAATGAATGTTTTAGATGTGCTTTAACTCCTCTGATTCAGGTGATTGAAGTTCAACAAAAGCCTGTTAATCAGTCATTGTTTGAAATCAGGTGTGCTGAAGCAAGTAATCATTTAAAACATGCAGGGATGTGTGCCTTAAGGAGCAGGGTTTAAAATGACTTAATTAAATTACAGCCCAAATTCACCATTACTGTTCTAACTAGATAGAATAACTACCAGAACATTCACAGTCTGATGTGGAGCAATATTGGAGCATTGTTAACCTGCAAAAAAGCTTTCAAGCATAGGGGTTAGAGAGATCTCAGCATCTAAAGCTGATGTGGTGTAGTATTACTAAAAAAGACTTTCTGAAAGCAGCCTTGTTGTTACAGGTATCCAATTTACCCATGGCTGAAGATACAGATGATCCCTTGATTATAGAAGTCTGAGTCATGTCTAACCTGACTATTGTTTCCAAAAACGTGCAACAAACAACAGAGCAGGCAGAAGAAAATGGAATAAATACAAGATCACTGATCATCTTCTCTGATCCCACAGATTTGAAAGCAATGTGTGGTGGTGGGGTTACTGCACGCTTGTGACTATAGTTAACTTTCTAAAGATTGCGCAATCGCTTGTTTGCCAAGGGTCGGGACCTACATTAACAACACTATGAAACTATTGTATTCAGAATAAAATGTTTTATAGCACTTTTTAATCTGTGATTGTGTGTTAAAAACATACTTGCCAAGTGTGAGACCTCAGAATTAGGGAGACATTCAAACAGGCCGGGGATGTTAAAAAAGAAATATTCAATACTTTTATATACTTGAATTTTATCTAGAAAACTCTAAAATGTGACCAGCTCAGATTGGGTCCCCACTAAAAGAAAATATTTGCCTTTGTTTTGCTGCTGCAGTCCCAGACCCACCCTGGGCCCCTTTTAGCCCCTCTTTAATAACCTCCTGGATACGACCCCGCTGAACTTTTAGGAATATTCACTTATTAATCATTCTACAAATTGACTCAAAATAAAAGGAAACAAGAGTTGAGGTTGGTTGAAACAGTTTTTAAACCTAAATAACTCTGAAGATTTAAAAAGTAATTGAAACTAAAGCTTCTTTAAGTCACATAAAGACCGTTCTAAAAACGTGCGGGTCGTTGCTGCAGTGTGTGTCACTAATCTGAGCTGATTGGTTTCCTGATCACGTATTCAAAACAAGTGGGTAACCTATTTTGGATTGAACACTGTGAATTTCGCCCAATGGTCAAGAATTTTCATGTCATGAGGAAACTGTACCCCATACCACCTTCCTTGGCAAAATGGGAAAATCGTGAGGGTTGGTAAGTATTCGGGGTGGCCGATATGGCAAAAATAGAATATCACGATTTTTCAATTATGTTATCACGATTTCGATTTTATCACGAGTTTTTTAAATGATCACCAAAAAATCTTAAATTACACATTAAAGAAGAGAAACATTAAATAAATAAATAAATTCTTTCAAATTAAGGATAACCAACAAAGGGTTAAAATACTGATAGGCTATGTCTTTCCCGCACCAAAGATCATAGAAATGCACAGAGAGTTCTGAATGAAACTATACATACATTGTATGTATATACAATATATATATATACACTAACGTTCAAAAGCGAACATCTCTGCCATCTCTCCATTCATCACCAAGATCATAAACCGCTCCCTCCTGGCAGGGCGTATCCCAGCTGCATTAAAAACTGCGGTCATCAGACCTCTACTGAAAAAAACCACCCTGAATCCAGAGGTTCTCTCCAGTTACAGGCCCATCTCCAATCTTCCATTCCTATCAAAGGTTGTGGAAGAAATAGTCGCAGCACAACTTCATGATCACCTCAAACACAATAAAATGTATGAAAAGTTTCAGTCTGGTTTCCGTCCTGGTCATAGCACAGAACATCCTTGATCAGAGTCACCAATGACCTGCTGATGGCAGCGGATACTGGTTCCCCATCACTACTCATCCTCCTGGACCTCACAGCTGCTTTTGATACAGTAGATCACAACATCCTACTCCACCGTCTGCAATACACCATTGGACTCTCAGAAAACGCTCACAACGCAAAGCCAAGTCACACACCCATAACGTCACCTGAGGTTTTCCTCAGGGCTCCGTGCTGGGCCCCACCCCTTGGCAATATCATAGCATTTCACTGCTATGCGGATGACACACAGCTCTACCTCAAGACAACCCCCACTTCTTCTGCTCCCCTGCCAACTTCAACACTGACCACCTGCCTGGAGGAGATAGAGGCGTGGATGAAGCTCAACTTTCTTAAGGCTCAAATGTTCCAAAACGGATGCCATCCTAGTTGGCACCTCACATCAGCTCCGCTCTTCCACCATCACCAATATCACTTTCTCTGGCCAAACCATCTCCCTACCAGATGCAGAGAAGCTCATCCATGCCTTTGTCTCCTCCAGGCTGGACTACTGTAACGAACTCCTCATCGGGATCTCTGGCAGGAGTATCCAGAGACTCCAGTGCATACAGAACAGTGCTGCCAGGATCCTGATGAGGGTGCACAAGTATGATCACATAAACCCATTTCTGAAATCCCTACACTGGCTCTCTGTCCAACTCAGAATTGAGTAAACGGTTTCCCTCCTCACTCACCAGTGCATGTATGGACATACCCCGCTTTACCTACAGGAACTCCTCACCCCCCAGACGCACCCGGTCTGCAACCTCACACACCCTTCAAACCCCCAGAACCAAGCTCTGCAGCATGGGTGATAGGGCATTTGCTTCTGCTGCCCCCAGGCTGTGGAATGCCCTCCCTTACCACCTGAGGGCTCCACAGACTACAGATGTTTTTTAAAAAAAACTTGAAAACATACCTTTTTTAAAAAGCATACAATATAACTGTATAACTTTCTTTAATTTTTTTTAAAGTTAATTTTAACTCTCGATTCTGTAGCACTTTGAGATTGTTTTAAATGTAAAGAGCATTACAAATGTAATGTATTATTATTATTTATTTTATTATTATTTTACATGATTCAGCAGTAAGGATACCAAATACATGACAAAAATGTGAAAATTAAAATAGATAATCACTAAAAGAAAGCATAAAAGAAAATGTATGCAAAATTATGAAAATTAAAAACTGATCAAACACAAGAATCAATTAAAACATTAAGCAATAACAGTAATTAAAAGAAAAAAAAACATTTAGTAAAACATTTAGCAAAGATAAAAAGAAGAAATAATAAAAAAGATAAAAGAAGATTAAGATAAAAGATCTTCACTGCTTATCTCCCGTCATTCTGTTTAAGCAGAATACATGTTGATTAGAGAATATCATTAAAGCCTTAACAAAGCTACCTATGATTTAAAAAAACACTCAGTGCGTTACATGCTCCAAGAGAAAGTCGAATTATTGCCTTGGTCCGACTAAAATCAGACTTTTGAAATGTACATGCTTCAGTTCAACTGAAGTCGACCCAAAATGGAGTTTGAAAAATTTAATGAAGATATCCAGATCAGCTACAATGTCCCCTATTGGATGGGGAGCATTGACTCAGTTGATGCTCGCATTAACCAAACATCCTCCATGTTCTGCTCTCAAGTTGTTACTTTCTTTAATTTAGAAAGTACTCCTATATATCAGTTCTTTTGTTCTTTCTGTGTCTCTTCTCTGTCTTCTCAAACCCCCAGACATCTTGGCAGATGACCGCTTGTACTGAGCCAGGTTCAGGTTCTGATTCTGCTGGAGGTTCCTTCCCTTTAAATGGGAGTTTTTCCTCTCCACTGTCGCTACATGCTTGCTCTGTATGAGGGATTGCTGTGGGTGGAAAATCTGCATCAAAGGGGCCTAACCTCACATCAATGACTACACAATCTGCTGCGATTCCTTACATAGAAAACTTTTAACTGACTGGAATTTTTGTATAATTGTATAAAAAATGACTTATTGTAAAAATGCCTTGAGATGATATTTGTTGTGAATTGGTGCTATATAAATAAACTGAATTGAACTGAACAGAACCCTGTGGTACTCCACAAGTAAGCCTTGAGTGTGAAGAAGATTTTTCATTGACATGAACAAACTGGAATCTGTTGGACAGATATGATTTAAACCAGCCTAGTGCTGTTTCCTTGATCCCTACAACATGTTCAAACCTTTCTAAGAGAATATTATGATCCACTGTGTCAAAAGCCGCACTGAGATCTAACAAGACCAGAACAGTCACAAATCCATTATCTGAGGCCATTAGAATATCATTAGTAACTTTTACCAGTACTGTTTCAGTGCTATGATGAGCTCTAAAACCTGACTGAAATTCTTCAAACAGGTTGTTGCTGTTTAGATGCTCACATACTTGATTAGCAACTATTTTCTCAAGAATTTTGGATAATAAAGGAAGGTTAGATATAGGTCTGTAGTTAGCTAAATCATCTTGATCCAGGAAGTGTTTCTTAAGTAAAGTTTTAATTACAGCAACCTTAATTTCCTGAGGTACATATCCATTCTATATGTGTGGCTCTGGTCCAGTGGAAAAATATCAGCTCAAAAGTATACATGTCGCCACCTAGTGTTGTTGAGTGGAACACACTCTATTCAATAATTCTGTTTTGTGAGTGAAATGTAAACTAAGACACGACTGTAAGGTCTGACTGAGCCATTAGTCAGATTACTGCCAAAAGATGCATGGAAATGTGCGAACTGTCTCTATTTCCATCCCTGTGATGTTGTTCATCACTTCCTTCCTCATACTTCCTGTATAGCACCATCATATCCTGGGGGAAGAACAAGGAGAAGGAAGCCTTTGAAAGAATTCTCGACCAGTTTTTGTCAGGACCAGTGTCGGTGGTCAGTGACAGCTATGACATCTTTAACGCCTGTAAACACATCTGGGGAGATGAGCTGAAGGAGCGAGTTATGGAGCGCAGTGAGGACTCCTGTCTGGTAATCCGACCAGATTCTGGAGACCCAGCAGAGACTCTAGTTGAGGTAAATAAGAGGAATGCAGATATTAAGATTTCTTGCTTGATTTGAACTTAAAGATACAATTATTCTCAAGTTGGTAGCCACGTTTCTGATTTAATTGTGTGTTGAAGTTAAAAGGTGTCCATCCATCCTCTGTCATTGTTTTCTCTGATTCATGCACCAAAAGGATTACTGTTTCAAACAGCTTTTTGGAAAGCCCAGAGGATGATTATTTGGTTTTGAAAGCTTCTGATTGTTAATTCACAACATTTAAGTCAAATATAGGTGTTGGTGTATTTTAAGGCACTATTCTCGTCTGACATCAGGATAATATCAAAGAAATCTGTCAAAATATTAGCAAGATGATTGTAGACCTCCACAAGTCTAAGGTGAAGTTTGGGTACAGGTGCCATGTTCATCCATTTAAATATGATCACCATGAGAATCAAGGCACTGTAGTTTTCTGGAAGCATTCTGTGTTTCAGAGATGAACATGCATGAATGTTCATGAAGGTGCAAATCAACCCAGAATAAAAGCTATAAGACTTTGTGAAGCTGAAAATGTGTTTTTGACAAAAGCCGCCTACAAACCAGACTCCGCTACAGCAGTTCCGTCTGAAAGAATGGGCCTAAATCTCAGTAAACTGTTATAAGAAACTTGTGGGAGGACACCCAAAACATTTAAAAGATACGTTTTAAAAGTATTTCTACCAAGTATTTAAGAAATGTATATGAGCTTCCAAACTTAATCAAAATGAAAGAAATATTATTCAGGACTTGTAGTTTGCGTAACCCTACCTGACCTGAAACAGGAAAAACGTAGTCTGATTATGTCACACTGAGGAAAATGGGATTTGGTCTGAACTTGAACTGCTCTAAACTTTTACCTAGATTGATCAGTTGCTATTTAATTATTATTTATTTATGTGAAGTTTGAAAGTTTTGTGCTTGTGAGTGCCCCCTTGGGCCAAATGCGTAACTGCAGCCTGAATGTTAAGCTCGTGAGTGAGCTCACGAACGAACAGCAGTCCCGTCCTGGACAATTTACAGATTTGCAGCAATGACTTTAGCTGAGGAAGTAAATGCTACTGTTGTGTAAGTTTAGTTGGGGTCTGGGCTGGAGTTAAGCTACTGCTAAAGCTGCTCTCTTCCTGTGCTCTGCTGAATCCATCCTTCAGTTACCTCTCACTCTGCGGCTGTTTATGGTGGAAATGGTGAATGTTACACGTCAGTGTGAATGCGTATGACAATATTATGCATGGCGCCGCCTGTGGAAAACAATCACCATTCTAGTGAATTTACAGGCATATAGAGGCAGCTGTGGTTAACAGCGGCCAGGAATCATGCTACTCACCAGGGCATTGCTGGAGCATGAATGAAGAAGACATGTTTATATATATTTATTTGTGCTTAACTCATGTATAGTCCCTTTAAAACTATACACAAAACAAGCAAATAAAGAAATATTTTGTTGGAGTAATTTTTGCACAAAAGTTTTCTATAAAAAAGACTTACTAAAGACAAGTGACCCATAAATCTTTATGAAAAAGACTCCAGTCATGTTCCAGTACAGTCAGACATGCTCATCATGCATCTCTAGTCATTTTCTAACTCTTGTTTATATCCAATAGAGATGAAATGAGATTATATGAGAATTTTTCCACTCAAATTGCCCTACTAATGATTTCCCTTCTAGGTCATCAGGATTTTAGGAGAGTGTTTTGGCTATAGTCTGAACTCTATGGGATACAAGGTTCTACCATCATACCTACGGATCATCCAAGGGGATGGCATTGACCTTTGCTCAATAAATCAGGTAAGAAAAATCTAATGACTAACAAAAACCACAGCAACTTTGGAAAGGTTTCATAATGGAAGCACAACTGAAGCTCTGTGCCTTGGTCTCAAACGAACAGAGATATACGTAACCACTGCAGTTATATGTTTTAATTTAAATATGTTTTTAACTTGAGAATAAAAATATATTTTGGATAGGCTTCAGCAAACCATTTATCATCGGCTAATTCAATTTCATGTATTTGCTATATATTAAATAATCTGGTGAATCAGATTACTGGTCTTGGGATCTACTGGATTAAGTCTATATAATGATGCTGTTTATATGGAGATCTCAATAGATGCAAATTTCTACGTATTGATTCATAAAGTGCTGATTCACGACAGATGTCAGCTCAAGGTGCTTTAAAGGAAAAGTCACTTCAATACAATCATACAAACGTTTAAAAAATCCCAGTAGATTGCATGGAGTCATTGATTGACAGTTGTGCCCCTTTGATCCGGACACGGACTCATGGTGAGGCGTCTTCCCATTATTACGGCCCTCACCTCTGGAACAGGCTGTCAGAGGATCTCAGGGTCGCAGAAAACGTTCATGTTTTTAAGAACAGGCTCACGACTCACCTTTTTAGCTTAGCCTTTAACTAATTATTATTTATTATTATATTTTTAACCGCTCAGCATATTTTACCTGATTTAATTTGTAGATTAGCTTTTAACTGTTTATTTAATAATCTGCTTTGCATTTTTATCTTGATCTATCTTATCGTTGTTTTACACTTATTGTTTTATACCTTATACACTTTATGTTTTATAAACGTTATATTTTAACGTATTTTAATCTTTCTTGCCAATGTTTCCTCTCTAGGGGTCCCCCTGCATCGGGGGCGGTGGTCGGCTGTGGCTGCCTGGGTGCCCCCTAGGTAGCGCTTGGGTGGAGAGGGGGTACCAGCCCTCCCTCCTCTGGGCGCCCTGGGTTGGAGCCTTGGCTGCTGCTGTTGATCTGCTGCTGCTGATGCAGATGGCTCCCATGATGGCATTTCCTTTCTCATCTGTACTCAGCCCGCTTTTTGTAGCTTTTAAGTGTGTGTGTGAGTGTGTGTGTGTGTGTGTGTGTGTGTGTGTGTGTGTGTGTGTGTGTGTGTGTATGGCTGATGGGTTGGGTTGGGAGGGGTTTTTATTTGCGTTGATGATTTTATTTTTGAAGGGGGAGTTGTGGGGTTATTTTAAACCTGGAAAGCATTTTGAGTAACTTTGTTTGAAAAGCGCTTTATAAATAAAGATATATTGATTGATTGATTAATCCAGACTCCAACCACAGCAATTCTGAACCAGGCTCAGTACAAGCAGTCGTCTGCAACGACCGTATGGGGGTCTCAAAAGACAAAGAAGAGACACAGAAAAAACAAATGAACTGATATAAGAGTACACTATATATGTAAGAAGGTAAACAGTTGATAACAGGACATGGAAGGTCAGTTTCTTGCAGTTCCTCTGAGTCAATGCTTCTTTCTAACAAGGCATCACAGCTTAGCAGGATACAATACCAGGTGGAGCTTGTATGGGGAGAAAAACCCAGAAAAAAAAAAACAAATAGTCCAAGTAACAGCAAAAAGTACAACTGGAGAGTAGTATAAAAGAAAAATAGAAGAGAGAAGAAAAGTGGTCAGTCTGTCCTTCAACAGTCTACGCCTATAGCAGCCTACAGAGATAATTCAGGATAACCTAAACTAGGGCTGGACGATATAGAAAAAGAGCATATCGATAAAAAAAAGTCATATTGATCGATATATATCATTATCGATAAAAATCACATAATGTAAAACATATATTTTAAGTCCCTCCCCAGTCATTTTGTTATTCTTCAGTGAACTAATTTTAACTAAGAATTAAATTAATTAATTTTTCAAACACTTATTTTTATCAGAAGTATGTTTGTAAGACACAGAAACAAACCAAGAGACCTGAGTAACATCAGTAAATACAAAAAAAGTAATATTATTAACCATTATATTATATATTTTTTATCATGTTAGTAATTTAAATTAAAGGCTTATTTTTATGCTTTTAAATTTTTTAAACATTTTATGATACTTTATAATATTAATGGCTGAAACCCTTGGTGATTCACTTCAACAAGATGGCGCCGCGGATGGACGCCTCGGTACTTCGCTCCCTAGTACTTGATACAATTTTACTTTTTTGCGTAGTTTTCTGCACTCCCTCTGCTATTAAAATGAGCAGAGAGGAAATCCTACAAATAGGACTATCCAGTGCCGGACTTTTTTCACCGTTTTTTAATCAACCAGACTACTTTATGGAGATTCTGACTGGAGGAGCAGCAGCGCTCTGTGGATTTAGACGGAGACGCCGTCGTGGTAAAAGAGCTGGTGTGCTCGTTAAATTGCGACAGCGAGGACTACGCACCGCTCTCCCATCAATACACCTGGGGAACGTTCGCTCTCTGCCTAACAAAATGGATGAATTGCTCCTTCTCCTATCCAAGAACTCAGACTTTCGTCGTTCTGCCGCCTTTTGCTTCACTGAAACCTGGTCCAGTGAACACATCCCGGACAGCGCACTACAGCTGCCGCGCTTCCAGCTGTTCCGAGCGGACCGCTGCGCGGATCTGTCTGGGAAGTCAAAGGGAGGAGGAACGTGTTTCTACATTAACGAAGGTTGGTGTACAGATGTCACAGTGTTAAAGAAGACATGCAGCCCTCACCTGGAGTCTTTCTTCATAAACTGTAAACCATTTTATTCACCGCGGGAGTTCGCCTCGTTTGTGCTGGTCGCTGTATACATTCCACCGCAGGCGTGTGTAACGGAGGCATTACATCACCTCGCCGATCAGATCACAGACGTGGAGAAAACTCACCCGGACTCTCTGCTAATCATTCTCGGGGATTTTAATAGAGCAAATCTCAAACTTGAACTGCCTAAATATAAACAACATGTGACGTGTCCCACCAGGGACATGAACACTTTAGACCACTGCTACACCACAATAAAGAATGCATATCGCTCTGTCCCCCGTGCTGCTTTGGGACTTTCTGACCACTGCCTGGTCCACCTCATCCCATCTTACAAGCAGAAGCTGAAATCTGCAATGCCTGTAGTAAGAACTGTGAAGAGATGGACAGATGAGTCAAAGATGCAGTTACAGGCCTGCTTTGACTGCACTGATTGGAGCGTCTTTGAAGCAGCAGCCTCAGACCTGGACGAACTGACTGACACTTTGACATCTTACATCAGCTTTTGTGAGGACATGTGTGTGCAGACCAAAACCTTCTGCACGTTCAACAACAACAAACCATGGTTCACTGCAGAACTGAGACGGCTACGCCAGGACAAGGAGGAGGCCTACAGGAGTGGGGATCAGGACCTGTACAAGCAGGCCAGGAACAAGCTGACAAAGGAGATCAAGGCAGGAAAAAGAATCTACAGCCAAAAACTGAGGGAGCGTTTTTCTGCCAACGACTCTTCTGCAGTTTGGAAGGGCCTGCAGACCATTACCAACTACTGGAGACCATCCCCCCACCCTGTGGGGAGCCCCCGCCTGGCTGAGGACCTCAACGACTTTTTCTCCAGGTTTGAAACAACTTTCACACCTTCCACCTCCCCCACCATCTCCATCACAAAAGGCCTAGCATCACCCCAAACCATCCCCATACCTGATCCCCTGCCTGCGCTGACGATCTGTGAACAGGATGTGCGCCAGCTATTTCAGAAACAGAGGATTAAGAAGGCTCCAGGACCCGATGGTGTGTCTCCGTCCTGTCTGAAAGTCTGTGCTGACCAGCTGGCTCCCATCTTCACTCAGATCTTCAACAACTCCCTGGAGCTGTGTGTGGTCCCCTCCTGCCTCAAACGCTCCACCATCATCTCGGTTCCCAAGAAGTCCCCTGTCACAGGATTAAATGACTACAGACCAGTTGCCCTGACATCTGTGGTCATGAAATCCTTTGAGCGACTGGTGCTGTCCCACCTGAAGGAAATCACGGATCCCCTGCTAGACCCCCTGCAGTTCGCCTATAGAGCCAAACAGGTCAGTGGATGATGCAGTCAACATGGCTCTCCACTACATCCTGCACCACCTGGACTCTGCAGGTACCTACGCTCGGGTCCTGTTTGTGGACTTCAGCTCTGCATTCAACACCATCGTCCCAGAGCTCCTCCACCAAAAACTGTCCCAGCTCACCGTGCCTCCCTCCACCTGTCAGTGGATTACCAGTTTCATGACTGACAGGAGGCAGCAGGTTAAACTGGGTAACTTCATATCCAGCACCCGGTCCCTCAGCATCGGCGCCCCCCAGGGATGTGTTCTCTCCCCACTGCTTTTCTCCCTTTACACCACTGATTGCACGTCAAGAGACCCTTCTGTGAAACTCCTGAAGTTTGCAGATGACACCACCGTCATTGGACTCATCCGTGACGGCGACGAGTCTGCATACAGAAGGGAGGTGGAACATCTGGTCCACTGGTGCAGTCAGAACCACCTGGAGCTAAACCCGCTCAAAACTGTGGAGATGACAGTCGACTTCAGGAAGAGACCCCCATCAACATCTCCTCTTATAATCACCAACAGGCCAGTCCCCACAGTAGAGTCTTTCAGGTTCCTAGGATCCACCATCACACGGGACCTGAAGTGGACCTCCCACATTGACTCTATAAGGAAGAAGGCCCAGCAAAGGCTGTACTTTCTGCGTCAGCTCAGAAAGTTCAACCTGCCTCAGGAACTGCTGACCATATTCTACACAGCATTAGTCCAGTCTGTCCTGACCTCGTCCATCTCTGTCTGGTTCGGATCCGCCACCAGGCAAGACAGGGACAGACTGCAGAGAACAGTCAGGTCCTCAGAGAGGATCATAGGTACTGATCTTCCCTCCATTGAGGACCTTTTCCGGGCCAGGGTCAGGAAGCGGGCCAGAAAAATCACCACTGACCCCTCACACCCTGGCCACAATCTGTTTAGGCTCCTCCCCTCAGGCCGGCGTTACAGAGCGCTGTATGCCAAAACCACCCGACACAAGAACAGTTTCTTCCCCAGGCTGTCGCTCTGATGAACTCTGAATAGTCACAGAGTGTGTGTCCACTCACATGAACAATAAACTAAAACTCTGCACTGCTGTATATACTTACTGTATATACTTACTGTACAATAACCCTGGTTTGGTGTATATATTATCCTTTATTTTTATTTATTTTATTTTATTTTATTTTTTTTT
Source organism: Apricaphanius iberus (assembly GCA_028564705.1). Taxonomy (NCBI): domain Eukaryota; kingdom Metazoa; phylum Chordata; class Actinopteri; order Cyprinodontiformes; family Aphaniidae; genus Apricaphanius; species Apricaphanius iberus. Next base: position 374,871 of record JAPXFQ010000525.1, read on the forward strand.
TCTCTTCCGTTTTTTAATTTCACTTATTTAAGTTCTGTACTGGAGAGAAAAGTTGCCGGAGTCAAATTCCTTGTATGTGTCATACTTGGCCATTAAAGCTGATTCTGATTCTGATTCTGATTCAGCTCTTCAGCTGTAGGCTAAAGCTAAAGCTAACTAGCTAAGGGCGACTGGGTCTCAGTCGTTGTGTCCATGGGCAAGACACTTCACCCGTTGCCTACTGGTGGTGGTCAGAGGGCCCGGTGGCGCCAGTGTCCGGCAGCCTCGCCTCTGTCAGTGTGCCCCAGGGCAGCTGTGGCTACAACGTAGCTTGCCATCACCAGTGTTGATGGAGCCCAGAACACTGCAGCTCAGTCACTGAGAGCTGAAGCCAGCAGGTCTATCCAACCCCTGTTGGGTTTTTAAAGCGTTTTTTCCTTTCTGAGGACCAGGAGCAGAACCAAGGGGAGATTTTAACAGCCACAGATGTTAGCAACGCGACGCAACCTGGGTAAGTTTCCTGTGTCACTCTGTAAGAGATTCATCGCGAGCTGGAGAGGGGAATCCTGCTTAAAACAGCTGATTGTAGTTTTAGATTTTGTTCATTATTGCTACGTTTAGTGTTTTAGTGCGTGGAGGATCGGTTCAAAATGGGACACCTTTACTTGAGCCACTGAAACATTTATACGTCCTCCACTGCTGCCTTGTTGTGAGGTCTGAGCGCAGCAAAGTTACGGTTCGCTTAGGGAATATCAAAAAATTCAGTTTCAGCTCAATTACTTTCATCCTTTTAGTGGTTTGAAAGGACAGAGGGTGGCTGACAGAGCTGCATGGATCATTGTTAATGATTCGTTTGGAGTAAGTAATGGTTGTTGTATTAAGCTGCCTGATAGGATATAATGAAAAACTTTTTTATCGACCCCTTTTTTTTCTCTATCGCACCACACATCTATTGATCGATATATATTGCTATCGAATTATCGTCCAGCCCTAACCGAAGCCATTCTACCTATAAGCTTATCAAAAACCTTATAGTTCGAATGGCTTATCTCTCCCTGGACAGGAGAACCACCTCGTCCTGAACACAGACAAAAACAGGAAAGTTATTCTGGACTTTAGCAAGCATTCTCCTTCTCCACAGCCTTTCTTCATCAGGAGATCTGAGATGGAGAGGGCAGACAGCTTCAGATTCCTGGGACTGTAGGTCACATCTGACCTGAGCTGGACTTGCAGCACCACAGCCATTGTGTAAAACCCAGAAAATTATTATTTATTTCATCAGGCTGCTCAGGAAAGCTGGTCTGAACTATCTCCTCTTCACCCAGGCCTACCGCAGAGAGGATCATAGGATCAAACTTCCTTCCATGGATTTTATGTGCAAGCAGCACTGTAGAGCAGAGGGAATCAGCAGAGACTCGCTCCATCCATCCCGCTCACTCTCTGCTCACACACCAACACTGCATGTACAACTTGAGACACAGCAGAGCAGACAGTATCAAACCCTCAGAACTGCTTTCTTTTTACAGCTTCTTCCCAACCACAGTCAGACTGATTGCAGAACAAAACTACTGCACTCTCACTAGCTCACTTTAATTACATGTGCAATATCTAATCTGTCATTTTCTCCCATCATACCCTTATGATACAACACTGTAAATTGTGTAATGTTTTTACCTTTGTATATTTTATTCTTTTCTTACTATAGTTAATTTTATAACGTGTATACTGAACTTTATCTTATACTTTTTAACCTAAATTCTTTACTTATTAAACTGACAACTCTGAGAGCCCTGCATAAGTATCCCGATATATCTTGATTGTTGGTTTATGCACACATGGCAAATAAAGAACCTGGAACCTTGAAGACCAGAAAGCAGGGCATTACAGAAATCAGTTCCTCCAGTTGATAAAAGCATGCATCAGTTTCTTTGTGTTTGCCCGAGAGACAAACTGCTTAATGTTGCCACGATTCTTCTTCTTCTTTGTAAGGCTTGATGATGGTTGACAACTAACTGAGGCGCACCTAAAGCTTTAAATGAAAGCTAGTTAGGCTGTTAGCAGTGCAGAGGCCATCACAAATACATCATAACCAATAAGGGGAACACCATCCGCATAAAAAAACACTTAAAGTGACAGTGTGTAGTTTTTGCAGTACATCTTTGAAAATAGCCATTAAAATGTTGTGTAATAATAATTACTTGAAGCACATTAATTGCAAAATATTGGCAATATAGTAAAATATGACGTTAAAAATCAGTTTTAAAATACATAGTCCTTTTTTCAGGGAAAAGCCCTAGATGACGTCTTTACTTCTACAAAAGCCCGGAAGGACAAAGCGCACGGAATGCGCCCGCTATTAAAACATTGATTTCCCCTCAAAATGCAAAAAAGTTTCGCCATAAATACATTTTTACCTCTTCGCTAGTTCCAAGCGATGAAAGAGAGACTGATGTACTCGTTATGTTGCTACAAATAAATAATTCTCAGGGAACTGAGCATTTGAAAACAGCACTAGTTGGACCTCTGTTTTTGAGTTTCTTACTCAAAGACACAGATACTTGTGATAATTTAGGTATGCACTGCCCCCTACTGGCCGAAAATTACACACTGTGCCTTTAAGGCTGCATTGTGTAATAATGTGAATTAGGAGTCTTTGCTTCACGGACGGTTTAGCGTGTGACATAGTGAGCACTGATAAATGCTTCTAGCTGTAAACCTTTAAATTCTTGTTAATAAATCCCATTAGCTTGTTGTAGTCTGTTGTGAAGTAGAAACAAGGCTTTAGTCTACATTTATATGGACCCTGCTTTCAGACAGAAATATAGAAAAACAGCTTGGGGAAAGTTTACAGCTTTCTGGAGTAGAGACAACCAGGAAATGTGCTTTTAGCTTCATCCCTGAACTTTTGCTCATGCTATTTTGTGTATTTTTGATTTCTCTAGATTCTGGCTAAACTTGGTGATGAAGGCTGGAGTGCTGAAAATGTGCGTTTTGGCTGTGGCAGCTCCTTACTTCAGAAACTAAACAGAGATACACTTAGCTGTGCATTTAAGTGCAGCTATGTAGAGACCAATGGCAAAGGGGTAAGTGCTACAATGTTAGCCAGACTGTGAAGCATACATATGAAATGTCAGCAATGCACACATTGCTAAAGTTAGAGCTTTTGGAATCTCTCCTGGTATCTACAATACCTTATCCATATAAAACATCATGTTAGGATGGAGTTTTTAACAGCCGTTATAATGGTCACAACTGCCTAATGCTCTTTTAAACCAGCTTCATGCTTCGACTGCTGTGTATGGTGTTCTAACTATCATTGCTACAGCTACTCTTCATTCATATCATCACTGCTTCTGATAGTGGAAATGCCTTCTCTGACAGATAACATGGTGATCCAAATTATGTTCAATTTCATTCATGGTCAAATTAATAATTACTTTACTAATCTCAAAGGGAAATTAAATGTTGGAACTTAAAACAAAGTTGGTTTGAATAGCTGCAGTTGGCTGTGGCCAGGAAGGAACTCCTACAGAGCTCTGTATTGCAGAGGCCTGCACAGTTGGAACCACTATTTCCTGGCATCAAGAAGGTTCTGGGTTCAGATCCCAGTCTGGTGTCTCTCTGCTCTGAGTTTGCATGTTCTCCCTGTGTATTCCTGGGTTCCCTCCAGGTTCTCCCATGTCCTCCCGCAGAATAAAGACTGGACTGTTATGTGAATTGGTTGTTTGTCCTGTTTGTCTCTGTGTTGCCTTCTAAAGAATGGACCAATTAGAGAGGAGCTAGAAGAGTCTTGTGTGGAAGAGGCTCAGTGTTGTGCATTAAGGATTTTCATTTTATGAAGCATTGTTTAATCATTAGTATAATCATCTCAAGCTGGCCCAGAACAATCTCCAGAACAGAACCAGCCTTCTTCACCACGTTGTTTAGCTGTTTGAAGTCCCTAGATCTGATGGTGCTACCCAACAGATGACACGATCCACAACAGACTTTTAGCAGATATGTAGCATCTTGCCGGAAACAGTGAAACACTTCCCACCATATGTATGTTGTGATTGTCTAAATATGTGCTTTAGTGTAATGAGGTGGGTTTTCTTCTCTTACCGCTGTCATTTCCCTAGTTATTATTGGGAATTGGACATAGGTGAATGTCCATTCGCCAACACATGCATGAATTCCCTGCAATCACCTGACTCACTTTTTACAAAGGCAACATATTTTTTGGTTGAGCGTTCTAATAAGAATATGACAATTGAAATGTTAAAGCATTCTTTTACTAAAACAATATACATACAAACATAAGGAGCCAACTTTAAACTGAAAGTGCATTAAGTTGTATGGATTTATCCACAAATCTGGCAGCCAGACATTAACTGTTATTATTAACTTTAATTATTAACTATTCATAGCCTATTATTATTCTGTTCCACGTTTCATCCCAATAAGCACTGAAGGTATGAACAGGTGTTGAAAATCGCACCTTTATTCAATTAATAACAGTTCAAAGCCAAAGGACTACATGTTGTTTCTCAAATGGCAGACATTAAAAATCCACATATAGCAGAAGGATGGCAAATTCATACATATATAGAAGAATATGCGTAACAATAAAATGTGTTACCTTTGTAACCTATGCTGTTGTTGCCGATTCTGTGCAGAGAAACTTCTACGTAATTTACAGATCAGAGTGCTGCAATAGAACGGGTTCCTGCAGCTAATCTGCTGTTTCAGGAGGACCAATCAAATCTCTCTCTGGGAGCGCTGGATGCTGAGATAGTGAGAATAATCGGCATTCAGCGCAAAGATGGAGAGATTTTCAGACATACTCTCTCTACACAATGGAAGGTGGGAGTCAACCAAAAATATTATATTATTTTTCATCCATGCATGTTAAAAAAAAAAGAAAGAAAAAAAACTTTTACCAGACCCATAACATTTAGATTATGTATTTTTTCCATCTTGAAACGGTACCTGCAACATTGCAGAATGTTTCTGGAGCAGAAAGGAGTCTGTAAACATCTTAAAAGTAGCATCTGCGCAGAAAGAAAACATGACGGTGGCAGAGAGGAGTATTTATTGTTCAAATACACATTTGTTTATCTACTCTTCACATTTAATAAATGTATTTTCTCTTTCTGTTTCCCAGTGAATCAGACAGGATGAAAGCTCTCTATATTATCTCTATAATCTATATAGATCCATAAATATGATCGCATTTGTAATCTGCAGTACTTTATTTAGAGAAACTACCTTTAGTTTAACAGATCGCTCGCAGCTCGCGCAAAAGTAGGTATAACGCCAAAACGTTAATTTTAAGGTGCTCTGCGGTTGTTAAAAAAAGGCTCAGGTTTGGTGGCAAAAAACTCGTCATAAAAAGTGTCCTATCCTGCATTCTGACCATGATTCTGACTCTCTCCAGTCACTGCCTGCAATTTTCTCATCTTGTCAAAACCATGACTACCTTTTAACTGCTTGTTACGAAAATTTGTCTGCGCTGTTTCACCGCCAGGTTGTTTTTTAAAGTAGTGACTGATTTTCCCAGGTCATATCTGTAACGCTAAAATCCATTAATATTACTCTGAGACGGAGGATGTTTTTAAAAAAATAAACTTGATATAAAACATTTATCTGGTTGAAGAGCGGGGGAAAATCAGGACACAGATAGCGCCAACTAGCGGGAAAACCCCATTTTACACTCTATGAAAAACAATTTTATCTTCTTTTTCTGTGCTTCCCCCGGCACACCGCTGCTGATACATCGCCCCCGTGGTGGCACAACTCTGCAACTGCAGTAAAAATAACTTCCATATAGTTGGGGGCAGATCGATATCAGGCTGAGGTGGCACAAAGGTGGCCACGCAAATTTGAACGCAGGAAAAACCCTTCCTTGCTCACCCACCATCACCTATTGGAAATCCTCTCTGCTCCAAAATGGGAGCGATCCCACAGCCTCCTGATCTCCCCTGTAATTTATGTTGAATATTTTTCTGTTGGAAGGTGTGCTGAAAGGCAATTTCATCATATTCACAATGCCAATGAGCTATTTATTGATTGTGGGTAAGTCCACTCTGCTGTTCCCCTTCTAGTAGACATCTGCACCGTTGCATCTGCTCTCCAGTCTGTTTTCAAATTGAACAACCTAGTATTTCTACTCCTCCACCACTCCCTGTCCCATGCGGGAAACGGTGTTGGACATATTGTCCATCTCTGATGAAGCCAACAGCTGCAGAGTTGTCTGAGTATTGTGTGTGTTTGTTTGTGTGTGTGTGTGTGTGTGTGTGCATAGTTGTTTGTCCTATGTGTCTTTCCGATACCCTGAGATGTACTGGTGACAAGTCAAGGATGGACCCCACCTTGCAACTTTTTGAGGATAAGCTCTATAGATGATGGAGGGATGGATGGACCAATAAAATGAAATTTAGACATCTTTTTAACCTAAATTTGGTGAAGGGTGTTGCAAAGCTTTTTGTTAAAAACATTCAGTAAATGTTCTATGTCAGTAAAATATAACAAGAGTTGCTCTACACAAGTAAAACACACTGAAGGCTATTTCTGCCCCTAATGAAAATGAAATATTTCCAGTTGAATAAGTTAAGTGTAGTGGAATTTAATAGTGATGACTTGGGTCCTCTGTTTTAATACATACTTAATGTAAGCTCTTGTACTCTTGTTTAAAAAAAAATGCTATCTGTACTTTCCTACTTTACTAAATTTCATATATATTTTCATTCCAAACACATTTTTGAGGTTGTGCTGCTGCAACCTGACATTGTGTTTTATGGTCCTATGTCCCTACTCTAGATGGATGTGTGCAAGCAGCCGGTGACCGACCCTTCAAAGGGATCTAAAAAGGGCCGATTATCTCTGAGGAGGAACTCTGGTGGCTCCCTGGAAACGGTAGAGAGAGGAGCAGGCAAACCTGAGGAGGTCTTTCACAGCATTTCTCTCTAAGCTCTCAATTACTCTTCATATTAAAGGCACTTACCTTATATTGAAATGATCATAGATGTTACTGCTTTTTTGTTTTTAATTTGCTATCAGTTTCAAATGTTTTTTTCTACATTAAGTTTACCTCATTCATGCGTTGCTCAAATGAGGTGGATTAGTGTTCATTCCACCTTCACTGCTTGTGTGTTTTGACTCCAGTTTTAGGCTGATGTCATTTTCTGACAGCAAAAAAAATGTATTATTCCAACTGTCATCTTTCCTAATGAAAACAGTTACAGTGGGGTAAAAAAACGATTTTAGTCAGCCACCAACTGTACAAGTTCTCCCACCTAAAGGGACGAGACAGGTCTGTAATTTTCATCATGTTTTTACCTCAACTTTGAGAGCTAAAATTAGAAAAAATATTCAGAAAATAACACATTCTTATTTTTAAATAATATATCTGCAAATTTGGTGGAAAATAATTATTTGTTCTGTAAAAAAAAAAGTTAATTTAAATCCTTTGTTATAAATCTTCTGTTTTCAATGCCAAAGGTTAAAGGTTACCTGTAGGTCTTCAGCAGGTTTGCACACACTGTTGCTGGTATTTTGGCCCATTCCTCCATGCAGATCTCAGCTTCACAGCTGTGATGTTTTGGGACTTTCTATGGGGTTGCAATCTGCAGACTGGCTAGGCCACTCCAGGACCTTGAAATGCTTCTTAGGAAGCCCCTCCTTCGTTACCATGGCGATATGTTCGGTATCATTGTCATGCTGAAAGACCCAGCCACGTTTCATCTTCAATGCTGTCACTGATGGAAGGAGGTTTTCACTCCCGGTCCCTTTGCATAAAAACAGCCCTACAACATTCCATTTCCACCACCATGCATCACTGCAGGTATGGTGTTCTTTGGATGCCACTCAGCATGTTTTCTCCTCTAACAACGATGAATGGTTTTTTATACCAAAAAGTTCTACTTTGGTTCCATCTTACCATATGACATTCACCCAATCCACTTCTGGATCATCCAGATGCTCTCTAGCAAACTTCAGACGGGCCTGGACATGTACTGGCTTAAGCAGGGGGACATGTCTGGCACTGCAGGCGGCCTAGTGTGTTACTGATGGTAGCCTTTGTTACTTTGGTCCCAACTCTCTGCAGGTCATTCATTAGGTCCCCCCGTGTGGTTCTGGGATTGTTGCTCAACGTTCTTGTGATCATTTTGACCCCACACGGTGAGATCTTGGTGGAGCCCCAGATGGAGGGAGATTATCAGCTGCCTTAAATGTCTTCCATTTTCTAATAATTGCTCCCCACAGTTGGTTTCTTCACACCAAGCTGCTTAACTATTGCAGATTCAGTCTTCCAGCTTTGTGCAGGTCTACAATCTGGTTTCTGGTGTCCTTTGACAACTCTTTGGTATTGGCTATAGTGGAGTTTGGAGTCTGACTGGTTGAGGTTGGTACAGATGTCTTTTATACTGGTAACCAGTTCAAACAGGAGCCATTAATACAGGTAACGACTGGAGGACTGAAAAGCCTCTTATCGAAGAAGTTACAGAAATCTGTCTGTTTGTAGGTGACCAAATACTTATTTCCACCACAATTTGAAAATAATTTCTTTAAAAATAAGAACATGTGATTTTCCTGATTTTTTTTTTTCAATTTGTCTCTCATAGTTGAGATATAAATATGATGAAAATTATAGGCCTCTCTTATCTTTTGTGGCTGACTAAATAATTTTTTGCCCCACGGTATGTTTTACTAAGACTCTTAGGGCTTGATTTATCAAGATTCCTGATAATGACCTTAAAATTGTGTGCGGTGCAAAACATTTATGCAAGTGAGTTGTCCTTAATTTACCGGTGATTTACTAAGATTGCGTGAGAAATTCCCAACACGCGCAAGTAGCAATATTCAAATGAAAACTAGAGAGAGGAGGGATAATGTGCATGGATCCATGATGCATCTTTGGCACAAAAAAGGAGGGGAGGCGACATATGTATCAGTTTTTTGGCTGTTTTGGTTGAATTCTGTTTTTTGTTTGTCAGTAATAAATGTAATTCATGCGGTGTACATGCGCTGCTCCCACACCCTCCGTTCGCCCATACTCTACTTATTTGCCTTTTTATTTCTTCACCCTAAGGATGCTGAACGACCTCCCTAGGACAGATTTCCCCCTCTTTTTCCACTTTGGACTACTTCATAAAGAACCTAGGACTACAAATGGCTCTCTGCTCTGATTATACTATCCAAGACATACTGCTATGAATGGAGGACATGGAATTAAAGATCCGACGCCTTGAAGAAAATGCCAGAAACAATACTACTCTGCCTATGGCATCCGATTTTCAACAGCCTGGCACGTCGATGCCAACAACACAGAGTACCCCTCCGAACAGACAACGTCTATCGGGACAAACCCCCCACTTATCAGAAGAGTTGCCAGCACTCAGACGAGAAACACCTATGAAGAAAGTAAGGAACGTCAAAAGAAACCTCAACAACCAGCGAGTTCGATTCTCCCTTTAAAGAATAGATTCACAGCGCTAACCACTCCCAGCTCCCTGAGTCTGGCAGACCCACAGCAAGGCCAGCGAAACACAAACAACTCCCTTGGACTGACAGACCCACAGCAAGGCCAGCGAAACACAAACAGCTCCTTGGGACTGACAGATTCAAAGCAAGGCCAAAGAAAAACAAAGATAATCCGAACAGAAACAAGAAGCAGCAACAAGAAGCAAACACCGACAAGAACCCAAAGAGAACAGAGAAAAACAAGAGAGGGAAAACGCTTGCTATTATTCATGATGGATCGATCAAAGGTATTGAACAGCTATGCATCAATATAAGTGTCTTTAATTGCCCACAGATGTCAGTTAAAACCCAGAGCTGCTGACATCTCTCTTAAGAAATCTGAAATTCTAAAGAAAGACTTCTTGGATTTACTCCTGAACTTTACCAGCAAAAAGGTAGAACTACACATATCTGGACAAATTCCAGCAACGCCCTCGGACAAATAATTTAGCAGGACCTGGGGTCTCATTTATAAACTTTATGTACGCACAAAACGGGGCCTGAAACTGGCGTACGCCAATTTCAAAGCAAAAGTTGTGATTTATAAAAAACAGACTTGACGGGAAAATGTGCGCACCTGTACGCCAACTCTGACCCGTGCGTACGGACATTTTGGAGACGAGGGAATCGACGATGCAGTTGGTGAAGTGGTAAACTGCAGCCAGAGTGCTTATTACTCCTCTCACACATATAATTTCACCTCACACCAAACATTAATTATGGATTCATGTTATTATAAACATCCAAACCAGCAATGATATCTACATTGTAGCTTTGCAGTGAGCCTTAAATTCAGATAAAAGGGCTGGGACTGTATGCCAATTAATAAATTGAATCATCTGTACCATATATCATTGATTGGCACGTTCATTGTGCCAAGGAAGGAAGCAAACAGTCTTATTGCTGCCAATAGAAATACCCCAACTACTTTCAAGCGTAATATTTGAGATGGATGCACTGGCTTTGCTGGAAGATTATGCAAATGGTAGGATTAGGAGATAACGCGTGTTCAGGGATCATGCGGACCTCCTTGCCCATGATGATGACTGGCTAATAAGCAGATTCAGATTCCCTAGAGCTGTGCTCTTGGATCTCTGTGCTGAATTCGGCCAGGCTTTGGAGAGACCATCCAGGCGGAAACGGGCCATTCCAGTCCAGCTGCAGGTGCTCACCACTCTGGGATTTCTTACAACTGGTTGTTACCAGCGGGAATTAGCTGACAGGTATGTGCCTGAGTGACATGATTCTTAATATTCTGCCCAAAGTCCCTTTTTGGAAATAATGCCTTCAAATATGTTATATTTATTAACTAGGTCTAGGATATTACAGCCGTCCCTGAGCGCAATAATGCCTGCAGTCTTGGATGGGATCATTAAAATGAGCAGGCGATACATCACGTGTCCATATCCTGTGGTGGATCAGGCCGAAATTAAGATGCAATTTGCAGCAATGTCTAGTTTCCAGAACATAATCGGCGCAAGTTTTTTTTTTTCTCGACTTTGAGGTCCGACCCCTTTTTTTTTATTTCCAAGTACCGGGCTGTCATATGCACTGACAGTCTGCACTGCAGACGCCACATGCTGTCACTCGCAGTTCTTCCTTTTATTTGTGACACCACTGCTGTGTCCACCAAATAAAATGTCTCTTCTAGCCTCCACTTCACCCACTAGCACTTCAATCAACATCTCCTTAAAGTTTCTCTTCTTGTTTTTCTTTTGTTGTTGCCATATTTCCCCTCTTCTTCATATGCATCAATACTCATGTCCTGCTTTGCATTGACCTTTCATAGCCCGATTTGGGCGTGTTCAGGGCGGGATATGAGCCAAATTCACGTGCGCAAACTTCCAAGAAGACCGTGATTTATAAAGGGGAATTGCTTACACCTGTGTGTAGGCATGGTTTTATAAATCAGAAATCTTTTTGGCGTATGCAAACTTTTTGTTTCGGTCGTATGTACACTTTTAGTAGGGATTCTACGCAATGTTTTATAAATGAGACCCCAGGTCTTTTAGCAGCTGTGTTGTAGCTGTCTTTACGGAAAGGTCTATTCGATTTCTAAATAATTTTAAGATTTTCTGTGAAAGGAGACATCTATTCACAACAGATGTAAATTATATCAATAAGAAAGGTCAGAAGCTTTATCTCTGGAATTTGCTAACTCGTGAACTCACTGCCCTGTTCTCGAACTGAGACACATAGTTGATGCCAACCTGCTGTAACACACAGAGAACATGACATCCTCACACCCCTCAGTGATAAGCCCACCAGAGTCATACTAGCTGACTGTGCAACAACGCCATCAGATGACCTTCGAAAGAAACACAGAGTTCCAGGAAACACATCAACTCAGTCAGCTGAGTTACATCACCCCCTAGCTGACCCAACAAGTTCACTACCAGCAGCTGAACGTGCAGATTCTACTCTATAGAAGATGCTCACTGAGACAGCAGATCCAATCAACAAACCAGCTGGCAGAAAGACCAGCAACAGATCCAACTAATCAACTTCTAACTCTATGACAGGCTCACCATTCCGGGAATTTTCTGATGGCCTTCAGACTCAGGAAAAAAAAGGCATCCTGCTTTTAATGCCATTCCCAAACAGAAATTATAAACAATGGGGCTCCTCAACTCAACTGACCATATCAGACATCTCATATCAAACGGACACTGTCACCATTCACACTATCCGCAAGAAGGAGGTGTTCGGTCAATCTAATTCTAACACTCATTTTCACCTTGAAAGTAATATCCCGGTTATTATAAAAAAAGAGATGTTCACACACTAAAACTTCAAATAACCGAGCAGTACAGAATTTAAAAATAATACCTTGTGAAAAATGATCTCTAATTCACTGAAAGAAATCTGAATATAATACCATGCAAGCATAATCTCTCAATCGCAGAAAGAAACATTACTGCAGTTATACAAAACATAAGATCTCTATCAGGGAAGTCCTTCCTAATCAATGATTACATCATTACACATGATATATATTCTATATTTCTCTAAAAAACTTGGCTATATGAAAATATAGAACAAATTATATTAATAGAGACTTGCCCAAGTAATCATCACTTCATTATTTAGACAAGGAAAAACAAAAGGGGTGATGGTCTTGCTACAATCTTTCATAAATCACTAAACCTCAAAAAGGTATCACTAGGCAAATTCAGCACCTTTGAATATTTAGCTACTGAAACAAACTACCTAAACAAAGTCCTATTTGTAAACATATACAGACCACCAAAACTTCACACAAACTTTTATAACAACTTCAATGACTTTTGCTCTGCAATATGCCTAGACTATTACCACATAACAATTGTAGGGGACTTCAACATTCATATTCACAAACCCCAAGACAGTGGAACCAAAGCACTAAATGACACCCTTTATAACTTTGACCCAATCCAACACATTAATGAGCCATTGCACATCCAAGGACAAACTCTGGACTGACTTATTAGCAAAGACTTAAATATCTCTAGTAGGGCTGGACGGTATAGAAAAAGAGCATATCAATAAAAAAATAGTTATATTGGTCGATATCGATAATCTATAAAAATCACATAATGTAAAAAATATATTTTAAGTCCCTCCCCAGTCATTTTGTTCTTTTTCAATGAATTAATTTTAACTAAGAATTAAATCAATTAATTTTTCAAACACTTCTTTTTATCATAAATAAGTTTGTAAGACACAGAAACAAACCAAGAGACTAACATCAGCAAATACAAAGAAAAGTAATATTATTAACCATTATATTATATATATATATATATATATATATATATATATATATATATATATATATTCTTTTTTCATCTTAGTAATTTAAATTAAAGGCTTATATTTATGCTTTTTTATCTTTTAAACATTTTTTATACTTTACAACATTTATGGCTAAAACCCTTGGTTTAGTCTGTCAATAAAGCTTACTCAAATTCACTTCAGCTCTTCAGCTGTTAGCTAAAGCTGATAAGATATTCACCAGTGTTGATGGAGCCCAGAACACTGCAGCATATTTGTTATTCCAACACTGCAGCTCAGTCACTGAGAGCTGAAGCCAGCAGGTCTATCCAACCCCTGTTGTGTTTTTAAAGTGTTTATTCGCTTCTTATGACCGGGAGAAGAACCGAGGGGAGATTTTAACGGCCACAGATGTTAGCAGTGTGACGTGACCTGGTTAAGTTTCCTGTGTCTTTCTGTAAGAGATTCATAGCGAGCTGGGAGATGGGAGTCCTACTTAAAACAGCTGATCGTAGTTTTTTATTTCGTTCATTATTGCTATGTTTAGTGTTTTAATGTGTGGAAGACCGGTTCAAAACGGGACGCAACCTTTACTTGAGCCACTGAAACATTTATCCGCCCTCCGCTGTTGCCTTGTTGTGACGTCTGAGCACAGCGAAGTTACGGTTCGCTTAGAGAATATCAAAAAATTATTTTTCAGCTCAAATACTTTCATCCTTTTTGTGGTTTAAAAAGAGAGAGGGTGGCTGAGCTGCGTGGGTCATTTTTAATGATTCGTTTGGAGTAAGTAATGATTGTTGTATTAGGCTGCCTGATAGGGTATAATGAAAAAATGAGGGGGAACATTTTTTTTCTATTGAACTTTATCGATCCCTTTTTTTTCTGTCGCACTACACATCTATCGATTGACATATACTGCTATCGAATTATCGTCCAGCCCTAATCTCTAGCATTGCGGTAACTGATATCGTATTTTCTGACCATTTCTGCATCTAATTTGAAAGCACCATCCAAGCCAACATACCTAATCAGAGTTAAACAACTGTTAAAAAAAAAGTTAAAGAAAACTCAGCTGAAAACTTTAAACTGATGTACACTCCAACCTTATCTAAATCACCAACATCCACCAACACAGTAAATAAACTGACAGATGATTTTCCATCCGAAAATCTCAGACATGATTGATAAGATTGTGCCACTTAACGTTAAAACTGTCTCTACCAAAAAGAAGTCTCCGTGGGGAAGCGATCCACTGCTATGTAGTGAAAAAAGGGAATGCCGGCGCGCCGAGAGAAAATGGCGGAAAACTAGACTCCAGGTTTATTACGAGATATATAAAGAGAGACTGAACAAGTATCAAGTAACCTTAAAGGGTGCAAGGGAAGCATTCTTTTCCGAGATTATTCACAGAAAAAACAAAAATGATAGGACATTATTTGCTAGAGTGGAGAGACTAACTACTCCTCCTGTGAGAGTACCGCCCTGAACCAGGGCCTATAATGAATTTGCCAGCTTCTTTACAGAAAAAGTCTTGAACATCAGAGAGTCAATCAGTACATCAGCTCAAACCCCTATACCAACTATGAGCATAATTAACACCCATGCAGAGAAAATGACTGATTTCCAAATAATAAATTGATCGAGTTTTGATTAAATTATTGACAAACTAAGCTCTGCCAGCTGCTGCTTAGATATCTTACAAACAGGTTTCCTTAAAAAGGTCCTCCCAGCCATTACAGCGGATCTGATCAAAATAATTACCTCATCCCTCCTATAAGGTGTTTTTTCTCAAAGCATTTAAAACAGCAGTTATCAAGCCAATACCAAAGAAGAAGAACATATGCAGCACATTAATGCAAAACTACAGACCAATCTCTAATCTCCCATTTATTGGTAAAATTCTTGAAAAAGCTGTGTTCCAACAGTTTAACAGTTTCCTAACAATGAAGAACCGCTTTGATATTTATCAGTCTGGTCTTTGTAGGTACCACAGCACCGAGACTGCCCTCATCAAAAATTTCCAATGATATCCGTACAGAAGTACCGTGGTAAAACCACAGTTCTGGTACTATTAGACCTCAGTGCGGGGTCTCCTAGGGCCCCTCCTATGTAGCATCTACATGCTCCCACTAAGCCAAATTATAACCACCAACAATGTTAACAACCACAACTATGGTAATGACACTCAGCTTTATAACTCAATGTCACCAGATGATGCTGAACCCATCCAAATCCTCAATAAATGCATTGGGCAAATTAACAGCTGGATGCCCCATAGTTCCCTCCAGTTGAAGAAAAACAAAACTGAAGTGCTTATCTTTGGATCCAAAAAAGATCGGCTACATATCAGTAATCAGTTTAAACAGGCCCAACTAGAAACTAGCAACCAGGCCAGAACTCTAGGTGTAATAATGGACTCAGACCTGAACCTCCAGGGTCATATAAAGGCAATAACAAGGTCAGCTTTCTATCACCTGAGGAAGATTTCTAGAATTAAAGGAATGATGACACAAGGAGACCTAGAAAAACTCATCCATGCATTTATCTCTTGCCGCCTTGATTACTATAACAGTATCTTCACAGTTCTAACGAAAAAATCAATCAGACAGCTGTCCCAGAACGCTGCTGCTCGTGTTCTCACTAGAACCAAGAAAGTAGAACACATCACCCTAGATCTAAAGTCCTTCCACTGGCTCCCTGTAGCTCAGAGAATAGACTTCAAAGTGCTTTTATTAGTTTATAAATGACTCAATGGTTTAGGACCAGAGTACATTAGAGATCTGCTATCATGGTACAAACCATCCAGATCACTCAGGTCCTCCAGCTCTAGTTTATTGATCATCCCTAGAACCAGAACCAAACATGGGGAAGCAGCTTTTATATGCTCTTCATATCTGGACCAAACTACTGGGAGTATGCAAAGCTGCTTAGACACTGAACTCTTTAAGTCTAAAATGAAAACTTACCTATGAGTAACTGTTTCACTTTTTTTTATTCTCACGTGAACTGTAGTCTTGATTACTTTAAATGCTTTCTTGTGTTTTGTGCAAGATCAGTTAGTGGAAGGAAGAACTGTAAGCTTTTCAGCAAGATCAGTTATCAGTTAGTTAGTTGTTGTTTTTTTAAACAATACATTGTTGTATTGGCTTAATAATTTTCTTTTTGTAATGGCTTTCTTGTATTTTAATCATCAAATTGATTTATGCTGTGTTCCAATTTTAATCATGTAAAGCACCTTGAATTGCCTTGTGTTGAAAGTGTGCTATACAAATAAGATTGCGTTTCCTTGCCTTGCTCTCTGCTGCATGCATACATAATATTGCAGCAATTATCATCAACAATTAAAATAATAGCAATTATCATTGTGGTATTGTATATGATTACTACATTTTATTAATTTGACTTCAGGTAGCTTAAGCACTATGTGAGAAACTAATGAGGATCACCTAGGACCGTGTTCGCTCAGCGCGTCTTCACCAGGTGGAGACGTGATGAGATCGCAGTGAGTTATGATCTGTCTTTGAGGGAAAAATAGGTAAATATTTACATAACTCAGGTTTATGGCCATTAGAGTGTTAATTACTATTAGGTTATATTGGGTGAATGACATTTTTTTTATCAATAATAAACTTATTTTGAATGTGGTAGCGCAGAATTAAGACTTGCTTTTCAGAAGTGCTAACAATAGATGCTAAAATAGCCGGCGCAAACATTTTTATGCTTAGTAAATCAGACTGCACCTGGAACACCTACTTATTTGCCTGTTCACCTCTTAATATTTTGCGTCTTCTTACAGAAACACCCAGATTGCATATTCATCAAGGGCAAACGCACTAAATGGATTGTGTGTGTCTTGCTGTGGGTTTAACAGACGTAATGCTCTCTGCGCCGCGTTGATAGATCAGACTCAGTCTGTTCTGATGACGCTGTGCTGTTTGCGTGGGTTTTAACAAGCACAAACTGTTGATAAATCCGGCTCTTAGAGTCTATTAACCATCACCCTGATGGGGTCCACACTTTAAAATTCAAACAGTTCCATTTCTCATCTTTAAATATTTATGTATATTGAAGTAATATAATCCATAAATATACATTAATCAAAATGTGGTTTCATGCAGTTGAGTATTTTTATTACTATCATCATTACTAGTATTAGTAATATTATTCATACCCCTGTTAGATTCAGGTTTTATTTCCACCAAGATGTTTGTTTCCAATAGCAAATGAGATGAGCATCTCTGAGAAGATTATAAAGCAATGTAAATGGAGTTTCACTGACATTTTATCACAAAAATCACATGTGAAAAAATGAGTACGGAAATCTTCAGAGCAATTATAAGAGCTTGATTACTGTAATAATAATTAAGGTTGATTAGTATTTTCATCAGGTATTTAGATAATTTGTTTTTTGTGATTAGCTCCATATTTGAGTCTGGAAGGCCCTTTACCATCACCCTAATCTTTAGCTGCATGTCGGTTATCTGTTGGGTTTCTTTAGAGAGAAAACTTTTCTTATTTTAGTGATAACTGAACTTGATTGCAGTGTTTTATAATCAGGATCCCATTGTGATCCATGTAGTTGTCTTGACACCATAAAGCTACCAATAGAGCCATTCTCCAGTGTGCAGAATGTGTAAGAGTTCAGAAGCTGGAGTGTGTTCTGTGTTGAATGAGTTTACAGTCACGTCTTTGTTGTCAGCCTGGAATCCTGGTGAACTTGTAACGTGCTAATTATTTCACCTCATTTCTCCAGCGTGTAAAATGTGCTCTGGTCTTTTCAGGACCTTCTGGTGACTGTTTTTGAGAATGGCAGCCTGGTCCAGGACTATTCTCTGGAGGAGATAAGGAAGAATGCTCGGCTTCAGGAGGAGGAGCTGAACCCAAACTTGTACAACCATGAACAGGAGCTGCTGCACAACCACATCATCAGTATTATTCATTAGAACAGCCGGATGAATATATAGAACCATGACTTTCTGTGCACAACATGGTGTGGTCGCATATAGGCTTGCAGATGAAAAAACACCAACTATATTCTAAATTTGTCGATTGGTCTGTGCCAAAAATCGCCAACACCTCACACTGCAACATTTAAGTCAGAGAGCAAAAATCAGTCTGTGTTTGTCTACATTTCCCTCTACTCAGTACCTCCAGTCTGATCACTGAGTGTGAAACCAGCAGCATCTCCCTGACACTATATGACCAACTAAAGCTCAGGTTTAGATAGAAGCTGTTACTTCTTTCCTAGAATGATTTTTATTCCCAGGGAGTTCTACTTCAGAGGCTTCAGCTGGTCACTATTCAAAGGCCATGGCTGAAACTTTTGTGGTCACATCCGCTGATGTTGGAGTAGACTTCATAGGTTAGTCAGCAGGACAGCCGTTGCCCTCTGGTGGACCTTTTATGGAGCTCTAGCTTAGTAGACAGTGATGGGCCAAAGTAAAGAAAATATTTGATATTTCATACAGGCCAAAATTTGCTCTATTATTTCCATATCTTCATTAATCTTTAAAACAAAAGGTCTTTGGTCACACTTCAACTCTGGGATATAAATGAAACCTTACTGCTGCGTTTTATGTCACTATGTAGCATTTTTTTAGCAACTTCCAAATTTCTTGACCTCCAATCATTTTTAGTCTTCATGTGGATTAAGGAGTTCTTATTAAGGATTGTTTTACTGCAGTTAAACTCTTTGGAGTCATATGGACTCTAAAAAACTCCAAAGAGTTTTAGAGATCATAACAGTAGTACAAACCACCAGGCAGATGTTGAACTTGGTTTGTATTTTAAAATGTTGTACTGTCCAGAACCCTGAAGTACCCACTTCTTATCTCGTCACACTTACTGATTTGTCCAAGGAATGAAATGTGGAGTGAAATAATTTGGAAATATGATTCAATAATATTGAATAAAATGTTTTTATGGCAGTCCAGACCTCGTTCATTTTAGGCAGACTGCAGTCACAGGCTGGTTGCTGCTGCTTCTGCAAACTACAGGTTAAAATGTACAGTGGTTTAATGTGTCGGTACTCACCACAAGTATCAGGTGTTCTGCTTAAAAGTTTAACTTCCAAGCGTTTATTGTCATTTGTAGATTAAAGAAACGTGTTTCCTTGTATAATGAAATTCTTTCTTTGCTGTCCACACTGAATGCCACTGAGTTAAAAAGATTTAAAAAAACATATAACAATATAGAATATTATAAAAAGTAGTTTGTACTTAACAGCTCATCAGGAAAAAAATCTGAAACTTTTGTCCTACAGCAGAAATCTTTGTGAGAAGTACAAACACAGATAATTCTATCACTACTATAAAAAACCCCTTTAGACATACACTTTACATTGCACTTCATGAGAGAGCCATTCTACTGTAAGCTGTTTATAAGAAACTTTTCTTCCAGACTTAAACTGCAAACCAGGATTAGGAAACAGAGGAATTATCTTATTATATAGAATAGCAGAAGGTTTAAAGCGTCTGTCTCTCTGTGTTGGCCCTGCAACAGACTGGCGTCCTGTTCAGAGTGTACCCTGCCTAACGCCTGATAATTGCTGGGATAGGCTCCAGCTCCCCCGTGACCCTGAATTGGATAAGCGGTTAAGAAAATGGATGGATGGATGGATATAGAATAGCAGAAGGTTTAAAGCATTCAGATCTGCATCACCTTGAAGGAAAACAGAGCTTAGTTTCTACACCTGTAGATTTCCTTAACAAATGAAAATCTGAAGAGAAATATGCGTCTGATATTAGCCTAAACCATCCAAGTAAAGTAAAGCTGCCCAATATTTCTTATCGGAAGGAATTCTTTGAGCTTTCTGTTTGTGACCCAAATGATAAATAGCCTATACTTGTATAGCACTTTATTTAGTCCAGAGGACCCCAAAGCACTTCACACAACATTTAGTCTGTCACTCATTCACGCACACACATTCACTGACTGGTGATGGCAGCCTACATTGTAGCCACAGCTGCTGTGGGACGTACTGACAGAAGCAAGGCTGGCTCCACCAGACCCTCTGACTGCCACCAGTAGACAAGGCGGTGAAGAGTCTGGGCCAGGGATAAATGACCAGCAACCAGTGGGTTGTCGGTTTGAACCGCTATTACTGATCCATGGTCTGCCCCAACACCAATCTTAAACTCTGCACATGTTGACTTAAATCAGCAGTGTCCAAACGTTTTGCCATTGTGTATCTAAAAGCAGCGGGACGGGAGCCACAAAATCAATTCACAACAGATGTCATGTCAAGGCACTTTTAAGGTAAATTCGTTTCAATACAATTGTTCAAAATTTCGAATTATTTAAAAAGTTTTCTTTTTAAGGAATCCCGGCAGGTTGTATCATGTCATTCAGTGTGTTTACATGCATCAAGAGAAAGTCAAATTATTATCTTCGTCCGACTGAAATCAGACTTTTGAAATGCATGTATACACCTTAGTCAGAGTTTAACCAAACTGGAGTTTCAGAAGCCCGGCTAAACTACTCAGATAATGCAATCTGGAATCTGACTACTCAACCAACCCCCTCAGGAAGTTAGGAGAAGCCGAAGTGCGACTCAGCAACAACATAGTTGTATTATAAGAAGAATATAGCAGCTAATACAAACATAGGCAGCTAATCAGTCAAGAGGACCCCAAAGCAATCCTCTGAGCCATCGCCCATACTGTTAAAGTATGTAGCAACAGTGGAGAGGAAAAACTCCCTTTTACCAGGAAGACACCTCCAGCAGAACCTGAACCTGGCTCAGTACGATCAGCCATCTGCCACGACCAACTTGGGTTAAAAAAGAAAAAGCAGACACACAGAAAGAACAAAAGGAATTCATGTAGGAGTACTTTCTATAAGAAAGAAAGTAAAAAGTTGACAACAGGATATGGCGGATGTTGGGTTACTGGGAGCTCTATCTGAACCGATGCTCCGCATCCAGCAGGGAGCGTTGTAGCTAAGCATGATACCAGACCACGGGGAGCTACTATGGATAGAAAACCGATGAAAGAAAACGAAGTTAACAGTCAAAATAACATGAGAAAAAAATATATCTGTAGAGTAGTAGAAGAGGAAACAAGAAAAGTGAAGAGAAGTGGGCAGAGTATCTGCCTCACGGACTAAAACTGGGAGCTTGTTCCACAGGAGAGGAGCCTGATAACTAAAAGATCTACCTCCTATTCTACTTTTAGAAATCCTAGGAACTACCAGTAGACCTGCATTCTGAGAACAAAGTGCTCTGTTAGGAACATATGGAACAATCAGATCTCTGATGTACGATGGAGCTGATTATTAAGGGCTTTATAAGTAAGGAGGAGGATCTTAAACTCTATTCTGGATTTAACAGGGAGCCAGTGGAGAGAAGCCAAAACAGGAGAAATGTGATCTCTCTTTTTAATATTCATCAGAATTCTTGCTGCAGTATTTTGGATCAACTGAAGGCTTTTGATTGCATTTTGTGGACTTCCTGATAATAAGGAATTACAGTAGACCAGCCTTGAAGTAACAAATGCATGGACTAGTTTCTCTGCATCACTGCTGGACAGGATGTTTCTAATTTTAGCAATATTCCGGAGGTGAAAGAAAGAAATCTTAGAAACCTGTTTAATGTGGGATTTAAATGTCATGTCTTGGTCAAAAATTACACCGAGATTCTTTACATTATTACCAGGGGCCAAATTATTGTCATCCAGATGAAGTGATTGGTTTAGCAGTTTCCTTTTTAAAGGTTCTGGTGCACAGACAACAACCTCTGTCTTGTCTGAATTTAAACACAGAAGGTTTAGAGTCATCCAAGTTTTTATGTCTTCGAGACATGTCTGTAATGTAAGTAACTTATTGAGGATTATTGCTCCCGTTGAATGTTATACAGATCCCTAGACGTCAGTAATTGACGACACGGGGAGGACAAGGAATTCATTTACTTGCTTGCTTGTTTAAAATAAGTATTTTTGTCCCTATGTGATCTTAAGGTTAGAACATAAAACTTGTGGATTGGTTAAAATTGTTTACACAACTCAACATACGGTATGTTATTCTGCTAGATCGAATGGCTCTGAAACAAAATAAACTTCAGATGTTTACAATAAATGACAACAACCATACAACCTGTTCTGAGCGCGTCAAAAAATGACACGAGGGGGGTACCCAACGCGTCATTATGTGACGAATGGTCAGATCTGATAATGCGTCCATATGTGACGAGTTGGGAGTGAGGATGCGTAGGATTCACAAGGAGGGGGAGACAGGGGACAGTTGTAAAAATAGTTGATTGTGTTATTTTAATATTATTATATATTGTATATTTTATATTATTTTTTATTTGGACAAAAATGATGGTACCCCTAGAAAAGAATGAAAATAATGTGACCAAAGGGACATGTTAATCCAAGGTATGTCCACTAATCAGCATCCTAGGTGTCTACAATCCTGTAATCACTCAGTGGGCCTATATATAGGACTCCAGGTAGTCACTGTGTTGTTTGGTGACGTGGTGTGTACCACACTCAATATAAACCAGAGGAAGCAAAGGAAAGAGTTGTCTCAGGAGATGAGAAAGAAAATCATAGACAAGCATGTTAACTGTAAAGGCTATAAGACCATCTCCAAGCAGCTAGATGTTTCTGTGACTACAGCTGCACATGTCATTCAGTAATGTACGATCCATGGGACTGTAGCCAACCTCCCTGGACGTGGCTGCAGGAGGAAAATTGATGACAGATCAAAGAGACGGATAATCCAAATGGTAACAAAAGAGCCTAGAAAGACTTCAAAATAGATCCAAGCTGAACTTTATGCTCAAGGAACATCAGTGTCAGATCGGAACATCCTTCGCTGTTTGAGCCAGAGGACAAATCATTAAAAAAACAGACTGGAGTATGCCAAACTACATGCTGACGAGCCACAAAGCTTCTGGGAGAATGTCCTGTGGACAGATGAGACAAAAATGTAACTTTTTGCCAAGGCACATCAGCTCTATGTTCACAGACGGAAAAATGAAGCATATCTAGAAAAGAACACAGTCCCTACTGTGAAACATGGGGGAGGCTCGGTTATGTTCTGGGGCTGATTTGCTGCATCTGACACAGGGTGTCTTGAATCTGTGCAGGGTACAATGAAATCTCAAGACTATCAGGGGATTCTAGAGAGAAATGTGCCGGCCAGTGTCAGAAAGCATGGTCTCAGTCGCAGGTCACGGGTCTTACAACAGGAAAATGACCCAAAACACACAGCTAAAAACACCCAAGAAGGGCTAAGAGGAAAACACTGGCCTTCTATGAGCCCTGATCTCAATCCTATTGAGCATCTTTGGAAGGAGCTGAAACGTGCTGTCTGGAAAAGCCGCCCTTCAAACCGGAAACAACTAGAACAGTTTGCTCATGAGGAGTGGGCCAAAATACCTGCTGAGAGGTGCAGAAGTCTCATTGACAGTTACAGGAATCATTTGATTGCAGTGATTGCCTCAAAAGGTTGTGCAACCAAATATTAAGTTGTGGGTACCATCATTTTTGTCCAGGCCTGTTTCATGCATTTATTTTTTAAATAATTCCGTTGAAGCATGGATGAAAAGCAATGTCTGACTTTCATTGGTCAACATTTATATATTTTTTATTTATTATTACTTTTGTCAGATTAAAGTTATTTCTGTGACCATTATGAGTTTTTCTTTGATTTAATGAAGGGTACCAACAATTTTGTCCACGTTTGTATGTACAGACATGAGAGCATAATCTTTAACCATATGACTTACATTCTGTGCAATTAAACAAAAAATAAAACCCCAATCTATTAGGATAAAAAATAAAAACGGTCTCATAACCTGGTTAAGTAAATGTGCACATACTGAAACCACCACTTTGCACTTTATCTTAGAATATGAAACCACAATGGCAAAAAAAAAATAATTAAAAAATCAGAAACTGACCAGATAAGCTGCAAAGGAGCTACAGGAATTCTAACAAATGCTGGTTGTGCTCTGGGTGTGTATTATATACAGTGCTCAGCATAAAGGAGTACACCCCACTACATTTGTCAGAAAACCTTCAGAATCAACATTTTCTATGACATACTATACTACAATATACTCCCAGTGCTGAAGCCTGCGGTTAATTGTTACTATTATGAGTTGAAATATTTTGAGTTAACTAATAGTCAACAACCAACTGTTTCGGGTTTGCTTAATTTTAAATGAAGATTTTTTTGTGCTATAACGAGCCTACTTCTCCTCTGCACTATATGAAAATCAGAGTATTTCAGCTTCAGCTTACTTAACCATTAGATATGCGTAAATACCTCTGAATCTTTTGGCAATCTTAGCTTACAGTTCCCTCTGCTGTCATATAGTAAAAGCTCATGCCCATTAACTTTGGGTCGCTTCAATTTAGGTTAAAGTGTATATTTTCAATTCTATAACGCATCTAAAACTCAACTCCAGGTTCACCATGAGATCTACAAAAACAGGCTGAACAAATATAACTTAACTTTGAAAACTGCAGGAGAAACATTTTTCTCTGAAATCATTAACAGAGACATTAATAACATTCGGACTCTATTTGCAACAGTTGAAAGACTAACCAATCCTCCAGTGACAGCAGCTCCTGAGCTACACTCCACTAGGGCCTGTACTGAATTTGCCAACTTCTTCATTGAAAAGATTCTAGAAATTAGAAGATCAATCTGTAAAGAAGCACCTAACCCACCACCATTTTCATTCCCATGTAAAAGTAATGCAGATAAAATGTCAGATTTCAAAAATCTAAATCAATCACATCTTGACGAAATTATTAAACAGCTAAACTCCTCCTCTTGCTGCCTCGATATCTTACCCACAACTTTTTTAAAGAAAGTTCTCCCTGTCATTAAGTCCGATTTGATGCAAATAGTTAACACATCCCTCCAGTCAGATGTCTCCCCCCAGGCCCTCAAAACAGCAGTTATCCAACCACTATTAAAGAAAAACAACCTAGATAATACATTGATGCAGAATTATAGGCCAATCTCTAATCTCCCTTTCATCAGTAAGATTATTGAAAACGCTGTATCTCAACAATTGAACACATTCCTGACAACAAACAACTCCTTAGATCATTTTCAATCTGGTTTCCGTGCCCATCACAGCACTGAGACGGACCTAGTCAAAGTTTTCAAAGTCAGCCGCATAAATACAGACAGCGGCAGAACCACAGTTCCGGATCTGTTGGACCTCAGTGCAGCGTCTGACACTGTTGATCATAAAATATTACTGGAACGATTGGAGAGCTGGGTCGGACTCACTGGTACAGCTCTTCAATGGTTTGAGTCTTACCTCAAAAATAGTCAGTTCTTTTTAATAATCAGAACAAACACAAATCACATGTGGGGTCCCCCACGGCTCCATCCTGGGACCCCTTCTGTTCAATATTTATATGCTCCCACTAACCAAGATTATAGCAGCCAATCAGATAAATTACCATAACTATGCAGACGACACACAGCTATACATTACATTGTCACCAGGTGACTTTGATTCTATCCACACCTTAAATGAATGCATTGAACAAATCAATGACTGGATGTCCCGTAACTTTCTTCAGCTAAACAGAAACAAAACAGAAGTAATTATTTTTGGACCTAAGGAGGAACGATCTAGAGTCAGCACACAGCTTCAGCTAATACAACTAAAAACTACTGATCAGGTCCGTAATCTAGGTGTAATAATGGACTCAGACCTGAACCTCCAGGGTCACATAAAGGGAATAACAAGGTAAGCTTTCTATCACCTGAAGAACATTTCTAGGATTCAAGGACTGATATTAAAGGACAGAAGGACCATGCGTTTATCTTTAGTTAGATGGATTACTGCAACAGTGTCCTCACAGGTCTACCTAAAAAATATATCAGACAACTGCAGCTGATCCAAAACGCTGCTGCCCGTGTTCTCACTAGAACCAGGAAAGTAGAACACATCACCCCAGTTCTTAATTCCTTCCACTGGCTAGCTGTAGCTCAGAGAATAGACTTTAAAATACTTCTATTAGTTTATAAATCACTGAACGGTTTAGTACCAGAGTATGTTGGAGATCTGCTGTCACTATACCAACCCAGCAGACCACTCAGGTCGTCCAACTCGAGCTTACTTAACATTCCTAGAATAGGAACTAAACAGGGAGAGACAGCTTTCAGCTTCTATGCTCCACAAATTTGGAACAAACTTCCAAAGATTGCAAAAATGCTGAATCGTTTGGCACCTTTAAATCAAAGTAAAGAGTCAAAAGCTAGGAAGAGATAGGAAGAGGTAGAGTAGCTAGGTAGAGATTGATTAATATAAGCCATGTATAGAGTGTTAGTAGCTTGGTCTCCTAGTAGCTAGGAGACATGTTAATGTTAGTAGCTATGCTGCTTTAGGCTGTTGGAGGACATTATTAGGGTCAGTTCCTACTTTCAATTCAATTCAATTCAGTTTATTTATATAGCGCCATTTCACAACAGATGTCATCTCAAGGCACTTTACAAAAAGAGTTATTACAATACAATGTTTA